>CM047812.1:113027991-113353961 GCA_026214975.1 Gentiana macrophylla | reverse complement strand
AAAACCTTTTTTCTTCAAGGAAAACTCGTTACCAGAGAAAAACACGAATTTGAACTCGTTAATATGAAGAAAACATGAATTCGAACTCGTTACCAAAGATAAAACACAAATTTCTACTCGTTATAAAGGGAAAACACAAATTTCCGTCGATGTCCACTCGTTATCATAGAAAAAACCTTTTTTTCTTCAAGGACATCTCGTTACCAGAGAAAAACACGAATTTGAACTCGTTAATATGAAGAAAACATGAATTCGAACTCGTTACCAAAGATAAAACAAAAAGTTCTACTCGTTATAAAGGGAAAACACAAATTTCCGGCGATGTCCACTCGTTATCATTTTTTCTTCAAGGACATCTCGTTACCAGAGAAAAACATGAATTTGAACTCTTTAATATGAAGAAAACATGAATTCGAACTCGTTACCAAAGATAAAACATAAATTTCTACTCGTTATAAAGGGAAAACACAAATTTCCGGCGATGTCCACTCGTTATCAGAGAAAAAACCTTTTTTTCTTCAAGGACAACTTGTTACCAGAGAAAAACACGAATTTCAACTCGTTAATCAAGAAAACAAGAATTCGAACTCGTCACCAAAGATAAAACACAAATTTCTACTCGTTATAAAGGGAACACACAAATTTTCGATGTCCACTGCTATCGAGAAAAAACCTTTTTTTCTTCAAGGACAACTCGTTACCAGAGAAAAACACGAATTTGAACTCGTTAATATGAAGAAAACATGAATTCGAACTCGTTACCAAATATAAAACACAAATTTCTACACGTTATAAAGGGAAAACACAAATTTCCAAGCGATTTCCACTCGTTATCGAGAGAAAAACCTTTTTTCTTCAAGGACAACTCGTTACTGAGAGAAAACACGAATTTGAACTCGTTAATATGAAGAAAACATGAATTCGAACTCGTTACCAAAGATAAAACACAAATTTCTACTCGTTATAAAGGAAAACACAAATTTCGGCGATGTCCACTGCTATCGGAGAAAAAACCTTTTTCTTCAAGGACAACTCGCTACCAGTGAAAAACATGAATTTGAACTCGTTAACATGAAGAAAACATGAATTCGAACTCGTTACCAAAGATAAAACACAAATTTCTACTCGTTACAAAGGAAAACACAAATTTTCGGCGTTGTCCACTCGTTATCGTGAGAAAAACCTTTTTTTTCTTCAAGGACAACTCGTTACCAGAGAAAAACACGAATTTGAACTCGTTAATATGATTTAAAACAAGAATTCGAACTCGTTACCAAAGATAAAACACAAATTTCTACTCGTTATAAAGGAAAACACAAATTTCCGGCGATGTCCACTCGCTATCGTGAGAAAAACCTTTTTTCTTCAAGGACAACTCGTTACCAGAGAGAAAACACGAATTTGAACTCGTTAATATGAAGAAAACAGAATTCGAACTCGTTACCAAAGATAAAACACAAATTTCTACTCGTTATAAAGGGAAAACACAAATTTTCGGCGATGTCCACTCGTTATCGTAGAAAAACCTTTTTCCTTCAAGGACAACTCGTTACGAGAAAAACACGAATTTGAACTCGTTAATATGAAGAAAACATGAATTCGAACTCGTTAACAAAGATAAAACACAAATTTCTACTCGTTATAAAGGGAAAACACAAATTTCGGCGATGTCCACTGCTATCGTGAGAAAAACCTTTTTTCTTCAAGGAAAACTCGTTACTGTGAGAAAACACGAATTTGAACTCGTTAATATGAAGAAAACATGAATTCGAACACGTTACCAAAGATAAAACACAAATTTCTACTCGTTATAAAGGAAAACACAAATTTCCGGCGATGTCCACTGCTATCGGAGAAAAACCTTTTTTCTTCAAGGACAACTCGTTACCAGAGAAAACATGAATTTGAACTCGTTAATATGAAGAAAACATGAATTCGAACTCGTTACCAAAGATAAAACACAAATTTCTACTCGTTATAAAGGGAAAACACAAATTTTGCGGCGATGTCCAGTCGTTATCAGAGAAAAAACCTTTTTTCTTCAAGGACAACTCGTTACCAGAGAAAAACACGAATTTGAACTCGTTAATATGAAGAAAACATGAATTGAACTCGTTACCAACGATAAAACACAAATTTCTACTCGTTATAAAGGAAAAAACAAATTTCCGGCGATGTCCACTCGTTATCGTGAGAAAAACCTTTTTTCTCAAGGACAACTCGTTACAGCAGAAAAACACTAATTTGAACTCGTTAATATGAAGAAAACATGAATTCGAACTCGTTACCAAAGATAAAACACAAATTTCTACTCGTTATAAAGGGAAAACACAAATTTCCGGCGATGTCCCCTCGTTATCAGAGAAAAACCTTTTTTTCTTCAAGGACAACTCGTTACCAGAGAAAAACACGAATTTGAACTCGTTAATATGAAGAAAATATGAATTCGAACTCGTTACCAAAGATAAAACACAAATTTCTACTCGTTATAAAGGGAAAACACAAATTTCCGGCGATGTCCACTCGTTATCAGAGAAAATACCTTTTTTCTTCAAGGACAACTCGTTACCAGAGAAAAACACCAATTTGAACTCGTTAATATGAAGAAAAAATGAATTCGAACTCGTTACCAAAGATAAAACACAAATTTCTACTCGTTATAAAGGGAAAACACAAATTTCCGGCGATGTCCACTCGTTATCGAGAGAAAACCTTTTTTTCTTCAAGGACAACTCGTTACCAGAGAAAAACACGAATTTGAACTCGTTAATATGAAGAAAACATGAATTCGAACTCGTTACCAAAGATAAAACACAAATTTCTACTCGTTATAAAGTGGAAAACACAAATTTCCGGCGATGTCCACTCGTTATCAGAGAAAAACCTTTTTCTTCAAGGACAACTCGTTACAGTAAAAACACGAATTTGAACTCGTTAATATGAAGAAAACATGAATTCGAACTCGTTACCAAAGATAAAACACAAATTTCTACTCGTTATAAAGGGAAAACACAAATTTCCGACGATGTCCACTCGTTATCAGAGAAAAAAACTTTTTTTCTTCAAGGACAACTCGTTACCAGAGAAAAACACGAATTTGAACTCGTTAATATGAAGAAAACATGAATTCGAACTCGTTACCAAAGATAAAACACAAATATCTACTCGTTATAAAGGGAAAACACAAATTTCCGGCGATGTCCACTGCTATCGAGAAAAACCTTTTTTCTCAAGGACAACTGCTACCGAGAGAAAAACATGAATTTGAACTCGTTAATATGAAGAAAACATGAATTCGAACTCGTTACCAAAGATAAAACACAAATTTCTACTCATTATAAAGGGAAAACACAAATTTCGGCGATGTCCACTCGTTATCGAGAAAACCTTTTTTCTTCAAGGACAACTCGTTACAGGAGAAAACACGAAGGTGACATCAATATCATTGCATCGCTTATCTAATTGTAAATACAGCCATCAATGTCACCGTGATAAGTCATCAATTTCGTGATCGACATCAATGTCACCCATAAGTCGCCAATGTCCCCGCAGATCGAGACATCAATGTCACCGCATAAAACCTAACAATCGCATCGATCCAAACCGCTCTTGTTTTGCATTTCTCCAAATGTGGAGCTTTTAATATGGATAGAAGTACAAGTTTTGTGAAACTACAAAGACTCTTGACTATGAGTCTTGTAATGGCCACACGTTGTTTGTGCCCTTCTGATAATTGGATTCATTGTGGAATCCGTCAATTTTTTAACACGATCTTGAATCATTTGACGATCTTATTTAGCTTAATGTCCATGCATCATTCATCAATGTCACTGCATCGGACATCAATGTCCCTACATCAGTCATCAATGTCCCTGCATCAAACGTCAATGTCACTGTATAAGTCATCAATGTCCTTGTATCAGACATCCATGTCACTGCATAAGTCATCAATGTCACTGCATAAGTCATCAATGTCACTACATCAGACATCAAACCGTATGCTTTAGAATTTTGACGAGAGTTTTAGATCAAAATATATAACCTTTAGAAATATGGTGAATTTAAATAAAATATAAAAACAAACAAACAAACATCAACGCATTTTTTTTTTTTTTTCCTCCATCCAGCGCTTCCTTTTTTTTTTCTTCTTTCCTTCCTTTTTTTCCTTCTTCTTCTTTACCCACTTGAAATTAGAATGTACTTATAACGAAATAAGTTTCATTCTTAAAATTAGACTGTCCTTATAACTAAATAAGATTTCGGAGTGTCCTAAATGATAATTAATTCTCTATGGCCTTATAACTAATATCCACTTTAAACTTTACTCAAAAGAAATTAATTGTTATTTAAACCGTTCGTCATTAAGAGTTGTATTTCTTTTTTCCCTCTTGTCGATTAGTTCAATTTATGTCCTGTGTCCTGGATTATTCAAGTTGAGAAATAAGCTCCAAATTTCCTCCAAAAAATTAAATAAATAAATAAGCTCCAAATGTTTTATTATCCTTAGGTTATATAATCGAATCGAGTCGATAGTTATAAGGGCATGAGCATGATGAAGGTGCTGTGCAAAAGAATTAAGGACTCACGTCCACATTATACTTTACCACATTAGACGTAAGATCAAAGTAAACTCGTTTATAATTTGAAAAAACACGTGACTTGACTTGTGAGCTCGATTGTTTTTTAGAATTAATTTAAAATTTCATTACATGTGGCAAGTTTGAGCTTGACATATTTCACGAGTAAACTCGTCATATACTTAATGATTAGCTTGCAAGCTACTCAGTTACTTGTTTTTTGAAGCATGAGATCAACTCAACTGAATATTTGAGTAGCTTGACTCAAGCTCAGTTGAATCGAGTGTTACAAATCCAAAACGAATGGTTCGACTTGTTTTACAACCCTCATTTTGAGTAGTTCGACTCGTTTTACAACAAGAATAGTTCGACTTAAGCATCTGGATATGGGAATCAACTTTTTAGCTTAGTGATAAGCGTAATATAATGTAAAGCTTATACTCAAGCCACGACGGGCTCAAAGATAAATCGTTACCAACGATAATATTAAAGAATAGATCCCCAACGTGAAATAAATCGCGTAAGCTTAAACCGTAACAAATTCAAGGCACAAAATAGAGAGAACAATAGAAACATATCACATTTTCTGCAAGAGGTAGCTCTTCCTTAAAGACGTGAAGATTGCGAATCACTTCTCTTCTATCCCTATCAGGAGTTTCCACCTACAAAATAAACCATAATATGATGTATCTGAGAACAATGTCATAAAGTCGATCATTTTAGCTTCGCATTTACGTAATGAAACATTATAGAAAAACAATAAGCAGACCATAACTACACGGTCAAATCTCCCGGGAAGCCTTAGCTTCCGGATCATTAATATGCTTGAAAATGTGTTTCACCCATTTTCTATACGACATTTCTCTTTTTTATCATTAATGAATACGTCATTGATCTCGTGTTCATTCATTTGGTGGGAAAAAAAACTTGTCAAAAAGTGATTTGGTATTAACGTCAATTTTAGTGACGCTCGTACTGCAAACGGTCGTTGGTTCCACCGACGTTATGTTGTTCAAAATAATAAAAACATTTAATGTGGTGTTCACGTGGCCACATGTGGGCACTTCTTCTTGGCACGGATATTTGTTTGGCCATATTTTTTTGTTGTTGTATTTTATAGCTAAACTTGGCCCATCTTCCATCGTACACTACACAGTAAAACTTAAAATCCGTCGGTCTTTCCTTTTTTTTTACCCTTTTCTGCACAAATTACTAACGGTACACGTTTAATAAAAAGAAAAGTACACATGTTGTATTTTATAGCTAAACATGGTCTATCTTCATTGTACACTACACATTAGAACTTCAAATCCTTCTGTCTTTTTTTCCCTCTTTTCTGCACAAACTACTAACGATACACGTTTGATAAAGAAAAAAAGTACACATGCTGATATATTTTATAGCTAAACTTGGCCCATCTTTCATCGTACACTACACAGTATAACTTCAAATCCGTCGGTCTTTCCTTTTTTTCCCCCTTTTTTCTGCACAAACTACTAATGGTACACGTTTGATAAAAAAAAAAAAAAAAAAAAAAAAAACTTGATGTATTGTATAGCTAAACTTGTCCATCTTCCATCGTACACTACACAGTAGAATTTCAAATCCATCGGTCTTTCCTTTTTTTATTTCTTTTTCTGCACAAACTACTAACGGTACACGTTTAATAAAGAAAAAAAAAAAGTACACGTGTTGATGTATTTTATAGCTAAACTTGGCTCATCTTTCATCATACACTACACAGTAGAACTTTAAATCCGTCGGTCTTTCCTTTTGTTTTCCTCTTTTCTGCATTAACTACTAACGGTATACGTATGATAAAATTAAAAAAAAAAACTTGATGTATTTTATAGCTAAACTTGTCTATCTTCCATCGTACATTACACGGTAGAACTTCAAATCCGTCGGTATTTCCTTTTTTTATTCATTTTTTGCACAAACTACTAACGGTACACGTTTGGTAAAAAAAATAAAAACCACAAAGGTAAAATAAAAATAAAAATGCCACGTGTCAGTCAAGAAGGGTGCCACATGGCCTCTTGTGGCAACACCTCCTTAGCTTCTTATAGATATAACTAGTGTAGCAAGGTATGTCGTGCAAGGCACGACATTGCCCGTACAGTTGGATACCGTACAGTAGTAGCGCAATAGTAACCCTAAAATACATAATAAAACCATACCATAAATACTTAATAAAACCATGAGTGCCAAGGATGGGTTACAATAGAAGCAAACTATTACATCAAAAATGATAAAGTTTCCCGAAAAAGCTTAGAGAGAAGTACAACTACTACTATTTTACAAAGAACCAAAAAGCATGGTTACATATTAGCTAAAACCATTAATCGTCAATAGAATAACGACTAATGGCTATAATATGTAAATGCTTTGATTACTTAGAACTACGGGAACTTAATATATACCATAGGGGATGCTTGGTATGGCACAAAAGCACAACACAAATGTTTTTCTCTTCTGAATAATTTGAACAAAAAGGGCGACGTGGGTTGATGGCTGAATAATTTGAACACACTTCTTATTTGAACACACTTCTTATTATTGAGGACAGTTGTCACTCCCAGGTAGCAACTTATTTTGGTGCTGCAAAACAAAAAGGACGACGTGGGTTGATGGCTGAATAATTTGAACACAATTCTTATTAGTAGTAGGATATTGTTTTTATTTAATAATAATTTTAATTCCTTGTTAGGGACACGTGGCAGGCCAATTTTCAGCCAAAAAGACCGACGTGGCCTATCCTCCTTAACTTCCCCTTTCCTTTTTATATTTAGGTTTTTAGGTTGATGATATACTACATCCATGACATAAAAGTGTCTATTTTAAAAAGCAACATGTAATTTAATTTTTTTTCCAAATATACTCTAAATATAATATTTATTGTTGTACATTAATTTCATATTCCAATACAAGTAATAGTAACACTACGTGGTCCGATTAATTCAAAGACCGAATCGAACCAAAAAATGTACGATATGGTAGGTTTTGATTTCATATTTTTGTTGTGAAAATAGTTAAAACCAAAGTAAAAGGAACCGTGAACACCCCGTAACAAAGACATTCCGAACTAAACCGTGTATGATATGGTTGTTTTTTATTTCATATTTTTGTTTTGAAAATAATTAAACCTGAGGTAAACCGAACCGTAAACACACCTAAACAAATACAATATAGGAGAAGCCAAGGTAAATAAAAAAAAGAAAAAAAAATTATCCATTACATAAAAAGTGGCTACATATGAAAAAGATTTGTCCCGTAAAAAGTGTCTATTTCAAAAAACAACACGTAATTTAATGTTCTTTTACAAATATACTCCGATCATAACATTTATTGTTGTATGTTAATTTCACATTCCAATACAAGCATTAGTAATACTACGTGGTCCGATTAATTCGAAAACCAAACCGAACTAAACATTGTATGATATGGTTGGTTTTGATTTCATATTTTTGCTGTTAAAATAGTTAAGACCGAAGTAAACCGAATCGTGAACACCCCGTAACAACGATAAACCGAACTAAACCGTGTATGATATGTTTGGTTTTGATTTCATATTTTTGTTTTGAAAATAGTTAAGACCGAAGTAAACCGAACCGTAAACACACCTAAACAAATACAATATAGGAGAACCGTGAACACACCTGAGCAAATACAATATAAGAGAAGCAAAGTTAAAAATAAAAATAAAAACAACAACAACAACAACACAAAGATGGACACGTGGCAAGTAGGGGCATTGTTCAAACTTTGCACACCACAAAAAAAGGGGGGGACGTGGCTCATTGAGAGAGCTTCTTGCTCTTTCATTTTATAGATAGGTAGATATAACGAAACGAGAAAATCGAACCGTAAACACACCTAAATAAATAAAATATAGGAGAACCGTGAACACACCTGAACAAATACAATATAAGAGAAGGAAAGTTAAAAAAAATAAAAAAAAAAAAAAAAAAACACCACAAAGATGGACACGCGGCAAGTATAGGTAGATATAACGAAACGAGATAACCGAAATCACGAAAAAAAAATTAGGTGCCACGTGTCAGCCACAGAGGCTGCCACGTGACACACAATGGGGAGAAATCACTTCTTATTAATAGGTCCGATCATAACATTTATTGTTGTATGTTAATTTCACATTCCAATACAAGCATTAGTAATACTACGTGGTCCGATTAATTCGAAAGCCAAACCGAACTAAACATTGTATGATATGGTTGGTTTTGATTTCATATTTTTGCTGTGAAAATAGTTAAGACCGAAGTAACCGAATCGTGAACACCCCGTAACAACGAGAAACCGAACTAAACCGTGTATGATATGTTTGGTTTTGATTTCATATTTTTGTTTTGAAAATAGTTAAGACCGAAGTAAACCGAACCGTAAACACACCTAAACAAATATAATATAGGAGAACCGTGAACACACTTGAACAAATACAATATAAGAGAAGCAAAGTTTAAAAAAAAATAAAAATAATAAAACAACAACACAAAGATGGACACGGGGCAAGTAGGGGCATTGTTCAAACTTTGCACACCACAAAAAAAAGGGGGGCGTGGCTCATTGAGAGAGTTTCTTGCTCTTTCATTTTATAGATAGGTAGATATAATGAAACGAGAAAACCGAACCGTAAACACACTTAAACAAATACAATATAGGAGAACCGTGAACACACCTGAACAAATACAATATAAGAGAAGCAAAGTTAAAAAAAAAAAAAAAAAAAAAAACACAAAGATGGACACGTGGCAAGTATAGGTAGATATAACGAAACGAGATAACCGAAATCACAAAAAAAAAAGAAAAAAAATTTTATTAGGTGCCACGTGTCAGCCACAGAGGCTGCCACGTGGCACACAATGGGGAGAGTTCACTTCTTATTAATAGGTAGATAATATAAGAGATATCCAAAAACTAATAAAACACATTAACCGACGTAACACATTTTCATATGGATGATTATGATTATTAATGTATGTGTCTTCTTATTGTAATCATCCACGTGGCTTACACATACATGGATTTTTTTCTTTTATAGAAAACCTTGTAATTTTATTATTAAGAAAGAAAGAAATACAAGGTTTTGACCTCTCGACCTCCCCCAAATTACATGAGTCATCTATGTATTTCTCTAATCTCCTTAAAATCCTAGTTCAGAAAATGAAGGATGCAGGTTCTTAGATCTAAACGAAGTTAGATCTACGCTCAGCGGATGGATCACGACTTATATATCACAATACATAATTAAAAGACTTAAACTACTACAAGGGGGTTAAGATCATGTTACCAATAGTAAGAAGAGAAGCCAAGATCTTCCGATGTGTTCTCCAAACGGCGGTTGGTGGACACTCTTCTTGATACACGAACCTCCTTGATATGCAACACCAAGAAAAACTTAGAGTTTTTCTTCTTCTAAAACCCAAGACAAGAAAACTAATTATTTCTCTCTTTTTGGTGGTCAAGTCGAAATTTTCAATTCCTAAGGCTTTGAAGAACTCTCTTTATATAGGAGAGTAATCATTGTCCTCCAAGGATTAAATAATTAAGAGATAATTATTACATTAATCCTTTATTCCAAATAAAAGATAAATAAAGTGATTATCCCAAACAAATTAGGATAAATCATATTATTATCTAATATTCCATGAATTATCATTTAACAAATAAAAGATAAATCACATGTCAAATAATTATCCAAGAAAACTAATTTCTCTCTAATTAAAAGACATATATTGGCGCCACCATTAAGGGTCACTAAGCCCACATAAAATGTCTTTTATGTGTATTATATTATTTAGCCCAACTAAATAATATCCATGCATATCAATTAATTAGCTCAGCCAATTAATTATCACTGAGGCCCAAATAACAAGATTATTAGTCCGAATTACAGAAGCCACATCGGGGACCATGGACCTATAACTAGTAGCTCCAATAATTAATTATTCATTGAACCGAATAAGTACATTAATTATTAATTCCGGGATTACGCCACCATAAACCCGAAACTGAACTCTACCGATTATAGATGTATACTTATACTCAACCCATAGAGTGAATAAGCGCCCATTGATATAATCACTACATACGGATTAACCCTCCATAGATTTGTCCATTCTCGAGCGGGATATCTCCGTAAACCCGACTACGTAATATCTTATCCTTATTTACCATTAACCCCGATGATCAATTAGTTCACATATCGACTAGTGATCAATTAGTCTAATATGAACTCCGGGATCGATCACTTTCTTAAGGTTAACAAATAAAGGGATCGTCTCTCTACTTCCCCGCAGGAAGGAATGGATTTCATGTCTGTGAAAATCGTAACTACTCACTCATCCGGAGATAGTGCCAATGAGAAGTGGCTTGGAACACATATTTAAGTGAACCGTAATTAACACATCAAACACTACCCGGGACAAGCGGCACCTCGTGATCACCTCGGGATTAAGGTTGATCCATATATGATCATCTAATGATTTAATAAGATTCCTCGATTACGGAATTATATCGAGAAATTCAGATTAAATCGGTTCAGTCATATATCCATCATATATAAATGCCCCACGTAAGTACCCTCTACCGACAGTCCGGATAAGACTATCACACCCTAAGGTGTTCTTGGCGCATTATTGGTATTTTAATCAAGAGACCCTAAACTCTGATTAAGTTCACTATGGACTAACAGTTTAAGTATATCACCACTAACTCAATCCTCACGTGTAATCCATACACTGAGTTAAGCGGTTACATACTGATATACTTAGGGTTTGCAGCAGTGTATTACTTTACAAGCACAAAGCAAGTAATAAGGTGAGATAAATTTTGTCATCCATTATTAAAAACAATTACACAAATTGTCTTTCGGGCACTACACCTAACAGAAAATCCATTGCGGGGAAAACCGGGTGTTAGGGAAAGAGTGTGAGTCTCCATACGTACAATGAAATCTAACGCAAGCAGGCCACACAGAAAAAAGGATAGAAATCAAACAAAAGATAACTTGCAAGCACCCTTTAGCCTTTGAAGGGTTCATTCCAAACATGTCAAGGCAAAGATTCAAGTTCAACCCAGAGCATCAGATGTAGACAGCTGCAAATCGAACTTGCTGCATGTTATGGCATGAAAAGAAATATTCACAGCCGAACATCCTTCTCCATATATTGCCATATTTCTGCACTTCCAAATATTCCACAAAGTAAATACTTCCAGAGGAGTTGAGAGTCCTGGGACATTTCCAGGAAATATGAAGCATTGAATCTTCTGAAGAGCAAAAAGGGCATTTAAATCGAGATAAACATTTCTCCTTAAAATAGCATAAGCCGAAGCCACAGAGAACTTACTAGACGTGGAAGGAATCCAGACCCCCCAAAAATTGAGAGTAAGGGTCCATACATTCCTGGGTTGAAAGCTAACAGTTTCCAAGCATAGAGCTTATATAAAGGGCACTGCCCTCCCGTAATCTTTGAAGCCCACAAACCTTGGTCGTTCCTCAATTTCCTCCATAACTTGCAGGCAAAGCTACTATGTATACCCCTAAACCATTTCCTTTCTCAGAAAATAAAGCTCCTCCCACTTTCTCCAAATTCGCCTTTTCATATCCGTAGACTCGTTCCACAAGAAATGAGACATGATTCATGTAAAGTCCCACATCTGTAAAGTAAGTGAATGCTCACCCCCATATAAGTGTGAGACATGCATAAAGGTCTTGTCAACTCGGGTTAGCCCTTTTAGACCAAGCGAGGACGGCGGTCTCAAGCAGCTTGACGGACATTTATGACATTAAGCCTTCCAGGCACTGGAGTGCGGGGCGTTCTGAAACGGTATTCGAGAGCCGACTATCGAGGCGGAACTATGCGCCGCACCATACAAAGACGGTGTAAGGATGACCTCTCAGTTACCTCTGGTAGGGCGATCCGGAACGATCTTGGCCGTCCTGGCGAGGACGCCAGTCCCTTATAAGGGGGAGAGAATGTAAAGTCCCACATCGGTAAAGTAAGTGAATGCTCACCCCCATATAAATGTGAGCTATGTTGCACGGACACGGACACGGACACGCCGCACGACACGACACGGACACGGCGACACGGCTAATTCTAAAATTTAAGGACACGACACGGCCCCGACACGTTACATATAATATATATATATATACACACATATATATGTATATACACTCATATATACATCTATATATACATATATATAAGATATGTAATACTTAAACTCAATCAATATCTAAAATAGATATTTGTTATATATACGGTGTCAAAAGTAAAAAGAAAATTATGATTTGACTTTCAAAATATTACAAATTAAGTGTAAAAACGATTGTCTATAACAAAAAAACATATAAACATAATACAGAGTAATCAAAATAGAAATTGTATATTTTCAGGTTTCATCAAAAAAACATTGAAAAAATTGTGTTCAGAGGTGTCGGGAGGTGTCGGCGCCGTGTCGACAACGTGTCGGAGGTGTGTCGGATATTAAAATTTTAAATAATATTAATTTAATCACCGACACGTGTCGGACACGCGGTGTCGGGCGTGTCGGACCGTGTCGTGGTCGTGTCTCATGTCGGACACGCAGCACGCGCCATATATTGAAGTGTCGGTGCATCATAGACATAGAATATAAAGATTCATTAACTCTGTCAATTAGTTGCGCTTTTCAGGCAGGCGACGGGCGGTCTCAAGAATTGACCGGACATTTACGACTCATTTCGTAGCGCTATCTATCTGGCCTGCGCAAAGCTGCCATATATAGGATTGATCGGAATAGAAGTCAGAACATGCCGAATTAGAATAATTCTGCCACCTGGCGATAAAAGCTTAGCACACCATCCCTGAAGCTTATTTTCAAACATCTGAAAAAGACCGCTAAAATAAATGGCTTTTGATCTACCATGATAGATAGGTGAATGGGAATTTGCTCGTACTCGGCAACAGCATTAGCCAGCTCTTGTTTGTTTGATATACAAGGATCCCTATCATAAAGAATCTCATTTTGCTGCACCACTTCGTTCAGTCACTTTTTGATGTATATTTGCCAAAGATGTACTTGTTCCAAGCTTTTAAAACTAGCTTCATATTTCTAATAAGATGATTTCATGTCTTTTGTGTTTTGTCTGTATGTTTTTTAGTTATTAGTTGTTTTCTTTTTAGGACGAATTAAAAATTTAAAAAAAAAAAAAATTCTAATAGAGAGTAAAATTGAAGATCCATTGGGGCAATGATGCAGACGGGTAGATCACGACGATGATTGAAGGACGAAGGCGCTTTCGGTGCAGTATCAAAGTTTGAAAATAACAAGTATGTATTTATGTACGACATACATCAAGTTGATCAAGAACCGATGTATGGACAAGATGAGCCTATCGACTCGATCGAGTATGTGAGTGTTTGAGATTCAGTCACATAATATTTGAATTAATTTCAGTGTTAACCCATATTCAATGAAATTGGTTAAAAAACAAAATCAAACTCAAAGTAATCACGACATGTTTGACTAATTAAGACAACTGAAAACACCTTCCTTTGGATGATCCCAGGTCGTCTGTCGTGAAACTCTTAGACTCCGTTTGTTTTGGGTTGCATTTTTTTTATTTTTATAATTTATTTATTTTTTATACAAGTGGATAATAAAATATAATAAAAATGATTGAAATAATTATTAGAAAGTTAAGATGTTTTTTTTGAAATTTGTGTAGATAAAAAAATGATTGGCGAGAGAAATTGAAATAAAATAGAATAATGAATAAAACAATGATAAAAAATGTAATAAAGTTGATAAAGTGAAATGGTAAGAGATGATTTAATATTTTTTTATTTGTAGTTGAAAAATTGATTGGTGGGAGAATCGTAAAAAATGATTGGTAATGTGATATAAAAAACCCCAAAAAAGAACTCAACTCAAAACAAACAAGGGCTTAATTCTTATAGTCGATGTAAAATCGATAATGTAGAAAACATTACAGCATTCTTATGTCCAATGTTCGACGTGCAACCGAAGATTTGGACAACATTGTAGATTTTTCATTCATTGTGGATATGGACTCCTGCAACACTAGGAGTGTAAACGATACGATCTGAATCAAGTATTTTATTTATAGAGTTGATCAACCTCTTAAACAATGATGATCAAACTCGGGTCGAGTTTCTTCCAGCACTGAATAAACTATTCGAGACCGGTTCAATCAAATTTTAATTATGTTTAAGTTCCGTTCAATTAGGCAAAATTTTGAGTATTTTCAATCTCGAACTCGAACTCTAGCAATTCAGAAAAAAGTGTTATGCTTTATGGAGATCGAGTTTGGCTCAATAAAATTAACAAAATAATTACAATTAACACTCAATAAATTTAAATAACATTTAAAATCAAACTTTAAAATACTTGAGTTTTATGAAATGCTCGAAACGACGTTCAACTAGAATAGTTAAACGTCAAGGTGCTCGTGAGCGACTCAGATCCTTGACAAAACCCTATCTCACTTTCAGATTTCGACAATTTCGCCGTTGAGTTTTTGCAGCCCTCTTCAATGTATCGACTTAACATGGATTCTTGAAACCAATCTCGAGTTTACGGTAGTGTATTTTACTTCTGAAATTTTGGTCCTCAGTTGTGTATTTTAGTTCCTGAGCAGGATGATTTTTTGCAAAAGGTTCATCTTTCAAACCTTGCAGAACCGATTACATTTGCAGAAAACCCATGATTCTGCTCGTTTATTTGTTCTCTTTTATTCATCTTCCAAAGAAAACCTCTCCAATCGAACGGAAGATATCTTAAATCTGCTACAAAGGCATAATTTTTCGCGCATAAATGCTTCGAAAGTTGCTTCATCACTATCCCGCTCGAAAAATGTCCAGAAATGCGATTCCATATTAACATTTCTCAAAGATGTTGGCTTTTCACCTGCCCAATTGGAGAACATTTTGTTGAGGAGGCCGGATTTGCTGACTTCTAATCTTGATAACCTAAGATTAAGGTATTTCAAGATTTGGGATTTTCAAGTGCTGATATTGCTGTTATTTTTGCTGGTGATCCTAGGATTTTTTATCGAAGCTTGATGAATGTAATAAAGCCCTCTATAATGACGTTGAAGTTGGTGTTAGGGTCTATTTCTGAAGTTGCTCAAGTGTTGAAACTGTGGACGTGCATTTTGGGGTATGATTTGGAGAGAACAATGTTGCCTAATATAGACTATTTGAAGAGTTGTGGGATTAGGACTGATCAAATAGTGAAATCCATTCATTATTGTCCGAGATTTCTCTTGCATACACCAGAGGATATGAAGAGATTTGTTGAGAAAGCTGAAGAAATGGGTTGTTAAGGCATTCAAGAATGTTAATCTATGGTGTTCGAATTATTTCCTCAATGAGTGAAGAAAGCTGGAAACAGAAATTGGAGCTTTTTAGTGAGCTGGGATTTTCAAAAGAACAAATTTTAGCTGTATTCCAGAAACATCCTCAGGTGTTTGATGTTTCCTGTCAAAAAATTCGTAAAACAGTAAGGCTCATCCTTGACAATAGGAACTATGATATCTCACATATCTTTTGTTACCCCGAAATGTTTATGTACAGTTTGGAGAAGAGTATCGAACCAAGGCTACATGTTTTGGATATTTTGATAAGAAGAAATTTGCTCAAGAAACCACCTGCCTTATCCGTAACTTATTGTCATCCAAAACAGATGTTCTTTGATAGATACATTGTCCCTTATTTAGGTGAAGTTGATGAGTTTACAAGTCTTAATGATTGGAGTAAAGAGTTTTCCAAGTTAGACGGTGTTTGTTCTTGATGATCAAGATGACCAATTTGGCAGATATAAGTTGAAACCAATCTTTTGCATTTAACTCATTTTGATATCTTTGTATGATTTTTTTTTTCTTTTCTTTTTTTGAAACCAGATATCTTTGTATGATTTTGGCATCATAAAATGTTCTTTCTGCCTGATATATTTGATTCATTTTTTGTTTGCTTGATGATATTTTAACTTCATGATAGGTGATGCTTAAACATATATGGAGAAGTACACTAGAATTAAGATATTGTTGCTGTTGTTTGAAAGAGATGCAAAAAGATGTGACAGTACTGTTCTGTGAAACAAATCTTTGGTTCGACTTTTCACAGGTTAAATATGACATTTGATCTATGGAAAGGCGATAGATCAAGATCAAACAATAAGAGTTTTTTATGAATCAAAAGGAGAATCTCTCTCAAATACCAAATAGAAATAGCCCTAAAGATGGCATGATATATAGTCATTTGCTTTTCCATTAACAACATCATATCCACCCTCAAGTTCCTATAAAAAATTTGTAATAGCATGTTTGTTACGCATGAATGAAATAGAATGAAATAAAATATAATTGAATGGAAATGAATAGAATAAATTAATTCTATTATTGCGTTTGGAATATGAAAGGAAATTATATAAAAGCTAACGCATTGAGTGATGAGTATGACAAAATATTGGATTAAGGTTGGGTGGGGTTTGGTATGGTAGGTTTGTAAGGTAGGATATGGTGGAAGGGGTGCGGTTGGTAAGGTGGGGTATCCCTATCTTACAACCCACCGCACCTTACCTCTTTACCCAGCCCTACCCTTCCCTACCACCACCCACTCTCCCCACACTACCCACCACCCTATCCTACCCTACCTTATCTCACCTTATACTACCCTACGCATCCTACCTAACTTACCTCATCATCCACTCTACTCCACCATCACCCACCCATACCCTATCTCACCCTACCCAGCACCCCACCCTACTCTACCCCTACCTAACCCACAACTACCCTACCTTACCTAGCAGCTCACCTCACCTTACCCTACCCACCACCACCCTAACCTACCTTACCCCCCACCCTACCCTATCCTACCCTACTTACCCTATCATACCATACGCATCCTACCTACCTTACCCAACCACCCACCCTATCCTACCCTACCACCCACCCACTCTTACCCATCACCACGTGTTTTGTCGATTTTTATTTTATTCAAATTCAATTCATTTTGGAAGGAAGGGAAATGAACATTTTTCATTTCAATGGAATAAAATTTCATTCAATTTCATTGCCTTATAAATCATACACAAACATTAAATTAAATGAAAAATCATTTCATTCCCGCCTTACCAACATACCATAAGATTTAGCCCTCTTTATTGAAAATTAGTCCACTGAATTAGACGTGAGCTTATTCGCCATTTTAATTCAAATTAAGAATTGACAAGAACATTAGCAAGATTAATAAACTCAATGTGTCAAATTAATCGAAGAACCAAAAGCAATCAGTTTGACACGCCGCAATTTTTATTATTACAATGAAAGGAAGAACAAAACAACCAAAAAATTTGATGAAACAACAAGTTGATAAGTTCCGAAAATGTTAAGAAGACTCAAACAAGATGAAACAAATCACAAAAGATGGAACGGCAAATGCGCATTGGGTTCATCAAGTTGAGAAATTAGCTGCGAATGCTTTCGCACCGATGGTACCATAAAATCACTGTTATATATAACACTCTACATGATAGAAATGTCATTTCCACCTTCATAGGTGAAGGTTTTTGTAAGTTAGAAATCGTCACTATCAATTAAGACAACATGGTTTCAACCCGGGAGCATTTTATGTGTCTTCTCATCTAGATATTCGAAGTTCTTGCATGAAACACGATCATGAATAACCGGGATTCCAAGATACTTGCCCCCAAGTCATAAGTGGATGGGATACCCAATATAATCAACAATCTCACTAGCAATAGAAGAGGATCAACACTTTGGCCTGAGTTGTTGCGAATTCCCGAATAATAACGTGCCTAGTATCCATCATTCTGTGACATCGAGGCATCTCGAAGAGAAAAAGATCATCCACGAAAAAACAAATGTGGCCTTTAAGTAAATAGCTAGCTAACAAAGGTTTTCTGCACTAGAGGACTTCAAGAAAAACCAACTTCTAAACACAGGATATGCCAAAATCATCAAGAACAAACACTATCTAACTTGGAAATCTCTTTACTCCAATCATCAAGACTTCTAAACTCATCAACCTCACCTAAATAAGGGACAATGTATCTATCAAAGAACATCTGTTTTGGAAGATAATAAGTTACGGAAAAGGCAGGTGGTTTCTTGAGCAAATTTCTCCTTATCAAAATATCCAAAACATGTAGCCTTGGTTCAATAGTCTTCTCCAAACTGTACATAAACATTGCAGGGTAACGAAAGACATCCTAGATATCATAGTACCTATTGTGAAGGATGAGCCGTACTGATTTACGAATTTTTTGACAGGAAATAGCAAACACCTGAGGATGTTTCCTGAATACAGCTAAAATTTGTTCTTCTGAAAATCCAAGCTCACTAAAAAGCTCCAATTTCTGTTTCCAGCTTTCTTCACTCATTGAGGAAATAGTTCGAACACCGTAGATTAGCATTCTGGATTGCCTTGAACAACCCATTTCTTCAGCTTTCTCAACAAATTTCTTCATATTATCTGGTGTATGCAAGAGAAATCTCGGAAAAGAATGAATGATTTTCACTATTTGATCGGTCCTAATCCCACAACTCTTCAAGTAGTCTATATTAGGCAACATAGTTCTCCCCAAATCATGCCCCAAAATGCACGCCCACAGTTTCAACACTACAGCAACTTCAGAAATAGACCCTAACACCAAGTTCAACGTCATTATAGAGGGCTTTATTACATTCATCAAGCTTCGAGAAAAAATCCTAGGATCACCAGCAAAAATAACAGCAATATCACTACTTGAAAATCCCAAATCTTGAAATACCTTAATCTTAGGTTTGATGTTTTTATCAAGATTAGACGTTAGCAAACCCGGCTTCTTTAACAAAATGTTCTCCAATTGGGCAGCTGAAAAGCCAACATCTTTGAGAAATGTTAATATGGAATCGCATTTCTGGGCATTTTTCAAGCGGGATAGCGACGAAGCAACTTTTGAAGCGGTTCTGGGAGAAAAATCATGTTTTTGTAGCACATTAAAGATTTCTTTTGTACGATCAGAGAGAATTTCCTTAGAAGATGAATAAAAAAAGACGAATAAACGGACAGAATCATGGGTTTTCTGCAACTTCAATGGGTTTTGGAAGGTTTGAAAGATGAGGCTTTTGCATCTATGAAAAATCATCCTGCTCAGAAACTAAAAATACACAACAAATATTCCGAAGCAAAATACACTACCGTAAAGACGAGATTAGCTTCAAGAATCCAAATTAAGTCAAGATGTTGAAGAGGGCTGCAAAAAAACTAAATTGTCGAAATCTGAAAGGGGCTGAAGAAAGTGAGATAGGGTTTTCCGAAGTATCAGTGCTTTGTCCTGCGGAAATGTAATCAAAAGGTTTAAACGATTCGATCTGAATCAATTATTTGCTTATCGAGTCGAAGCAACGTCCTAAACACACTGGTACTCAAACTCTACTCGATTTCCTTCGTACAGGAAAAAAAATTGCTCAAACTCGAAAAAATTAAAAAATGTGTCAAGTTTTTTTATTTTAAAAAAAGGTGAAAATGTGTCAAGTTTTAAAATGTTCGAATTCAGCTTGTTAAAAATACAAAAGTATGTATATTTTTAATTTACTTCAATAATGATCGATAAAGTTTGTGTCAAGTTTATAATACTCGAGTTCGGCTCAATAACCACGATTAACTACTCAATTCGGAAAAAATTAGATTAAATCATATAAGAACGAAAGATTTAACAGTGGCGAAATGGTTGAAATTGCTTTGCTATGACTGGCTCGGATCAAATACATCGATTTACATTCCGAGAAACATGGAAATAGGATTTAGATGTACTAATCTTCTGTCCTCTGAGCACTCACAAAAATCCTGTAGAATACTTTCCAAAATCCTAGCCTACTATACAGAGGCATCACCAAAGGCCCTCATAAACTTCACTAAGCATAGTGATACTTTAGTTAAACTCAACTCGAGTTCGTACATACAAGAAAAACTCATGAACTTTAATGAACATAGTGAATAGTGATACTTTAGTTAAACTCGACTCGAGTTCGTACATACAAGAAAAGAACTGCTTGCGATCACTTTGGTTATGTCATAATTATGCTCGAGTTAGATTGGATTATGCTTAGTAAAAGTTCTAAGCGAGATAAAAAGGAAACATTCACGGGAGATCTTCACCGGTTTTCAAACGCCCTCATAAACAGCCTTAGTTCTGAGTCGACTTAGAACTCCCATACAAAGCACACAAATATATATGGGGCTAGGGGGTCCCTCCCCTTGCCGGAGTCCACGAGCCGGTTGGAACATGGAAAAATGGAGGGTTGCACCCATTCCACAGGACAAAAAGTCGGGAAGAAGATAAGGTGAACATCATTACATTCACAAGCACATCTGAAAAACCAAAGCTACAAATGACATTTTTACGTTTATAAACAACAGAAAAAGACACCAAGGTTGTGAAATGAAATTCACTCATAAATTGCAATGATCCAATTTGTTTGAAAACTACATGGAGACAAAAATAAAGGAAGGACAATATCCACCAAAGTCTGTAAAAGCTAATTGACAAAATAGTGTTCATAAATGACCATTTGCCCCCCTTCTTTACTGATAACTCATAATTTTCTTGGCAATGATGGAAGAATTCATACTTGTCAAATGCAAGGTCAAGTTATCACAACAAATTGTCATCTTGATAATCAAGAACAAGCAATACTATCTAACTTAGAAATCTCGTTCCTCAAATCATCAAGTCTTCTAAACTCATCAACTTCACTTAAATAAGGGACAATGTATTTATTAAAGAAAATATGTTTCGTAATACGATGTGTAACGTAAAAGGGAGGTGGTTTCTTGAGCAAATTTTTCCTTACCAGAATATCCAAAACATGCAGCCTTGGTTTGAGAGTCTTCTCCACACTGCAGATGAACACTAGAGGGCTATGAAAGATATCTGAGATATCATAGTTCCCATCTTCAAGGATAAGCCTTACTGCTTTACGAATTTTATTGCAGGAGACAGCAAACACCTGGGGGCTTTTCTGGAATTGAAGTATAATTTGTTCTTCTGAAAATCCCACGTCTCTAAAAAGCTTCAATTTCTGTTTCCAGTTTTTTTCATTCATTGAGGCAATTGTTCGAACACCATAGATTAACATTCTGGAATCCCTCGAACAACCCATTTCCTCAGCTTTCTCAACGAATTTCTTCATATTTTCTGGTCTATGCAAGATAATTCTTGGATAATAATAGAGAAACTTCACTATTTGCTTAGTATTAATCCCACAATTATTCAAGTACTCTATGTTAGGCAACATAGTTTTGTTCAAATCATGCCGCAAAAAAGCCCCAGAAGCTTTCAACACTTTAGCAACTTCAGAAATGGACCCTAATACCTTCTTCAACGCCATTATAGAGGGTACTATTCTATTCAATGTGCTTCGAGTAAAAATCATAGGATCAGCAGAAAGTATATCAGCAATATCAGTAGCTGAAAAACCCAAATCTCCAAAAATCTTCATCTTAGGTTTGATAGTTCTATGAAGATTATATGTCAGCAAATTAGGCATCTTTATCAAAGCTCTTTCCAATTGGGCAGCTGAAAAGCCAGCATCTTTGAAAAAATTTATCATTGAATCGCACTTCTGGGCATCTTTCAAGCGTGATAAGGACGAAGCAACTTTTGAAGCATTTCTGGGTGAGAAATCATGTTTTTCTAGCAGATTTAAGATTACATTCGTACTCTCTGTGGGTATCTTTTTGGAAGATGAATAAAAGAGAACAAATAAACGGACAGAATCATGGGTTTTCTGCAAAATTAACGGGTTCTGCAAACTTTGAAAGATGAGGCTTTTGCATCTATGAAAAATCATCCTGCTCAGAAACTAAAATACAGGACCAAGATTCGGAGCTAATATACAGTACCTGAAATTCGACCTTGGCTTAATTCCTTAGACTACAAACAAGAATCGTCCAGAATCCACATTTATTTAATTAGTAGAGATGCCTGCAAATACTGCTCAACGGCGAAATTGTTGAAAGGCGCTGAAGGAAGTGAGGGCTTCCCGAGGACTACGTCCGCTTGTATTTCGGTTTTTTTTTTATAAATTTATTTATTTTTTTAGTAAATTTGAAAAAGACTTTTGTTTTCCAATGCAAATAATAAATGCGGAAACAAGACACCAATAATGCTATATAATTCCGTTTCCCCCTTTCGATGGCACATGTTTTAGTGTAATTGTGTTTTTTTAGGCTTCTCTCTTTCGTTTTTTTATTCTCGTGTTTTGCTACGGCCGTTCTCCTACTCCACCGAATCTGGTTTTCCTAGCCGGATTTCAATGGCGGGTTTCGGATTGGCGGTTTGCTTGTATTGTTCTTGCTCGGAGTTTCTTTGATCATTGACTTTTTGCCTAATCGGTGGTCATACGTGCTGTTTAGATGGTTCCATGTTTAAGGTTGGCGTGCTTATGTGGTTTCCCTTTGAGTAGTTGTGGTGTCGGCAATGGCTTCGCTTCTGGTTCGGGTAACGCTTCATCTCCGGTGTTTTAAAGTTTGCAGTACCCTTTGCCTCTGTCCTTCCCAGGTCTCTTTGTCCTGTGCTTTGTGGTTGGTGCTGTTGCTTATTTTGCAGGTGGTGTCTCTCTGGTGCTATTTTGAACTTGTTGTCCACTCATTCGGAAGGGATGACTTTATTATGGGCTCTTATAACGTACAATGGCGGTGTGTGGCGGAGTTGGTTGTCAGTGTTTTAGGGCAAAAGTTATATTTTATAGTCTGTATTGTATGTTGATCTCTGTCTTTTGGGACGGGGCAATTGTGTCTTTTGGGTCGGGTCAATTGTGTCTTAAAGCTCGTAACCAAGTGACACGACAAATTCGAAATTATATTCGAATGATGCCATTAGAGTTGGACTCTCACTCGGGTATAAAAGCTATTTAAAACGCCTTGTGCGCCTGCTTGAACATGGACCAAAACTATTTAAAACGCCTGAGGTTGATCGAACATGGAACCTCTCGAGTCTCGAGACATTCTAAAGAGATATGCATTTGACAAAAATACCCTCATTAAATACAACCAACACGACTAAAAACCAACATCTAAACAGTGTCCTAAAACAAGAACAAACCCCCTCTCTCTCTCTCTCTCTCAGAAAGAAGATTGCCAAAGTCATACAAAGACATCGTGATCAGTATATGCAGAAAGAAAAAGATAGGCTTTAATTCATACTTGTCCAATACACATCTTGATCAATCAAGAACAAACAATACTATCTAGCTTAAGACATCTCTTTTCTCCAATCATCAAGACTTCTCAACTCACTAACTTCACCCAAATTAGGGAGGATGTATCTATCAAAAAACATCTGTTTTGGAATACGATATGTTACGGAAAAGCTAGGTTGTTTCTCGAGCAAATGTCTCCTTTCCAAGATATCCAAAACACGAAGCCTTGGTTCGAGTGTCTTCTCCACACTGCAGATAAACACTTCAGGGCAACGATAGATATCCGACATATCATAGTTCTCACTGTCAAGGATAAGCTTTACCAGCTTTTGAATTTTCCGACATGAAACAGCAAACACCTGAGGCTTTTTCTGGAATGCAAGTAAAATTTGTTCTTCTGAAAATCCCATATCTCTAAAAAGCTCCAATTTCTGTTTCCAGCTTTCATCACTCATTGAGGCAATTGTTCGAACACCATAGATGAACATCTTTGAATGCCTTAAACCACCCATTTCCTCAGCTTTCTCAACGAATTTCTTCATAGTCTCTGGTCTATGCAACATAAATCTCGGAAAAGAGTAGACAAACTTCATTATTCGCTCAGTCCTAATCCCACAACTCTTCAAGTACTCCATATTAGGCAACAAAGTTCTGTCCAAATCACACTTCAAAAAACTTCCAGAAACTTTCAACACTTTAGCAACTTCAGAAATGGACCCTAACATGTTCTTTAACGCCATTACAGAGGGCACTAATCTATTCGCCGCACTTCGAGCAAAAATCAGAGGATCAGCAGAAAATATACCAGCAATATCATCTCTTGAAAATCCCAAATCTTCGAAAATCTTGATCTTATGCTTGATAGTTTTATCAAGATTAGAAGCCAACAAAGCCGGCTTCTTTAACACAATGTTTTCCAATTGGGAAGCTGAAAAGCCAGCATCTTTGAGAAATGTTAACACTGAATCGCATTTCTCTGTATGCTTCAAACAGGATAACGACGAAGCAACTTTGGAAGCAGTTTTAGGTGAGAATTCATGTTTATGTAGCAGGTTTAAAATTGCATCCGTACTATTTGAGGGTATTTCTATAAAAGATGAATAAAATAACACGAATAAACGACCAGAATCATGGGTTTTCTGCAAAATTAATGGGTTCTGGAAGGTTTGAAAGATAAGGCTTTTACATCTATGAAAAATCATCTTGCTCAGAAACTAAAATACACTAGAGAGGACAAAGATTCGGAGCTAGAATACAGTACCGGAAAAGTTTTCTGCGTCGAGTTTGGCTTCCTTTGATTACAAACAAGAATCGTCCAGAATCCACATCTTGTAGTTGTCGGGCTATTAGAGATGGCTGCATAAACTCAACCGAGAAAGTTTTGAGCGGCGGAGGAGGAGAAAGTGCTATAGGTTAAAAGATTTCAATTGGTTTTATTATTATTTACCCTTATTATGGATAGTTGGGCGCTAAAGGTGTAAAATGAGCCTGAGTCGTTCACAAATAGCTTGATGTTAGACTCATGAAATGATTGATTAAATATAATTTAGTCGAACACGAGAGCATGAAAACTTGATTCAACATGTTCATGAGCTTTATGGAAATAATCTAAACGAATTTGAATATAATTAAACCTTAATCAAGTTGATCTTGAACAAATTTTTCCTTACTTGAACAAACCCGAGTTGAGTTCAAGCATCATTGTTTTGGATGGTTGCTTGATTTGATAAATACATGTTTGATTCGACTCGGATCATTTACACTCCTAGTTGGGCTCGTGTCTAAGTTTCTACATTAGAAGAATTCCTTTAAATTTTGTTGATTGTTTTTTCGTTACACGAAGAGGCCAACGGCCTAAAGAACGGGAGGGAAGAGGTGCGAAAGCATCTAAAATCATCCTTCGAGATGGTCTTTCCAGGAGGCTCCTGGACATTAGTTTTGCTGATCTCACATGCTCATTCTCAATAAAGGGTTCGAACGATTGTTTCAAATAACCATGTTTTTCTTTTTGACTTGCACCGTGCATATATAGATGGAGGATATGATTGTGGCGGTAGATTTCTTTCGGTTGCATTTTGAACCGTGGCTTTTGATCGTGACAAGTGAGTGGGTTCGTCCAAGAAAACTAACGTAATGATAGTTTTAGATTTTGAGGATGAGTTGATTCGTCCAAGAAAACTAACGTTATTATGACTGATTTTAAGGATATGCACATACGAGATCGATAGAATTGTAAAAGAGTGTACGAAGGGAGGGAGGAGAGGCAAACTCAAACACACATTTAGCTTAACAAACCAAACCTTAATATGAGGTTAGATCCCTCACTTGATACTCATTTGTTGTTCACACCATTGTCCTATGTGAAGAAAAAAAAATTCACATAGGACAAATGTGTGGTCATCATGTATATGAGCATCAAGTGCACATGTGGGGATCCAATCTCACCCTAATATAACTAGAATTATAAAAATAGTCCAATTGTCATTATGTTACCTGGTTAATATCTTTACTCATTTCGTGAGACACACGTGGAGATCATCGTGGTTAGAGTTTAATTTTTTTTTTTTAAATTGGTCTAAGCTTGTATCCCCCTCTCCCCTCTCCCTCTTTTTTGACAAATAATGTCTCCCCCAAGTGCAATTAGATATAGGCCCCATGACCATGTAGTCTCTTGTTGTATGTGTATTACAACTTTATCCATTGATGTAAAATTCACAATTGGACAATATAAATCGAACATGCACTTTGATACGACAGACACTATTTCACTCATGCAACTGGCAAATAATGTAATATATAATTAATATATATATATATAATATATAATATATATATATATATATATATGTGTGTGTATACACCTACATATGATTAATTAATATATATATATATATATAATGATGATTAATTATATATATATATATATATATATATATATATATGTATATATATATATATATATATATATATATATATGTGTGTGTGTGTGTGTGTGTGTGTGTGTGTGTGTGTGTGACACCTACATATGATTAATTAATCTTGTACAATGATGTGTTCATACCCATAGATTAAATTATATAATTATTTATTCCATGAAATAATAACATGTGAATGAAGCTATAAAAAGGGGCTATATATATAAGGGGAAAGCTTTGTTTCCACTCAAGTCATGATGAAAAAAGGAATAATTGGGGACTAATTTTTGTTATCTTTACACACAACCATTGAATTTGTAATCACCAATATTTCTTTTTTTCCAACCTGCATGTTCTGCCTTTGAGTGGATTTAAATGTTATTTTTTGGTGTGGCACATAACCTTATCATGGGGGTTATGCCCTACATGGATACTTTTGTTAGATAAAATTATTAAGATTGAATTATTGTGATGTGCCAATGATATTTGTTGTTGTTGTTGAATTCTATATATGTATGTACTATATATGAATTTTGTTTGATTAAGATAAAACTAATTAATTTTGTTCTTTTGTTTTTTTCACCTCCTATCTCATTAATGAAACAAATTATTAAATTAAATTAGAAATTCACAAGTTCAACGTACAATGAATCTAGATTCGAAGGTACAATAGACTTCTAGCGAGCGAGTGAAAACTTGAAACGTGACAAAACTTTTTAATAATTGCATAGATGAACATCAAGGGAAGAAATTACCCTCCCTTATGTAGAGTATGGTTTTTGGTTTTATACAAACAAGGTCTATGGATTCTCATGAATCTCCAATAACTAAAAGCTTGTCATGTTCAAAAGTATAAAATAGTAGATGGTGTTAGGCTGGTCTGAAAACTGTTTTGCCTATAGGTCCATAATAGAAGCTAGACTCCGGTTAGCAATTTTCGATCCTCGCCTTCACCGGGCAAATGTTAGGCCGCAATATCCTTGAACCACTTGTAGTCTACGCAGTGGCTACCAGCCATCAAACAATATATGTTTAGTTCAATGTCTCTTATACATTTGACATTTTTATGTTACTGCAGAGTGCTATTGCATTTAAACGATTAAATAAAGGTCGGTCAATCGCTTAGAACCTCGTCCTCGCTTGGTTTAAAATGGCTAATTAACACGAGTTGACAAGACATTTATTTCTCACATTTATATGGTGGTGATGCGCTTCCCCACTTCCAATGTGGGATATCACATTCTCCTCCCTTTATAAGGGACTGGCGTCCTCGCCAAGACGGCCAAGACTTGTCCCAATGGACTTGTGGGATTTCGTCCATATCATATGAGGATTTAGAGAAATGCCCACCGCGTCTCTCACGGTGTGTAAGACTTGGTTCCGTATGATAATCGGCTCGAATATCATTTCAGAACGCCCTGCACTCGGCCCAGAAAGACGGGCGCAGTAGCTATAAATAGTCGTAAATGCCCGGTCATTTGTTTAGACCGTCGTAAATCGTTTGGTTTAAAAATTTGCTTAAATTAATGACAAGCACTTTATATGCCTCATATTTATATGGTGGTGATGCGGTTCTCACTTCCAATGTAGGATATTACAGCTATGCCATGCAGCATGTTGCGTTCATGTTAACACACTTTATTAAATTTCAACATCTTTATATTATGTTATGCATGGCATTAAATTATTATATTTACATGAATGTTGACAATGAATTTAGTTTTTTCAGTTATTGGATATTGTTTCATACACGTTATTTAGTTATCCGTTCAGTACCGGAAGACCTTGTTTCTACCTACTCGAGATATATCTCCGTATATAGCGATAAATACCTTCATAACAATGTTGATTGTGTATGTTGTGAGTTTGAATTTATGTTCCGATTAGTTTGGTGGTTTCTTTTAATTCAATCTATAGTTGTTTCCGTGCTTTATTTTTATATAATGCGATTGCTATTTAAGGATTATATTCAGCTAATCACGAGTTGAACACATGACGAGCAATGAGAAACCGTTTATGCTCCGTTTTTACATACATAGCATTACATAAACCATAGCCCAAACACCTTTATAACAATTCATATATATCAAAGGGATACAAAAAAGTGATGTCGGTTCATTAAACTTGGTGGAGGGGGCCAACAACCACTATTCAACAAAAGTGGTGTATAACACATGGTCACTCTCTCAAATATCACTTTCATTTTTGTACAATGTTTTAGCATTTTTATTCGCTTTGGATAGGAACAATATCAATGAAGCCTACATGCATTGTATAACATATGTATATAACTATATATGTTTGACCAAATAGTGCCATACTGTGTATTACCATTTGTCATTTTTCGTGTTACAGGAAGGGACTTCGGATGTCATGGCGGATCCAGAATTTTTTTTCAATGGGGTCACTGAGCCGTAAAACTACATTTTTCATCCAAAAAATTGTTTTAGTGGGGTCACGAGAGCTTAAATCTACATTTTTTATCAATAAAATGATATTTTTTAACAATTTTAATATTAAAAAAATTCTCGAATCCCAGTGGTGTCATACCCCCTAGATACACATAGATCCGCCACTGTTTGGATGGCCATATAGTATTATTTTTACTTTTGATTAAATAATTATTTGACAGCTACTCCAAAAGTAACATTAAATTATTCATATTGATTACCTCGAAACTTCTGCCCTCAAAATAATAATAATAATAATAATAATAATAATAATAATGAAATGGTAGATATCGTAAAACAAATTAAATTATTAATATATATATATATATATATATATATATATATATAATTCAGAGGTAACAGTCAGCGGCTGCCGATTCCCATGGTTTCTCTTTTGGTCTTAGTCCGTTTTTCTGTCAGCTTTAATTTTTGTTTGTTCAGTGTCCGGGTTGCTTTGTATGGCCTTCATGAGGCTCTTCTTTTGTCAAAGAGCTCTCGTAAGCTTGTTGCTTTGACATATAAATAGTTTAGTTTCTTTATATTTAGCTGTGGTTTCTTTGTGTTTGTGTTTGATCGGATGGTTCTCGACTTTGCCCTGTGTCATCCGGCTTCATGTTTGTATCTTCCGGCGTTAGTCCGGTTTTTAATAAAACTTTCGTATTTGCAGAAGAAAATAAATGTAATTTTAAATTTATTCACTAGTTGGGTATATTATAAAGATTCTGATTCATTTTGTTTGAATATAAAATAGAGAAAAAAACATGGTGCGATTGTCCTTAGTTTTTTTTTTTTGAGGGGTACGGTTGTCCTTAGTTCTAGCTTTTGATAAATTCGTCACATTAAACAAGGAAGGATTAGTAGTGAGAATAAAAATTAGGTGGATCACCAAACTGTTTAAGATCTTTGTCCCTTTTTTTATCTCACATTTTCCATTATTCCAATTACCAAGTACTTATAATGCTCTTACATTTTTCTTTTCTCACAAAATTTCTTCATAAAATAACGCTGTTGTCGCAACCACACAAACATAATGAATGTCAATGTCTTAGAGATATCGCTCATGATGTGACAGTGAGACTCATTTTTAAATAGACGTCATATCTGCTGAGGTCTCACTGACACATCAATTTATGATATTGGTTGTGTCGCAAGTGTCCGTGGAACATTCATAATGTGATATTGAAACTCATCTTTAAATAGATGTCGCATCAACAATTTAACTAACTCCTTAGGTTATGATATTTGTTGTGTTAGAGTTATTATGTGAGTATCGTTACTCTTTCTTCCAAAGTCCCAAATGAGGTCCCTAGCCATAGGTCCACATCAGTAGAAATCCCACTCGCACATCAAATTGTAACGTTCTTTGTGTCAGAACGATTGTGACAGTAACATTATTTTCTCCAAAGTCCCAAACGAGGTCCTTAATTATCTAGGTCTATATCAATAGAAGTCTCACTAACACATCAGATTATAACATTGAATATGTCATAATGATTCTGAAAGTAGCATTAATCTTCTTCCAAAGTCCCAAACGAGGTCCTTAGATAGGTCCATATTAGTAAAAGCCCCGCTAGAACATCAAATTATAACATTGAGTGTGTGAAAACGATTGCTTGACTTTTCTCGTTCGAGACCCGACAGTAGCGCTATTCTTCTTCCAAAGTCCCAAATGAGGTCCTAGCTAGGTCTACTTCAATAGAAGTCTCACTAACACGCCTGATTATAACATTGGTTGTATCAGAATTATCATGACAATATCGTTACTCTTTCGATCTCCGACGTCCCAAATTAAATGAGGTGACTAGCTAGGGTCCACAAAGAAATGGGGATGTTGACATGAACTCTGAACTGGCTGGAGACTCACAAGTTGGAGTGTATGATTGGATCATAAAACAAGGCTCGTGGCCTTCCTACTTTTTTTTTTTCCCTTTCTTCTTAGTTTTTCTTTTCAAAAAAAAAGTAAAGGCTAAGAAAGAAAGAAGCCTCCCAGTTGTTGTTGTTGAGTATTATATTATTAAGCCGTCACCTTTTTTATTTTTCTAATTAAAAGTAAGTGTGCAAAAAGATGTTTGCTCCCTCAAAAAAAAAAAAAAAAAAAAAAAAAAAAAGAAAAGATGTTTGCTTCTGCTAATTAAATCAATGTATATATATTTCAGATGCAACAGCACATTGCAAAAAGTTGTACAGCATAGCTGTCAGCCTCCTTTTTTTTCCTTTGGTTTGTGACTTAGATAATGCAAAACCCATAATTTATCATCTTTAACTTGTTAAGCCTAACTGGAGTGTGATGGTTCGAATCATGTATGGAACAATCCATTTTGACTAAAAATTGCTTAAACACAACCCGAGAGCATTGAGCCAATGAGGCATGCACACTAATTCTAAGGACGAGGTGGTAGGGGGGACCCTTTAAGGTTGGGTTCAACCTAGCTGAAATGTGGGGTTCGAACCATGTAGAGAGCGTCCCCTTTTTATATAGGAAACCTGTGTACACTGAACGATTGTGACGTGTAATGGTCCTCGTCCACTAATTCTAGAGACAGAATTGTAGGGAACCGTTTCTGTTAGGGTTCAACGTTTTTTTTTTTTATGTTTATGAGAAGTCTAGCATAATATTTGACCCAACGTCTTACAAGATGAACTTCACCCTCTCATTAAAAGTTTTTGAGATTGTGACATCTCATCGAGCTATAGTTCGACCCACCATCATATAAAATTTATGCTTCCAAATGCTTATATCATATTAGTAAAGTAATTTTGTTGTCCCGATAAAATGATCACAACAAAGGCACATAATACAGGTGAACATTAATAGTGATCATTGATTTAAAAGTATTTTGTTTCACTTATTGAGAATAATTTAAAGAACATTTAATGACACCAACACAACATTTACTCATATCGATGTCTGATGTTGGACTTTTTAGAGATCCCGAAAAATCAAATTTTACGTATGAGATAAATCATTTTTATAGTTAAACCTTAGTACGGTATCCATAAAGCAGGTTTGATGTGGTGCTAATAAACGGTGCGTATTTTACGGAAGAAATAGCAATGTTGACATTGTTGTAGGAGCATAGTAGTAACAACATTTATACATGCAAAAGTAAAAGTGAAAAAGAAATGGTGGGAGCAAAAAAGTTATAAAAGGAAAGCTGTCAGTGCATCATTCCTTCTTCTTCTGAAACCAACCACATTAACCAAGAATTGAGATCCACATTTCTCTGTTCATCATCTATAAGCACAAGATCTAAGAAAAACCTTGAGGACTAAAATACAAATTCATAATTCTCCCCCCCAAAAAAAATAAAAAATGAAAGGCAAATCTGCAGGCAAAGGTCCACCTTCTACTGATCTTTTAGTTTGTTTTCCCACTAGAGCCCATCTCACTCTAATGCCTCCTAAATCTATCAACAGCCCTATTAGACCCACTTCTGATTCCTCCTCCCACAACCACCACCAAAAACAGCCTTTCCACCGGAACCACCACCGGAGGGGACGATCATTCGGAGTTGGACAGAGTAGTAGCCCAACTTTATGGTCTAAAAACAAACCAAACAACAATGATATATCAGAACCAACATCTCCAAAAGTGACTTGTGCTGGTCAGATCAAAGTTAGGCCAAAACCCAATTGCAAGAATTGGAAATCGGTTATGGAACAGATTGAGAGGATACACAATACCAAAAAACAGAAAAAGAAACCTAATTGGGTTGAGTCATTGGGATTCAAGAAAGATGTTATGCAGTTCTTGACATGTATGCGTAACATCCGTTTCGATTTCCGGTGTTTTGGGGCGTTCCCCACCACCGTAATCAGCTCCGATGAGGAGGATGATGACGATGAAGACGAAGATTATGTGATCAATGATATTGATCATCATGGAAAACAACAACACCAGGAATTTCGGAATACGGGTAAAATTTCTCTTTTAAACTTGGGTTTAAACATTTAGTAATATTTATTGAGTTAAGAATCACCACTGATGTATGTATTAGTTGTTTCCGTATTAAAAAAGTAAATTTGATCACACTGTTACATTGCTATTACTATAAGGCTACAATTCAACTCAACAAATTAACAAAATTAAAACGAACTTCAAAATCCTTGTCAAGTGATCATTATGAATATTTTCCGTTGATTTTGAAATCCGTTTCATATGTTGTTGCGTTCAACTTATGTAAATGAAAGTTATATGACGGTGTTGTTTTCCATGAGCACGTACTCCTTTAGATACATGATAAGAGAGACTAAATGTCTGTTTTTACAGATGTTTAATTTTTATGATTAAATTTTGCGTATTTAAATACATAAAAAGAGAAGTTGGAGTTTGTATTTGAAGTGTTTATTTTTGTGATTAGGTTTAGATGATACAAAGTGAAAATAAAAAATTTGGTATAAGGTGCAATTGAAGTTTTTTTTTATGGTATTTCATTTTTATGAGTGAATTTACATGGTGTAGAAGGAAAAAAAAATCCACAATAAGAAGACTCGAACCTGGAACTACTTGAACCGCAACGTCTTATTTAATGTTAGACAAACATTGTACATATCGAAACACTATATATATACGGTTTTTTTTTTTTTTTTCTTTCTAAATTCGGGGTGGTCTTGAGACCACCCCTCCCCCTACCTAGTTCCGCCCCTGAGTTTAGTGGCATTAAGTGTCTCTTATATATTAATTTCATCTCTTTCAAGAACTTAAGCTGGTTGAAAAATAAGTAATTAGGGACGACAATGTTTATCTTATGTTAAACGGGTCATTTGTCCCATAATATTATAGGTGGAGTCGAGGAAGAGGAAGACGAGGACGATGAATCATCAAAAACATATTTCTCAAAATGGTTCATGGTTTTACAAGATGATAAAACAAAGGAGAAAACTTTTGAATCATACAGGAAATCAACAAGTGATGAAATTATCGCGCCACCTCCGAACGCTCTTTTGCTTATGCGCTGTCGGTCTGCACCGGCGAAAAGCTGGCTTGAAGAAAGAGAAGAAGAAGAAAAGAAGAAAATAGTAAATATTGAAGAAAAAACAGAGGAAAAAGAAAATATTGAGAAAAGTGATGAGAATATGATATTGAGATATGGAGCAGGTGAGAATGATTTGTATAAATTTTCATCTGATATTGCTAAAGAAACATGGGTTGTTGGTGGGATTAATGATTCATTATCAAGAAGTCGAAGCTGGAAGAGATGATGATTATGATGATAAATAAATGTGTTTTTTTTTTTCTTCCAAACATTGTTGTTCTTGCTTTGAAATAATTATAATAATGTTTTTTTTAAAGTAATTATAATAATGTTTAATTATAATGTTGTAATTTTAGAGTCTGATTTGGTTGCTTTGGTATATCATAAAATATGATCCGTGTGGAATTTTCTTTAATTAATGTTTTGGTTATGGTTAATCATATATAGGGAGTTTGAAGTGCATTTTGTTGGTTGATAAAATTAATGAGAAATTAATGTGCATTTTCTGATAAAATATATATATATATATATATATATATATATATATATATATATATATATATATATATATATATTTGTATACATTTGTAAACAATTATTAAACTATGTTTGTCATCCTCCCAAAAAATAAAAATAAAAGTTAAGAATATAATTTTGGTGTCATTTGCAGTTCAAGTTTTCTTTAAATGGAAGCATGCATTTTTGTTGTTGTTCTACGCAATGGTATAATTAGAAGGTTGCCACGTTTGTACTATAAATCACAATTAAAGCCTTTTTCGGTCATTTATATTGACTATATAGAGGAATTAATTAAGTAGATGAAGAATGATAACAAGTTATTATGGGGCACCAAAGTAAATCATGGACACTTACTAATATAGTTTGGCATATTTAGATTTAAACTATTACTCTTAAATTAGAGGAGATAAATGAGATGCCGAGCTTCTGCAACTAATTCGCAAATATGGTGGAAGTCGATCGTGCTTCGTGTGGGCATGAAACATCGGATTGCCTCTACCTATCTCTTATCCTCGACAAAATCAAAACACTTATTGTATTATGATCGGAAACGAATAATACAATGCATAAACAAATAATTCAATTCATTTCAATAAAAAATGAAACGCATATCAGACAACATGTCACAAAGTATTTCAATAAACATATGACATTTTTAAATCTTTGATTGAATTTATAATTGATATGAAATTCATAATTTACCTCTTAAAAAAAAATCATAATTTACCGGGATATTTTCCTTTAATTTCAGTACATTCCCAAATTAACACCCGGCTTTTCCTAATTCAGACAGAAATATCTTCGGAATTTTCGAAGAAAGCTGACGTGGACAAACGGAAAAGTAGTAGTCAATTGCTTCATTCTCCTCTGATCGTGGAAATGACAATAAAAATCTTGTTAAGCAGAGACTTTTGAAACAGTAGCTGAAATTGCACAAAATTTCTGTTAAACCACCACAAATTCACCGGGAATAAACACCGCCGTGTTTCCTCCTCCGGCAGCCACAAAAACTTCCTAGACTTGGCCATTGCCGTCCCCTTATCCATTTCCTCAAGAAATCGAATTTAAGGGCTCTCGAAATCCAACAAAAAGAAGTGATCTTTGGCGCAATAAAACAATGAAGGCGGAAACTTTAACGATAGTGCTCGTAAACTTGGCCGGAATCATGGAAAGAGCCGATGAATCGCTGTTACCAGGTGTATACAAAGAAATTGGTGAAGCTCTTCATACGGGTCCAACTGGGTTGGGTTCTTTGACCCTTTTTCGATCCATTGTTCAGTCTCTTTGTTACCCTCTTGCCACTTATCTTGCCGTCCGCCATAATCGTGTTCATGTTATTGCTTATGGAGCTTTTCTTTGGGCTGCAGCTACTTTTCTTGTTGCTTTCTCTTCAACCTATTTTGAGGTATGCTTAAGTTTCTTCCTTTTAACTTGTTAATTCGATTTTTCCCAGGTTTCAGCAAATTTTGTGCAATTTCATTTAGGAAATGCTACTACCATGAACGGTCTACTGACACGACATCGTTTTGCACCCTTGATCGTGATATAGACCTGTGATAATCAACGGTGTAAAGACATATTGTGTCATCGGTTGTATCATTGATCGTTTTGTTTTCCGACAATTTATCATGATGGGATCACATCAATGAATAGGTTACGGACCATAATTAACGGAGTAAACGTGTGTTGTGTAATTTTCTCTGGCCATTTTGTCGTAGGACTAGTATTACTTTAGTGATTAGATTGTTAAATTTATAAGGAGATTGGAAATAGGTTTTGGTAGAAGCCTATTGTACAAATAGTTGTATTCATTTCAAAGGGAAAGTCCACTTTTTGTTAATTTACATAATCTCTGTTTAGAACGAAATGCATTAGAATCTCCAGAACGCATAATTTGAAAAGACAATCTGTACTAGAGATTCTGTGATTGAACATATATGAGAAGAGACTAATACTATGCTAAATGGTTTCTAGGATGTGTTTTTAGTAAAAACAATAGGGTACAAGAAATGGTGTATCTGTGTAAATTGAGGTTGTTATATATTTCTGATTAGGTTGCTGTATCCAGAGCATTGAATGGGATAGGTCTTGCTATTGTCGGACCTGCTATTCAGTCCCTTGTGGCGGATTCCACGGATGATAACCACCGTGGCATGGCGTTCGGTTGGCTTCAATTAACCAGCAATTTCGGTTCAATAATTGGCGGTTTTCTTTCTTTATCGCTTGCTCCAATTATCTTCATCGGTATCCCGGGCTGGAGGATTGCATTTCATCTTGTTGGATTGTTAAGTGTTTTAGTAGGCATTTTAGTCCGTCTTTTCGCTCAAGACCCTCATTTCCCTGATGGAAGTAGTGAAACTAAACTTCCCAAAAAGCCCTTTGTAGACGAAGTTAAGGAATTAGTCCACGAAGCTAAAAACGTTATGAAGATTCCGTCTTTCCAGATTATCGTGGCACAGGGTGTCACGGGTTCGTTTCCATGGTCAGCATTGTCATTTGCACCTATGTGGTTAGAGCTTATAGGGTTTTCACATATGCAAACCGCGGTTTTGATGGGGTTGTTTGTTGCGTCGAGCTCTTTAGGAGGACTATTTGGTGGGAAAATGGGGGATATTCTTTCAAGACATCTTCCAAATGCGGGTCGAATTATGTTGTCACAGATAAGTTCGGGATCAGCGATTCCACTTGCAGCGATTCTTCTGCTCGGTTTGCGTGATGATCCGTCTGCCATTGTTGTGCATGGTTTGATCTTGAGCATCACTGGTTTTTTTATATCTTGGAATGCTCCAGCTACAAACAAGTATGTACTATCTCACCTTCAATCTATATTTCCTTTTGTGTACTTAAAGCCAAATCTAGTTAATATTATATGTATAATTCGCTCGTATTCGACTCTTAAAAATGTTTGACTTGATACGGTGTTTTTCTAGTTTTAGCTCGAGTACTTAGCTTGAGTTGATCTGTGAAACGAGTCGACTTCAAGCTTGTCACATTTGATACAATTAAATGAATTCTGAAAAGATCATCGAACTCAGAAGCTAGTCAAGTTATTTCGAATAGTAAACGAGTTTGAATCATATTTCGAGCGCTAGTCTTTTTTAGACGAGTCGAGTCGAGTCGAGCCATGTGTTTCAAAGAAATTGTTAAATATAAGTCTAGTCTAGTTGTGAAACGAGTCGATTCAAGCTTGTCACATTTGATAGAAATTAAATGAATTCTAAAACGATTTTCGGCCTCACAAGTCTAGTCAGTAAACGAGCTTGAGGCAGGTTTTGAGTGGTAGTTTTTTCAGTTGAGTCAACCTCGAATCTTGGTGAATATCGGCTCGGCTCGATTAAAGCCCCCTTTTTTTTTTTTTTTTTTTTTTTTTTTTTTCCAATAGCAAACATGAGTGTGCGCTTAACTTGTATTACAGATTAGATTCACAAAAGATTTTCATTTTCTTCTGCTAACATTATTCTATGAACAGTCCGATTTTTGCAGAAATCGTCCCAGAAAAAGCTCGAACAAGCATATACGCATTGGACCGATCATTTGAATCCATTTTATCTTCATTCGCACCTCCAGTTGTAGGGCTATTAGCACAAACTATCTATGGCTACAAACCAATTCCTTCAGGAACTGACCACATTAACACAGACAGATCAAATGCAAAATCCTTAGCCAAAGCGCTTTACACCGCAATATGTATCCCGATGGCTCTATGTTGCTTAATCTACTCGTTTCTATACCGAACCTACCCTCGAGACAAGGAACGAGCCCAGATGCAAGTTCTTATAGACTCAGAAGTTCAACTCATGGAAATGGATGGTCCAGAAAAAGTTGAATTGAATAAACAAACTATTCTTGATATGATATACGGAGAAGAAGACGAATTAGAGTTTGATAATGAAGGTGAAAAGACACTGTTTTATAATCGATCGAAAATATTGAATTCAAGTTATGATGCTTAGCCATTTGATTTCATGAAATCAAGAAATTGATTTTGTGTTTATATAATGAATCACAAAGATATCCTCCATTTTTGCTATACATTTTTCTTTGAATTTTCTTACTAACTTTATACAAAAACTCTCATCACCTTAATTCCTTTTTGTTGCTGAGATCATCACGAAACGTCGGTTCCTCGTGAATTTTATGTTCTCGAGTCCACAAGACGAGCATAGATCATCGAGTTCTTTTTCTGATAGGAAGATATGGCTTCCAGAAACTTGTGAAACCATCTGCAAAACACAAGATGAAAGTGATTTACACTGAAAATTCTGACTTTTAAAAAAGTTGAGACGCCCTTAAAATTTTATAAAGGTACCTGGCGAAAGGGCCCGAGAAACGGGATGAATGAGTAAAGACCATCTATAAGATAGGTAGTAGCCACAAACATCCCTCCAGGTCGTAAAACACGGCTTATTTCAGCAACCTGTGAAAACGAGCATACCTCTAAACCTCGAAAAACCAATACATCTGTCTCAAAATATGGTTTTGCAAACAAATTACAATTAAATACATACAGCAAGTGAAGGTGAAGGCCAACAATGCAAAGCTGCACCTGCATGCACAGCATCAACTGAACCGGAAGCAAACGGGAGCCTCGATATATCTGCTCGGACCAACATTATTTTCCTGAATTCAAATAACTACTTTTAGAAACTGTTTTAATCACTTACCTTAAATACACAACAGATGGAGTCTGTGTATAATATACATACTCTTTAGGAAAGTTTTCGTCTTGCTTAATGAATTCATAACACTGCTGTAACATTGTCTCTGAAAAATCCAAAGCAAAAACAAGAGAAAACAATCCGCTCTTGGCAAAAAGCCTTGAAAAAACGCCGCTGGCGCAACTAGCATCGATAATAATCCCGCCAAGAACTGGTGCAAGATACTCCTTGATCAATTCAAACTGCATTACATGATAAATGTATACACAATCACCTACTTTTCTTGGCAATACTATGATATATAATATAAACAGGCTTTAAAAAAAAGGAAAACGATACATACACTACACTGTACCTGGTTAAAGTTTCACTTATTATTATTAATATATAAATTCAGTAACAGAACATGGACAGATATTAATCAGTTCTAACATGAATGTAGCTTGTTCTGACAGAACACATGAAACATTCAGCTTTTTGATATAAAAAATGTTATTTATTACCTCCTTCACTGGACCAGGGAAGCCACCCCATAAAGAAAAACTTTGTCTCCAGCCTCTTTCATACAAAAAGGACACTAGTGGGCTTCTGTTCAATTAATAATTATTCATATGTTAGCTAAATGCATAATAAATACTCACATATGGGAAATTCTTACCTGAGTAGTCTTCGTGTGCATCGTCCGGTTGGATGTGCGACATGTGTACAAGAAGATGATTTCGTACATCCAGCGGGTAAGAATTTCCCCTCACATATAGTTTGATTTCCATCTTACAGTATATATGATATATCAAAACTACACACAGAATTGAAATGATTATATGATAATTAAAAGCGGATTATTACCTGAATAACTCAGTAGAAGCAGGCAAAGCCTCGCCGTAAACGTTGCCACCGCCTGTAATTGTCAGGTCAAAATGTGATTCATTCTCAGAATAATCCCTCTGGCATGTTTTGCACCGCAATTCGAACCCAACAGCTGATCCTCTGTCTCAAATGTAGCATGAATATAAATGCTGAAATATTAAGAATCACAGAATTTTGATGATACTAAATCATTCAATTTCGAGATGAAAATAGAAGCAAATTGTTTACCGGGATGAATCAAAATCAGAAATTGAAATTAAAGGCTTGTAGCAAATTGGACAAGCTAAAACGTTCTTGCAATTGTTGACCTTCTCGTTCTCGTTATCAAAAACCAAATCCTAATTACCAAACGCAAAACATATATACAACAACATTACAACTGAAAGGCTAAAAACAGTGAAAATTCGTTAAAAGCAGAGAAAAATAGGACAGGCTTAGACCTTAGTTTCGACGACAGAGACGGTTGAAGCAGTAACTGATTGTGGCGGGAATATACGGTTGACGGCCTTTTGTGATATCCGCAAATTGGATCTAAGCAAGGTAAAGTGTTGACCGGTGGAGTCTATACTGAGTCGACTCGGGTGGAACTGGAGGATTGGTTTCATGGTTGCCATGCCTACTGGTGTCATTCCGAACACTAAATCGCCGGCGACTTCAGAGTTCAGACAACAGATATTACAGGCTTATAAATCTTTAACGGAAGTGACGTGTCTAAACACTTGCCGCCAAGTGTTTTATACCTCAAATCTTTTATATTTCTATCATTAATGGCAAATTTTTTTATAACGGATTCGAAATAGCATACGCACACACCATTTTGTCTTTATGAGGATTAGGACTCGAACACGAAACATCCGGATTATAAATCTCACTGATTACCACTGGTCTAATTGAGGAGCAAGATCCTCTTAAATGCTCTTGCTGGATATTTTTGACACGACGGTAAAATCACATTAGATGATTCTCGCTTGTTTTTAGGATCGATTAATTCTTTCAATGCAAACATGTAAGATTGAATAAGATCCGACCGTTAATTCTTTTGACTTCGTATCTAATCAAAGTTGTTAAGATGATACACTTTGGGTGTTGTTAAACGAATAAAATCGTGTTCGACTCACTAGTGCTCGTAATCGTTTGTTTGTTTAGTTTAACAAACCAAACTTGAACAAGATTATTTTTATCTGATACGTACACGTGGGGAAATTTATAGAATATTAATTTATAAAGTTATTATAATGTTGTTGGTATTATAATATTTGAATATCGGTTTGTATTTTGTTATTTAATTTTTGACTTGATTGTTTTATACATTATATAGGCAAACTCGAGCCGGCCTAGCGCTGGAAAACAAAAATATGTTTAGCAAGTCAAACTCGAACACGAGCTCAAACAATTTTTCTTTATAAATGAACCAAGCTTGAATATAGTTTGTGTTCGTTTATTGAACAAACGATCGCGATCAAGCTCGTGATTTAAACGAACCAAGCTTAAAAAAAATGTTTATTAAATGAATGATAATGAACAAACTCGTTACCTAAACAAATACACAATCGTGAAGTGACAATCATTTTAAAATTGTCATATTTGTCAATTAATTGTTATTGTATAAATTAAAAGATACTTGAAACGTCGTTAACTCTGTCTACTTATGTGTCAGGACCCAAACCCAAAGTTTCTCTTTGTTGTGTAATAATTGCCACACCAGTTTGCCCAAAAGTGTCAAATTCATCTCATGCAGCTTTGTAATGCCTAATCCCCAATTTTCTTTCGGATTACAAATTTAATGCCAAGAGATTGTATGCATTTTTCTCGAATTTTCATCGTCATCCCACTGAAAATCTCGACAAATTCTCTCCATTGCAGCAATGGAGGAAAGAGGCAGCTTGAAGATTTGCATCTGGTAGTAAGGTTGAGTTGATAGGGAACTTTTAATAAAAATATTCCTACCCGCTTTCGACAACGCTTTGGAGCTCCGGGACGACAATTTAGTCTTCATACGATCAACTAACGCCGTGAAACGAGCTACTTTAAGCATGCCTTGTATTAGGGGCACCCTTAAATAGTTACCAATGCATGGGACGTATTGCATGGATAAAGCGGCTGCTATGTTTTTTCGAGTAACCAAACCGACATTACTAGAAGTGTAGAAACGAGACTTCGATAAGCTAACCTTTTGGCCCGAGCAGGTACAGAGTTTTTGCAACACTTCTTCCATCCCCTTAGCTTGTTTCTCAGTTGCTTCTCCAAACATGAGGAGGTCGTCTGCAAAAAATGTATGAGATATAGGTGGTCCATTCTTTGATATCCGCAACAGTTTCTAGTTTTCTGCTTCCACGGCCTCATTAATTTGCATGCTAAGCACCTCCATGCATAGCACAAAAATGTACGGGGCAACTGGATCTCCCTACCTTATGCTTCTTCTGGGAGAGAAAGCCTCAAGTTTGGCACCGTTCCACAAAACTGAGAGTTTCGCCGAAGTAATTGTTTGCATAAGCAGACTCCGAATATTGTCATTTATTCATAACTCCCAGAATATTTTTTAGAAAATGCCAGTCGACCCTATCGTAAGCCTTTTCCAAATCCACTTTAATCACCATGAAGCCCTTCTTGCCTTTTTTGTGGTGGAGAAAATGCATCACCTGTTGAGCCATATAATATTTTCAGCACCGCTTCTTCTTGGTACAAAAGAATTTTGGCTACTGCTAATAAGTGTTAGGTGTGATGCCCGAAAGACAATTTTTGTAATTGTTTTATTTAATAAATGAAATGATATTATTATTCATATTTATTATTCTCATAATCACCGATGTGACAATAGTATTTACACTACTGAGAAAACCCCGAGTATATCGTTTATGTAATCACTTAACTCAAGGTGTATGAGAGATATACACGGGAGGATTGAGTTAGTGAAGATGTACTTAAAATACAATTAGTCCGTAGTAAAGTTAATCGAGAGTATCGGGTCTCCCTTTAACGTACTATTAATGCGCCCATAACACGATAGGTGTGATCGTCTTATCCGGACTTTCGGTTAAGGGAACCTAATGGGGCATTTATATATGATAGATATATCATATAAATTTGGACCGATTTGATCCGAGTTCTCAATATAATTCCGTAATTGAGAAGTCTTATCGAATCATTAGATGATCATATTATGGATATATCTTAATCTGAGGTGATCACGATCATCGCTTGAATCGGTATGAGGTTTGACTTGGCGGTTAAGGATTACACCTTTGAGTGCGTGATCCGAATTACCCCATCTTGGCATTGTCTTTGGATTGAGTGAGTAGTCCGTGTTATCACAGATACGGAATCCATTCCTTCCATTTATGGAAGTAGATGACGATCCCTTATGAGTTAATCCAGACATTGATCGATCCATGGATTCATATTACACCGATTAGCTACCGGTGAGTTATTTGAATTATTGATCACTAGGGGTTAACGGTAAGTAAGGACAAGATGTTACGAAAAGGGTTAACGGTAACTTCCCGATTTAGAATGAGCGATCATGGAGGATTAATCCATATGAAATGATTATATCGGTGGACGCTTATTACTTTCGTGAGAGATAAATATAATCTTATAATCGGAGGAGGCGATCCGCGGGATTATGGTGGCATATTCTCGTGATTGATTTATCGAATATAATTATTCATTCATGAGATAATTATTTATTTGATTTATCGAGCCGCATTGATTATTAGTCCATGGTCCCCGACGCGCGCCTCCTAATATAAGCATAGATATTCTCGGACGTCGAATCCTAATAATATTAATTTAGTTCATGTTGGACTTTATTAAAACGATATGTGAATTAATTGTTTAGTGAATTTATTAAATTAGTTTAAAATTTAAATAATTGAATATGTGGAAAAGAGCATTTTCCATAATCTTGGCCCAATTATTGTGTAATGGCAAAAAATTAATATTGACTAGGTCAATATATACAAATTTCGCCCCATGTGATTGTTTTTAACAAGGAATTAGTTTTCTTGTGTGTTAAAAAAGACGTAATGATAAAAATATTTATTGGATAAATATTTATGGTAAATAATAAAGATATGAATATTCTTGATTTGTTCTAGAATATTTTGGGATTATCTTTTATTTACTAGGATTATTATAATTGATTTTGTATTAATTATAAAATCCTTGGAGAGCTAAGTTTTACTCTCCTATATAAAGAGAGCTTCCTGCCTTAGAATACACTTGAGAATTTTGAATTCCCCTTAGTAATTGAGAGGAAGAAATTTTCGGCCATAGTCTAGGAAAATCTTGGTGATTTTTAAGGGTGAAGATATCGGAGGGTTCGAATCGAGAATTCCTTTCCACGGGAATCGCTTGGATCACACGCGTCTGGAAGATCGTGGTGCTCTTCACATCATTGTTCGATCATCCTAATAGCGGTTCTCCAACTTGGATTTTGAGATCCAAGAGGTATGTTCTACAACTTACTTGTAGATGTAGATTTAATGTTTTATTACGAGTATTTTATAGATCTCGGATCCTTAAATCGCTTCCGTTGCGATGATATTTTCCTAATGATGGTATCGATCGCCAGGGGATCTATATTTATTCGTATAAAATATTAGATCTCAGGAGTGGAATATACGCATGTAGATTGCATTATTTTTGTTTTTAATTTTATTATTTTGAAAATTTTATGATGAATGCTTGCGATTGTTGTGGTTGAAGAGATGGATTGGGGTTGGTATTATTTACCCGTTAGATCTATTGTAAACTCGTATAAACGATGAAAATTCGTTACGTATGAGTATAGGAAATTATGTAATTTATCTTTATTGCAAGTTTAATTTCCAGCAAATAGATCTAGTTTGTAGCTGTTTAGTATTTTTGCTTTTCCCGTTGATCGAACCGTTGAAACGAAGATCCCTCCGGTCAGAATCAAGATTAGAAGAAGATGATCAACTCCACAAATTTTGGCGTCGATCAGGGTCCGTTTCGATATCCGTTTGATGCTGCGAAGAGGTTGCTGTAACAGAAAAACGCAGGATTCACAGATACACTACCTGTGACTTCCTCGATTTTCTGGGAGAGTTTGGACCATTGAAACAAAAATCCGACCGTTCAGATTGATCAACTTGGAGTTTTGGACGTACCATAAAAATTTCAGGTCGATCGGGATTCATCTCGATTCCCGATCTGCCTCAGGAAGTCTTTGATGCGGTGCAGTCAAAGTTAGATTCAGCAGCAAGTTGGGCGGTTAACTGGAGAAAATTGACAAGTCAAAGCTCCGATCCAACCGTCCATATTGGAGTTCGAGAAGTGAAGAAAATATCTGGAAAGTTTCGTCCCGATCCGAGTTCGTTTGGTTTCCCGATCATCGAAGAGTTCGAACAGCTGCAGATTTTGTTAGAAAGTAGTAAACCCTAGTTAGGGTTTTGGTTTTTATTTTCTATTAGATTAGATACGAAGTACCAACGATCCATCTCGGTGTTTAAATTTTCCGCAATTTTATTTTTATGTGTTTGATCATAAAATAGACATAAAATCGGAATTGCCATGACATGCATCATATCATAAATCCACTCCATGCATACATGTAGAATTTTAATTTTGGTAATTAAAATAGGCATGTATACAAACTCGCGTAATTAGTTGAAATTTAATTAATACGTGGTAATTAATTAATTTAGTAACTAATTAAAGATCCGAGGACGGGTTATGAAATCGTTAGCCTTTCGGTGTGTGTTCTCGGTGAACCGCCTTAAAGGCGAAAACGAGATCACGCTTTCAATTCGTAGTGTCTCACGAGATTGAATGATGGTAAAAGAACAATAAATCTTGGATAAAAACGGTTCGCCTTTAGGTTGGGTGGTCAACTGAGCTTCGCTCAAACGACTTAACCCTCCTAGTGTGATGTATGCACGGGGGTCCGGCAAGACTAAGCCAAACCGAGAGCGGAGGGTGATTCCTTCTAATCTCAATAGGGCTCTCTTGACCCGATTTCGTCCGATTGTCACATATGTTCCAACGAATAGGACGGGTAGGCTTGCCACGCCACCGACACCATTCGGAATCCTTGATTTTATGTGCTTTTATGTTAACATCAAAAAGACGTGGTTAGTTAACCCACCACCACTTCCAAAATATTGAGTGGGAGCGGGAAGGCGATGACCAACCCCACGGTCTCTACTATAGATGCAAGTAAGTGAGAGAAGGGTGACGCTCGCGGCGCTTTGATTTCGTCCCCTACGGATGGTGTTCACCCCTATCAACATTCATGGCTTGGTCTCCGAAAGGATAGGATTTGGTACTCGTCGGGTCACCGACCTATCCTACGACGGCACACTCGGGCGCACTCTAAGAGATCCGATATAGTAGGTCACACTCATCAAGGGTATTTTTGGTAATACCTAGGCTAAAAAAAAGGAAGGTAGTCAATGAATAAAGGGATGTTCGATTCTCGTGGGATGTCCGATTCTCACAAGTTATTCATTGATTTAACCGTTGATCTCTTTGACCTACCCTCTGGGCGGCATCGAGATGCAAGGTTAAAACCTTGGAATGGTAGAGTAGACTTACTTTTAGTTTACAATTCCTAAAATACAATAATATAGTAGTGTTAAACTTGAATTAATATATGTCATTTTATTTACGAAAGATCATATCCCTTACTAAATTGCTTAAAAATTTATAATTGACTAGTATTGACTTCGTTAAAAGTGGAAAGTAACTAGGACGTTGAACTAGTTAATTGATAATGCAATTATTTTTCGAAAGAGATATTTTCTCTTAAGCCTTTTAAAACCAAAGTGACATATGGGTATGTCACTAGTGTCATTCGTGTTAAACGGAGACAAACTTAGTTTGATCAAAGATGATTTCGGACTTTGAAATTCTTCTAGTGAATTTTAAGTGTGTAGTAATTACACGAGTAAATTTTCTAATTGAAAAATCGGAAAATCATGAAGTGTTACTAGTTGGACGATATTTGGAATTGATGAACTAGTGGGAGCTTTATGATTTATTGTTTTTAGAACATTAGAAAAGTATAATTGACTACACACGAATCGTTCTAATTGAAAAACCGGAAAGTCATGAAATGTCGCTAGTTGGACGATATTTGGAATCGATGAACTAGTGGGAGTTCTATGATTTGTTGTTTTTCCGAAACATTAGAACGTGTGTAAGTGTTTACGAGAGATTTTCAAATTGAAAAATTGGAAAATCATAAAATGAGAGCATTCTTTGGTTAGGCGATGATTTGGAACCGATAAACTAGTGGGAGCTTTAATGTTATGATTTGTTGTTTTTCTGTTATAATAGAAAATCCGAGAAGTCCTAACAAGTAACAATCAAAATAGACATCCCACGGTTCAAGAGTAGTGTCTACTCAAACGAACCGCTGGTTCAAGACTATTTCCATTCACGGAAAGTCAAGAATGGGAGAATATGTCTAAAAGTGTTAGTCATCTAAAACTGAGTTGATTTTAAGGCTAAAAACGAAAATTAACAAACTGAGAGTGATTTCGGATCACCAACCTATGAATCCTTGGTGATTTTCTCTTAGGCTATGTGAAGAGAGTTTGAGAATGTGTTAACACAAGAGTAAACTTCAACTTAGTTTATTCATTGATATGAAAGGTATATAAATAGATACAATTGAGAGAGAGACTAGCTAGCTAGCTTGGGCGGCCACTTGAGTATGTAGATGTGGGCGGCAAGCATGCAAAAAGTAAAAGTAAAAGCTATGTCTATGACATAAAGTAAACTAGAGTTTGACATATTAATTGTTTATATGTATCACAATTAATATGTCTTTTACAAATAAATAAAGTGTACAAATAATATAATACGAAAAGGATCGGCTGAACATGTCCTCATCAATGAGGTCGCACCTTTGAGGTAATATTTCCACACCCCCTCAAATCGGGTTTGATATGTTAATGCGCCAAGTTTGCTACTTAGTCTCTTTGAACATAAGAGGTGGAATAGCCTTGGTAAGGATATCGACATTACGATCTGCTTTGAGGAACATCTTTGGAGTTGAATAATCTTGGCATCAATCTTCTCCTTCAAAAAATGTCTGTCAATGTCCACATGTTTGGTTTTGTCATGATGGGTGGATCCTCCGCCATGCATAGTCTTTGAGTTATTATCACAAAGCAGAGTGTGATAGGTTCTTTCAAGAGGTCTTGAAGTTGATGAAGTACTCTTTTGAGCCAAAGAGCTTCACAAATGCCTAAGACAAGTGCTCTGAGTTCGACTTCAAGATCGCTTCTAGACACGATGAGGTTGTTTCTTGCTCCTCCAAGTAACAAGATTGCCCCATACACAGGACGATGCTTTGTGGTCGACCTTCTATCTATGTGGCATCCAGCCCAATCAACATCGGTGTAGACGCTTGATGGATCTATCGCCAGACTTGGTGAAGTGTAACCCTTGGCCAGAGTGGACTTTAAATACCTCAATATCCTATTCACAAAGCATCCCAATGTTGCTCGGTGAGGCGGTGCATGAACCGACTAACCGGATCGACACCATATGCAATATCGAGGTCTTGTATGGGAGAGGTAGATGAGTTTCCTACAAGTCTTTGATATTGTTCTTTCCCTGACAAGCAGTGTCACCATGTAGCAGGTATGTATGCCTGGGTCTCTGAGGGGATATAGCAGTTTGCACCCCAAAGATGCCGATTTTCTGGCCAGAGATCCAGTACATATTTCCTTTGGGAGGCAGAATGCCTTTGTTGTTTCTTGCTACTTCCATGCCAAGAAAATATTTGAGAAAACCCAAGTCCTTCACTTGAAACACCTTTGCAGAGTCTTCAAATGTTGGATCTCGGTAGAGTCATCTCCAGTGAGGATGATATCATCCACATAGACAATAATAATAGACCTCTTACGGTTGGTTGTCTTGATGAACATAGTGTGATCGAATTGCATTGGTGATATCCAGCAGCCTTTGACCACGCTTGTTAATTTTCCAAACCATGCCCTTGGTGATTGCTTCAGCCATATAGAGATTTTCTCGGTTTGCACACCTTGCCTTGAGTATGAGGATTGATAAAACCGGGAGGTACATTCATATAAACCTCTCAGTGAGGTCCCCATTTAGAAAAGCATTTTTGATGTCCAATTGGTGAAGAGGCCAGTCAAGTTGGATGACTAGAGAGATCGAGAACCTCGGCGGTGTTGAGTTTTGCCACGGTGTAAAAGTTTCCTTATAGTCAATGCCATAAGTTTGAGTGAATCACAGCTACCAATCGGCTTTGTACTTGTCAATAGTGCCATCGGCATTGTATTTTATAGTGAATAACCATCACAGAATCGATTGTCTTCTTGCCCGTGGGAGAGGTGTCAAATCCCAGTATGATTATCCGTAAGTCTTGTCATCTCTGTTTTAATGCTGACCTTCCATTTATCATTTTGAAGGGCCTCCTGTATATTTTTAGGAATAGAGTGAGAGTCCAGTCCTGTGAAAACATGGCAAAGCGAGGAGATAACTTATCATAAGATAAATAAGAATGAATAGAATGATCGATTGCACGATCTCTCGCCCCTTCCCAAGAGCAATAGGCCTATCATCAATGTCGCAGTCGAGGAGGATCTGAGATTTCTTTGAGTGTTAGTAGGCTCGGGGATCAAGAGGCTCTGGGTCGATGAGACTCTTGTTCGAGGAGGTTCTTTGAGAGTATTAAATTTGTAGAGAGTCGAGTAGAGTCTTGAAGTTCGATCTCTTTGAGGATCGAGAGAGTTCTTTGAGGTTAAGAGGTTCTTTGAGGAAGGGTTTAGGTCAATTTCAATCGAGGTTTTCATCGGTGAATGGCTCAGTGGGTTCTTTGTAATAAGGGTCCTTTCAAAGAATTTTACATCCATAGAATTGTAAAATTTCTTTTCAATAGGGAATAACACTTGTAACCCTTTTTGTCCTTTGCATAACCTAGGAAAATGCACTTGTGAGCTTTAGGATCAAGTTTATACGTGTTGAGCATGGATATACACAAACACAAGTACAACCAAAGATCTTTGGAGGCAAGCGGGAAACAAGATGATGACGAGGAGTGTGTGTGGTCGGTAGGGTTTGGAGTGGAGATTTGAAACCTAACACTCTCTTTGGGAAGTCGGTTGATTAAATAAGTTGCGATCAAGATAGCTTCACCCCACATATATTTAGGAACATGTGTGGTGAACATGATTGATCTGGCCATTTCAAAGAGTGCTGTTCTTTCTCTCAAAGAACCCCATTCTCTGTGAGGTGTTTCCACACAACTCTTGATATGAACAATTCCTCTATCTGTCAAGAAGGTGCTGAGATTAGACTCATAGTATTCTAGAGCATTATCGGTCTTTAAGATCTTGACCTTAGTATCAAATTGAGTGGAGACCATATGATAAAATTCTTGAAAGATAGGGCCAACTTGATTTGTCTTTCATTAAAAAACCCAAGTGTTTCTGGTATGATCATCAATAAAGGTGACAAACCACCTTTTCCTGTTATACTTTTCACCCTAGAGGTCCCCACACATCACTGTGTATTAAGGTGAAGGGTGAGGAATGCAAATGAGGTAACTTAGCATACACAGATTTTGTAAGTTTAGCAAATTGACAAATATCACATTGAAGGTCATTCAGATTACATCCTTTAAACAATTCAGAGTTAAAGATTTTAAGTAACCAAAACTTGGATGTCCTAATCTATAATGCCATAACATGATATTGTCTAAAGTGCGGGAGCAGTGGCGAGGCGATTCGATCTTGATCCCTGTCTTCAAGAGGTTGACGAGAAACAATCCAGTATGCAAGGTTTAGCCTTCCCAATCACTTCCTCGTGAAGTAGGATCTGGAATGTGCACTGATTCTCCTTAAAAACAACAGTCCAATTCAAATCTTTAGTGAGTCTCTTGACAGATATAAGATTGCAGTCTAAGTTTGGAACAAATAGGACATCCTGTAGCATATCTTATTAGTGAGTTTAACATTTCCAACACCTTTGCACGAGAGATAGATCCATCGGCCAGTTTTAATGTTATGAATTTGGTGACAAGGCATATAGTTGGTTATAAGGTTTTATTACCAATCATATGGGAGGATGCCCCGTAATCAACAATCCATGTTTCATTGCTAAGGAAGAGTAGAATTTACTGTATGAGTATGAGTAGCAACATCAGTAGAGTGACTACCTTCCTTTTGTTGATTCAGAAGGCTTTGAATGCAAAGAAACCGAGCATTCATCCTGGGTTGTCATTCTCCTCCTCACCGATGTGTATCGCTTTGACTTTCCTCGATAGGTTTTGAGGTTTTGAGGAGTTAGGCTTGCCATGGAGCTTCCAAGTGATTGTCCTTGGTGTGATTTGTGCGTTTGCGGTGATCACGAACGCTTTTCGATTTTTCTCAGTGAGGCTTCTGATGTCTCAAAGAACCTCAAGAGCCTTCCCGACGGTCGCCGAGGCAGCACCTTGAGTAGGGTTGTCGGTAGGGGAATTTGAAGCATGACTTTTCTCCTACTTTCTTCATGTTTGACTTGACAAACATGGATTTGAGATTTGGAAGAGGTTTGGTGGCAAGAATTCTTCCTCTAACATCATCAAGAGTAGGATTCGATCCGGTGAGGAACCCGAATACTCTCTTCTTTTCTATGATGTCTTTATAAAGAGCAAACATCCTTGACATCATTCCATGAGTGAGTTTTAACATATCTAAGTGTTGCCAAGCCTTAGATAGTTGATTGAAATATTGAGTTCTGAGATATATCCCCTTGCTCGCAAGTTTGAATCTGAGCTTAGTTCATATACCTCGGATGTATTATCCTTCTTGGAGTAAAGATCTACGGCATTATCCTGCATTTCTTTGGCAAAGATCATACATCATAAAGTTTTCACTTATCTCTTTTGTCATTGACCTCGTGAGGATGGTCATGAGTTGATTATTTGTTGTGTCCCATGCTTCAAAACCGGGTCGGGGCCAAGAGTCGAGGTTTTTTGTTCGAGCATAAGTATCCCATCTTACTTTGTCCGAGAAATGTACATTTTCATAGACCTTGACCATAATGAGATAGTTGTTACCATCAAGTCTATGGTTTGTATAAGAGGAGGAGTTGTCAGTACTCCCAGTCAGCTGAGGCTGCTGAGAGTCTGCTGAGGTTGAAGTAATGTCGGATGTGGAAGACATTCTTCAGAAATATGAGTTTTGCAAAATGGAAAAGTTAGAACACAAATGGCTCTGCTACCATGAAGAGAGTTTGAGAATGTGTTAACACAAGAGTAAACTTCAACTTAGTTTATTCATTGATATGAAAGGTATATAAATAGATACAATTGAGAGAGAGACTAGCTAGCTAGCTTGGCGGCCACTTGAGTATGTAGATGTGGGCGGCAAGCATGCAAAAAGTAAAAGTAAAAGCTATGTCTATGACATAAAGTAAACTAGAGTTTGACATATTAATTGTTTATATGTATCACAATTAATATGTCTTTTACAAATAAATAAAGTGTACAAATAATATAATACACGAAAAAGTGGATTGAACATGTCCTCATACGTATTTGAGGTGCACCTCTTTGAGGTAATATTTCCACACTATGTTCTTTGGAAGAACGAGATAGTTGTGCATTAACGATTAATAGACAACGGGCAGTAATTTTAGCAAAATAGTGGGAGTGATATGAGGAAATGAATCTCAGATTCAATCCTTGGATATCGCAGAAGATTTATTTTTTGTTTAAGATTCGTTGGAACGAATGGATTTACCTTTTATTCGATAATTTGTTTTTCTTATAGAAAGTGAATATACCATTTGTAGTACTGAATCTAAGACTCGGACTTTTGCTTGATAAAGTCAAAACCACTAAGAAATCTTTGAAATACATTATATGTACCATCTTAAGAACTATTAAAAGCAATTGGTTTCTATATTTAGATAAACGCTTCTTCATATTCCATAGTTAGTGCATAGTCCCTAAAAGACAAGACCTGAAGACTGCTCAGGGTGATTCCTTTCTCCCAGTCTGGTTATATTGTCTCAAAGGTTCAATGACTAAGTTTCCTTTCAATCGGGAAAGGATAATGGTTATAAAGAAGTAACATAGCTTGTTCATGACGACCTTCGGGGTCTGATGAAAGATACAAGCTAGTAGGAGCTTCCGAGTAGTGACTTCTTGTCTGATAACTATTCAAACACTCCGGTAAGTTTATCCAAAATATTTTATGGTGTCTCGGATTCTGTTAGAGATGGAGTATTCTATACTCAGAAATGGGCCATCACATAGTCCTAGAGACTGATGTTCGGCCTGCCTCATAGTGAAATGCTTTTCACTAAGGAAGAAACCATTGAATTGCCTTACATAGTTGTAGATGTGCTACAATACACTGCTTAACTCAATAAAGATATTGGAAGTGAAATAACGGTTTACATTGAAATGTAGAACCGAGAAGTCTACCTAGAATGTGCTTTGGAATTAACGGATAATGAGTGGATTCGGTTCACCCAAATTCCGTCAATATAAGCATTTAGCACATGATGCTTGATGGTAGGGTGGGAATTTCACGCACACGTTCGGTCGATGACCAAATCGTGATATATCTTGAAGAATTGAGAGAAAGGTTCGTTATCAGATTCTTGACATCTGGAAGGGACAGCTATGCTGTTGCATCCTTTCTGATAGAGTCTATGAACAACAAACCTTGAACCTTAGAGTACGGATACTCAAGGTAGTTACTTACTGATTAGATCAAACCACATCCAACTTTGGTTGTTGGTGATAACACTAAATACTGCTAAACTAGATCAGAATTTCGATCCACCAAGAAAATAGTGGGAGTATGGTTTATCCATTACCCATTATGGGTTCTGCGGACTTAATAGTCTACAGGATCGACCGATGACCTATGGCTCTTTTGTGTGAGTGTATAGGATTACGATAATAGAGGTTGGTTTACAAGCCATAACCACTGTGAATGGAGTTTGGTACTCGGAGTCGTTTCATACTCTTGTAGAACCACCGAGTGTCTCGGGCCCAGTGGGAGTAATTGGATCTACACGGAAAAGAGTAGAATGAATTCGGTAATTCATGATTTCGTTCAAAAGCGAGAAAATAGGGGTGATTCCACGAGACTTTCTTGCCAAACAAGCGGAATCTGGATTCATTCGAACGAAGGTATTGCCTTATGAACTTATGACGGGATGATCATCAAGGCTTATGTCCTTTGTGGATAAAAAGCAAACCTCTTGGTCATTGGAAGTCATATATTTCTATAATATATGGATTTGACCAGAATATTGATAAGTCTTGTGTAGACTGGATATCAATTTTAGTACAGTAGTGAATATATACACATATATTAGTGTTTGTGAAGGATAACGCTGCACCAGTTGGACTCAACATGGGTGTTATCTGAAGTCAGAATCTGACAATGCCACAATTCTCTGCAACTGAGATTTGGACAACATTCTGAAGAGTTTGACTCGGTCGAATTCATTAGAATCAGTCATTGGTTTCCCATCCATCTTATTGGTTAAGATGATGCATCTGTGTATGCAACATTCAACGAGGAAGTTCTACCCTATGCCTCAGGAATGACTCTCAAAATCTTCGGATAAAGAGAAATGGGATGGATTCTCTTTGTGACAAGAGATGGTCGAGGTTATTGAGCGTCAATTTTGATCGAATCTTAGATTCGGCGATTAACAAAGCAAGTTTAGTATGTCCTTTAGTATCTTGAGAGAACGAGGAATAATATGCGGGCATATTCAAATGTGAACTTGGATATGTGAGAATACATCAGTTACGACTTTGTGTCGAGATTAAGGATGATCGTTAAGTCGATCTCGGTCTCGGTGTTTACTCTTGTGTTGAAAGCTATTGCCTGGAGGAATCAAAGAACGCCAACTCGACTTTAACTAGTTGGGTGATTAGCGGCTTTTGTAGTAGCTAGAGAGGCGATATAGCCTCGGGATTTCCTTTCGATTAAGGAGTGATTCCGGATTTGGAAAGCCGATACCACATCATTGTGCAAGCGATGAAGGGGTAGCTTATAAGGATTTCGAAATCACTTGAGTTCAAGAGCATATTGGGAAAGTACCACATGATTAGATGGACCGCGACGTTTCGATTCTACGGATCGCCTCGAGCCGACAACCCTGACCGATCATTAAGACCCATGACATTCGAGATATAGGTGCTCCCGAGTCACCGACCTATCCTACGACGGCATACTCGGAGTGTACTTTGGAATCTGAAATGGTTATGATAAGTTTTGTGGGTACTAAAATACGGGATGAGTCTCCATTGCTTTAGAGCAAGTGGGAGATGTAGTTTCTTTGTAGTTTTAAATAATAGGGTGTGCTCTAAAACAATTAATCACAAGCTTTCGTGCAAGTGGGAGATTGTTAGGTGTGATGCCCGAAAGACAATTTTGTAATTGTTTTATTTAATAAATGAAATGATATTATTATTCATATTTATTATTCTCATAATCACCGATGTGACAATAGTATTTACACTACGTAAAACCACGAGTATATCGTTTATGTAATCAACTTAACTCGGTGTATGAGATATACACGGGAGGATTGAGTTAGTGAAGATGTACTTAAAATACAATTAGTCCGTAGTAAAGTTAATCGAGAGTATCGGGTCTCCCTTTAACGTACTATTAATGCGCCCATAACACGATAGGTGTGATCGTCTTATCCGGACTTTCGGTTAAGGAACCTAATGGGGCATTTATATATGATAGATATATCATATAAATTTGGACCGATTTGATCCGAGTTCTCAATATAATTCCGTAATTGAGAAGTCTTATCGAATCATTAGATGATCATATTATGGATATATCTTAATCTCGAGGTGATCACGATCATCGCTTGAATCGGTATGAGGTTTGACTTGACGGTTAAGGATTACACTGAGTCGTGATCCGAATTACCCCATCTTGGCATTGTCTTTGGATTGAGTGAGTAGTACGTGTTATCACGAGATACGGAATCCATTCCTTCCATTTATGGAAGTAGATAGACGATTCCGCCTTATGAGTTAATCACAGACATTGATCGATCCATGGGATTCATATTACATCGATCACTATCGGTGAGTTATTTGAATTATTGATCACTAGGGGTTAACGGTAAGTAAGGACAAGATGTTCGAAAAGGGTTAACGGTAACTTCCGATTTAGAATGAACGATCTATGGAGGATTAATCCATATGAAATGATTATATCGGTGGACGCTTATTACTTTCGTGAGAGAGATAAATATAATCTTATAATCGGAGGAGTGCGATCACGGGATTATGGTGGCATATTCTCGTGATTGATTTATCGAATATAATTATTACATTCATCGATAATTATTTATTTGATTTATCGGAGCCACTGATTATTAGTCCATGGTCCCCGACGTGCCTCCTAATATAAGCATAGATATTCTCGGACGTCGAATCCTAATAATATTAATTTAGTTCATGTTGGACTTTATTAAAGCGATATGTGAATTAATTATTTAGTGGACTATTAAATTAGTTGGGCTAAATAATTGAATATGTGGAAAAGACATTTTCCATAATCTTGCCCAATTATTGTGTAATGGCAAAATTAATATTGACTAGGTCAATATATACAAATTTCACCCCATGTGATTGTTTTTTAACAAGGAATTAGTTTTCTTGTGTGTTAAAAAGACATGTGCATAAAAATATTTATTGGATAAATATTTATGGTAAATAATAAAGATATGAATATTCTTGATTTGTTCTAGAATATTTTGGGATTATCTTTTATTTACTAGGATTATTATAATTGATTTTGTATTAATTATAAAATCCTTGGAGGCTAAGTTTTACTCTCCTATATAAAGAGAGTTCTAAGCCTTAGAATACACTTGAGAATTTGAATTCCCCTTAGTAATTGAGAGGAAGAAATTTTCGGCCATAGTCTAGGGAAAATCTTGGTGATTTTTCCGGTAGCATATCGGAGGGTTCGAGTCGAGAATTCCTTCCACGGGAATTGCTTGGATCACACGTACGGAAGATCGTGGTGCTCTTCACATCATTGTTCGATCATCCTAATAGCGGTTCTCCAACTTGGATTTTGAGATCCAAGAGGTATGTTCTACAACTTACTTGTAGATGTAGATTTAATGTTTTATTACGAGTATTTTATAGATCTAGATCCTTAAATCGCTTCCGTTGCGATGATATTTTCCTAACAATAAGATCCCCGATCACCAGCCGCATTCTATTGCCCAATACCTTGGTGACAGCCTTCGTAATGACATTTGCAAGTCGCCTAAACCAGGGTGCTCGCCGATATGGCGTGGTATTCGTAAAGCCTATTTGGTGCCGTGGAGAGGGTTGGCAATATCACAAGATAATATCTTGTGGGAGGGAGAGGTAAAGGGCGTATATACTCTTGCATCATGGTACCATTTTCAAACAAACGGAAATTATCACAGCATGGTGATGGCAAACGACAACCACTCTTGGAAGCGGATTTGAAATTTAAAAGGGCCGGCTCGAGGTAATTTTTTTGTTATGGACTACCAGTTTATGAATTTCTTGCTAGTCGACATGTAATTCCCTCCTCGAATTGCCCACTTTGTGGCATGGAAGCGGAGTCTATTTTACACGCCTTGAGGGACTATATATGGGCAACGCAAGTGTGGTGTATATTGATTCCTATAGATCATTGGACAACATTTTTTGGAGCTCATACAGTTGATGATTGGATAAATATTAATCTTAGCCGAGGAAACCGATCCTATATAGGATCATCGGAGTGGAAATATACTTGGAGAGAAGTTGTGTATGGTATTTGGCTCTGGAGAAACCAAGTACTACATCATTCAGAGGAAGAGAGACCAAGTACTACATCAAGTAGTTTTAGTTCCTTTCGTTGTGTAATTTTTTCTCCTGTTTTTTTTTTGGAGACTTCAAATACTGATGTATTGCCTCTTGTTTTTTGAAAAGTAATAAAAATGCTACGGTTCTAATAATAATAAGAAAAAAGGAAAAAAAAATACTTGAAAACATGTACAATATTACACTATTATGTTCATTTTCATTTTCAAATATGTTAATTTAAGCAAAAGCATTTTGCTAGTGTACAGTAATCATTTATCCATAACGTAATCATATTTTGTCGACAGTGATGTGGTCATCCAATAAACTTAATTACATTTTGCCCCCCAAAAGGGAAAAGATTATTTCTGTCGGCAAGATAGTACCAGTAATCACTAATCGCTTGTTTTCCCTAATCCGTCCATTTAATTAAGGTTAATGACAAGTTGATATCATTGCTATGATATGGAAACATGCGCATGACAAGACATGACACTTTTTTTTGACACAAGACATGACACTTTGAAGATTTATTTATTCAACTTTTTTTAAAACTTACTCAACCAAAGTAATTGTAGCAAATTTGACATTAGCTTAGTGATCATGATTAGTATAAGAGGGGTGTTGGGATGAATTTTGTTGTATGATTTTTATAATGGGAAAAAGATATGTTCACTCCTTAAATCGGAAGATTTTTGGATGGTGACTTTACGTGTGGAGACAACATATATGGCTATATTTGGACCGTACAGTTTCATCCTATGATGAAACTGTCTGTGTGGTCAGTATGTCTTCACAGGTCTTGTCTCCACAAGTAGAATCACAATCCAAAAGTCTCCCCCTAATCCACTCATAAACGCATTTCTATATTTTTCACAATTGATCTAAGTGCAGGGTTCACTGATAAATAAATATTATACCATGATCATCAATGGAAAGTGTTGAAGGCTCCGTTTGTCATACCACTAATAAATAAAGTGTTAAATCATACATATAAAGGTAGAGAATTATGTTCAAATGAGCTAATTAATTGTGTTCGAAAAGCGGGATACGCTTTGCTATGATTTAATTAGCGGGTTTAATTGGATTTTTTTTGCATTAATCTATTAACATGATGAACTTAGCCCCTCCGTCTGCCTTTTTATTGAGAGAAATTATAGTACAACAAGTAGTTGAAAGTTGTATCAAGTGAAAGATTGTGATTAACTATTATTCACACTCTCACATATAATAGTAATGTGTATAGGGTGTTTTGGATGCATCATATATATATATCCATTTTGTATAGCCCTCAAATAATTATTGTACCACACATTTCTCCTTCTTATCGGCTATAAATTGGCATGTGTTGCTTGCATTAGACTTGATCCTTTTAGAGGAACCCGCTATACTATGTGATATGCATAACCTAAATATCTGACACACCGATAGATTTATAATTTTGGTCACTGAGAGCACAGACGATACACATAGTAGGTTGTAGTTTTCACCAATACCACATTGCTCATATCTCAATGGAGCACAAATGGTGTTTGCATGTATGTGTGTGTGTGTGTGTGTATATATATATATATATATATATATAGAATACACCGTTTGAATATTAAAAACCCTTTCAATAGGAGCATAAATGAATGGGAGATAAGTTTATATAGTACATTAGCGAAAGTTTCCTCCTTATTTAGTATTTTAGCGAAAGTTTCTTCCTTATTTAGTACAATGCGCGATCATTTGCGATCAATTGGCGATGTATCGGCGATCATTTCCGATCCTTGGCGATCCTTAGCGATGAATTGAGCGATCCTTGGCGATGAATTAGCGATTCATCGGAGAGGCGTTTTTGGATAGTATTATTTAGGGAAAAAAAACTTTGATATCGTACTATTTAAATAATTTTCCCTAAATTTAATTAAATGTATGATATTATTCTTTTTCCAACAACAATAGTAGTACAATGTTTTACTCTCTGTTCCTATAAACCGAGAGAGTTCCCAACTTTTGATTGTTTTTCCTCTCTTGCATTTATTTATCACAATACAAGAGGTTGAGAATATGATTATATTAATAATATCTAACATAATGTTAGTCATTTTAAAAGTCAGAGACAAATCCAAAATATATTTTCTTAATATATGTGATTTTGACCACACAGTCTATATAAGATAAATAAAATGAATAATACAAAAAAAAGAAAAAATCTAAATTTCAGTGGGACACGTATGCTTGCTGGGTGACCTTTAAGGGTAAGTAATTTTTCATGAATTTCACTACGGTGAAGACATCGTTAGATTTTACGCTTAATGTTTATAAGAGATGCGAGCAGCATGACACACGATTTAACATTTAATGAAGTCTTCACGCGTAGAGAAGTCCCACCTAAGTATTTTCCGACCTTTAATTAGTTGGTGTTTTTCTTTTGAGAGTAATTAATTTACGAGGGTACGGTTTGTTTCTATTATTAATATGCCATGTAGGTGGGATGGGCATAATCATAGGTTATTGACAGCTTTAATAAATTGGTGATTAAGATAATCTTAGTTGTTGATTACCCTTAATTATCCATCGATTAAGATAATCTAGGATTCAGCTCCTAAAGTTTGCAATTTAGCAAAAGACCACGTTGTAGGGCTAAGATGGCACCTTCCAAGATTTTTTTTAGTTACTCTGTCCCAAAATATTTTGATTGTTTGACACAGATTAATAATATAGTTGAATGTTATAAATTTTAATGGAAATGTCTGACAAGTTTGTTAAACCGTTATAATTTTCTGATTTCATTTATCAAAATATCAAGTATTTATACATCATAGGGTGATACCCTAAAACCATAAAATACCAACTATGCCCTCCTCCTATTTAATTAAAGTCATTATCTTTTTAAATATATTATAATCCGCAATACCCCCTCAAGTTGGAGCGTGGAGATCACGCACGCCCAACTTGCTAAGCAAGAACTTGAATTGCTGTTTGCCCAACGCCTTGGTGAAAATATCAGCCAGTTGAGCATGAGTAGACACATAATCAGGAGCAACTAAACCCTCAGTAATCGCGTCACGAACAAAATGACAATCTGCCTCAATATGCTTAGTCCTCTCATGGAATACTGGATTCTGCGCGATATGGAGTGCCGCCTGACTATCGCAATGAAGATGAATGCCATGCGGTATTTGAACACCCAAGTCACCTAGCAGTTATTTGAGCCACTTCAATTCACAAGTAATTGCAGTCATTGACCGATACTCCGCCTCAGCCGAAGACCGCGACACCGTTTGTTGTTTCTTGGTCTTCCACGAAACCGGTGAAGTACCAAGCACCACAAATCACCCACTCAATGAACAACGAGTAACAGGGCAACTTGCCCAATTGGAATCACACCATCCCTCCAGGCATAACGGACTATCAACACGCAATAATATCCTCTGTCCGGGGTTCTTCTTCAAATAACGGACCACCCTTAACACGGCCTCCCAATGTGCAAGCCGTGGCTTTTGCATAAACTGGGAAAGAACATGAACCGCATATGCCAGATCCGGGCGCGTAACGCCAAGATAAATTGGACGGCCAACCAAACGCCGATATTTACTCGGATCATCCAACAAGTCACTCTCATCAATCGCCAAACGGTGATTTTGCTCTATTGAAAACTCGGTCGGTCGGGCACCCAATAGACCGGTCTCTTCAATAATGTCCAAAGCGTACTTCCGTTGGGAGAGAAAGATGCCCTGTGAATTTCTAGCAACCTCCAACCCAAGAAAATACTTCAATTGTCCCAAATCATTCATTTTAAAACAGCTACTCAATGCAGTGCCGTAGCATTATTGCCGGCAAGTATCATATCGTCGACGTAAACCAACACATTCATTCGAACATCCCCACGAACAAGAGTAAATAGTGAGTAATCAGAGTAAGATTGACGAAATCCATACTGTTTCAGAGCCGATGCGAGTTTAGCGAACCAGCACCGAGGTGCTTGCTTCAAGCCATATAAGGATTTTCGCATCCGACAAACCATATTACGGTTGGAATGCTCAAACCCAGGAGGAACACGCATATATATTTCCTCATCCAGGTCACCATAGAGGAAGGCATTGTGTACGGCCATTTGGTGAAGTTCCCATTTCTTAACAGTAGCGACAGCAAGAAAAGCCCGTATTGTGACCATCTTCGCCACAAGAGCAAAAGTCTCATGATTGTCAATCCTTTCGACCTGGTGATTACCGAACGCAACCAAGCGAGCCTTTAACCGCTGCAAGTTCCCCAATTCATCATATTTTTTTGGTATAAACCCATTTGCTTCCCGGTGCCTTCTTTCCCGGAGGCAATTCTTGCAGGACCCACGTGCCCTGTTCCTTGAGGGCACTTATTTCTTCAGCCATAGCACGCCGCCATCCTTCAAATTTTATTGCTTCCTTAAATGATTTTGGAGTGTTACCTGCACTGATATTTGCTAGAAAGTGTCTATGTGCGTCAGAGAAACAAGCATAATTAACATAATGTGTAAGCGGATATAAACTACCTGAGGAGGTGGATGGACCGGAGGAGCGCGCCGAAGGACTTTTCTTATCCACTGCCATATGTGTCACGAAATCTTGATAACGGGAGTTAGGAATCTTTGTGCGTTTCCCTCTTCCCAACTCCACTGTGTCTTCTGTCGAATCTGTCGGCAACTCTGCCACTACCACTTCGGTTTCCACAACCCCCCTGCGTCAGTTTCGACGACAACATCACTAGGTGGGGTAGGCCCCACAATCTGATCACGAACATCCGCATAAACACCCCCGTCATCCATTTCCGGAAACTCAATCGGGACAGAGGGAGGTGAAACCAACTCTTTCATAGGAAAAACATGTTCAAAAAATTTAACATCCCTTGACACAAATATTTCTTCCGTAATTAAATCAAAAAGAGTCCAACCTTTCTTCCCAAAAGGGTGTCCTAAAAACACACATTTGCGATCCGACTTTCAAATTTATTCCCCTTATGTCGTAAATTGTGTGCGTAACACAAGCATCCAAAAACCCGTAGGGCATCAAGACTAGGGGTCTTACCAAATAAACATTCATAAGGCGTCTTATAACCCAAAACACGGGAGGGAGTTCGATTAATTAAATGGCAGGCAGCCTGTTAAGGGTGATTTTATATGATTTATAACGTTATATTTTATAGTGATTTCCTCCATATTCATATAATTTGCATAGAAATTAAGGGTTTAATCGAATTATTGAGCAAATGGGTTTTAAAAGTCTTTAAGTGTAAACTTGAGCTAATTTCGTGATTTTATTGGTAATTATCTATGGTTTTACACTTTACGTGTTCTTATGGTTTTGAAGGTGCATTTACATGTCATGGAGAGGGATTGAAGGAGCTGAAAAGATACATAATTGGAGATTTAATGGAAGGAGAAAGATGCAAGTTGAGGATTGGAATGAAGATTTAGAAAGCTGAACGAGTGTTTGATGTTCCGTCCAATGGACTGGCGTCCAGAAGTAGTGGACGGGCGTCCAAGAGGAGCTTTTGATTCAGGATGTTCATATTTTCAGTGAACGAGCGTCTCAGTTTGCATAGAACGGGGCGTTTGAGAAGACTCGGCCCGACTCGAAGAATTTACACCAGCTGGACGGGCGTCCGTCCGCCGCCTTGCTGAAACCGACTTAGTTTTCTATATATAGCCGCACTATTTCAAACCCTATCATCAGAAATCATATCGACAAAGACAACCCACGTAAAACCCTAAATTTACGAAGCCGAGTTGTGCTCGGTCGGCCAAGCCTTGGTGCTTGGTCGACCGAGGGTTAGATTAGTTTATTTATTTTGTTTCGTTTTCCTTTCGATCCATGAGGATGGCTTGAAGCTAATCAAACTTTGGGCGAGCATGTGAAACTTTTCAGCAGCGTTTTGATTTCTTTCTTTGGATGATTTCGTGAGTTTTAATTAAAGTTGTTTCTTTTCTATGATTATGTGTTATGCAAATTTATATCGAGAGATGTTTTGCAATTGATATTTACTATGTGACGAGAGTCGGTGTAAACCTAGATCACCATAGGAAAGATTGGATCTTTAACCTATAAGTAACGAGAGTTGATTAGGTTAGAGTATCTAGATTGCTAGATTGAATAAATCTTGCACCTTGGTTTGATAGCGTTAATCTTTAAGATCGAGAGATAAAAGATTGATAGGCGAACTTTTCTAAGAGATTAGGAGTTCAGACCTTTGATAGGTTAATCACAATTTTAGTTAAATCATCATAAGATAATCTAGAGAGGAAATTAAGGGTTGCGGGATGGTGGATCATTGCTTGTTCTATATTTAATCGCTATAGTCATTATCATGCTTTTATGAGTTTTATTGTCTTTCTCGTTTATAGTTTAGTTATGTTCGCAACGATCTTCCCTGGCTTTGGACTGACAATCCTCTGTCCAGTTTATCTTTTCGTTTTGTTATTTTAGGCTTTAATAATAATGGTATCAATCTTAGGAAAATTAATGAACTAGATACCCCGATTCCCTGAGATCGACTCCGGTATTAATCGCTATGCTATGATCCCTACACTTGGGGGGTATACCGGATTTATAAATTTATTACTTGTTTATTTTGCTTAGATAAAATCCGAGACACAGCCATAACACACTCCCCCCAAAATTTTAGTGGAAGGTGTCCCTCAAAACATGAAGCCCTAGCTACGTTCAAGATATGTTGATGTTTTCTCTCAACCCTACCATTTTGTTGAGGTGTGCCCACACATGACGTTTCAAAAATGATCCCTTCCTTTTGAAAATGCGGAAGCAAACGTTTAAATTCGGTTCCATTGTCACTCCTAACCCGTTGAATTTTTGCACTAAACTGTCGTTCAATTAGTGCCATAAAATTCAAAAAAAATTGTCTCAACTTCCCATTTATTATATAACAAATAGAACCAAACAGAACGAGAATAATCATTCACAATTGTCAAAAAATACGAAGCCCCGCATGTAGAAAGTGTCGCATATGGTCCCCACAAGTCACAATGCACTAATTCAAAAACTCGACTAGCCCTACTATCACTATTCGGGAAACTTTCCCTTGGTTGTTTAGTCCGGAAACAAGCTTCACACCCATCTTTATTCAGAAAATTAGACGCACTCACATTGGGAAGTTGTTTCAACACTTTTTCTGAGGGATGTCCCAACCGCTTGTGCCATAGATCCATGGATTCTGTCCCACTGATCGCCATAACCTTCACGTGTGGTACTCCCCGGAAAAAGAAAAGTCCATCTTCGCGCTCACCAACTCCAATCAGCCTCCTCGTCATTCGGTCCTGCATAACACACAATGTGGAAGTGATATGAATCTGACAATCAAATGCATCGAGTAACTAAGTCACCGACAATAAATTGCATGCCAAATAAGGCACATAAAAGACATTTTCGAGCTTTAGACCACCGGGCAAAAGCTCGACCGTCTGGTAGCCCTACAGAGCATTTTTCAATCATCCGTACATCCACTAAATTATTCAACTCACCGGTCACGTGATGTGTGGCTCCAGTATCGATTATCCATGAACCTTCACCTGTTAATCGATCTTTAGGTTTAGCACGGTTCAATATCTCCAGTATGCCTTGCCATTGGGCCAGCGTCAAGTTGGAGAAACCAGCCAGCTCGGCTGTCCCAGGTTGATTCAGACCACCCGAGTAAACATTCGGAGAGCCCAAAGTCGCGTCATTGAGCTGAACTGAACGGAGCTCAGCCCGGCCCGAACCTGTTCCTCTCACAGATTCCTGTCCGTGGCCTGTTGAACTGATCATGGTTTTTTTTTTTTTTTTTTCAAAATAAAATCTAAAGTGCGGCACTAAACAATGGACAATTATCACTTGCAAAAAAAAAAAAAAAAAAACAATGGACAATTATGAACAGATGTGAATAGAACCAATCAACAACTCTCCTCCTATCTTTAGGTTCTGCTTTCGTGATTGACCATGAAGCTCTCTGTTGATGACGCGACCTGTTCTTCTGACGTTTTTTTTTTCCAAGTAATGTTATGGATTTTCAATTTATGGGGGGTAGTATGGGATCCGCACTCGCTTTGATACTATGACAAGTTTGTTAAACAGTTATAATTTTCTGAATTCATTCATCAAAACATCAAGTATTTATCCATCATAGGGTGATACCCTAAAACCATAAAATACCAACTATGCACTCCTCCTATTTAATTAAAGTCATTATCATTTTAAATATATTATAATCGGCAATAATGTCTAAAATATTCTTTGATTTTCATTAATGAAATGGTCTTAAATTATTGAAAAGTATGTGGTTTGTTAATAAATTAGAATTAAGATAAATAAAAAAGTAATAAATGTTTCATTGGTAAATGTATAATAACATACTCCACCCGTTCAAATTTATCTGAGGCCGTTGCCAAAATCACATATATTAAGAATGTGAATTGATGCATTAACTTTTACAATAAAATAGCTAGAATGTTTTTGGATATAATTAATGTGACATTCTTTTTTAAATATCTTATTGTAATAAATAAAGGTAAATCAAGTAAAAACACAATAAATGTTGCATTGAAAATTGTATTGTCTCATATAAAATGAAATAAAAACATTTTGGCAACAACCTCAGTTTTTGTGGAACGGAAAGAGTATATTTTGGGACAAAAAAAAGAAAAAAAAAACAGAGTGACTTATATTCCGAAATGGCATGAGTACACTGCTCTTTTGCGCCACAGAAATTTTAGAATAGTCTGGAAGCAAACATGAATTGATGCTTAAATTTTATTGCTCATTTTACATTCATCTTTATCTCTTAAAATTGCGTCTTCAAATAGATATATAGTCTGTCTATGATTTCAAATATAGTTATGGAGTAATGATACATTTATTATTTATTTATCCACAACACTATCAATATCATTAATTTTGTTGGGACTTATTACAATAAAAGACTTATCATTTTAATCAATGAGAATAAAGCATGTAGTGGAAATGACACTACATAAATGTGTAGCGCACATACCATTGAGTGTACATATCATTTCCCTATAGTTATGTTTTGCAGTATCTGATATTATTGTCAGATACACTACTTCATATCAGGAGCGGATCCAGAATTTTTTTTTCCAATTGAGGTAACCGGGTTGTAAAACTACATTTTTTATCCAAAAAATTGTTCCGGTAGACACTAGAGTTTAAAACTATATTTTTTAACAGCAAAACGACATTTTTTAAGATTAAAATTATATCATTTTAATAGTTTAAAAAAGTTTCTGAATCTCAATGGGGTCACGTGGCCCCACTTTAAAACTCATAGATCCGCCCCTGCTTTATAATGTGTACTAGTGAGCTTGCCAAGTGTTTGACCTTCTAACATGTAAGCATATATTTATTTCGACACCTAATTGAGAGAAATACTTGTGTGGAGATAAAATTTTTAAGGTAAAATGACGGGTGAAACGATCAGATCCATATAGTTTAAATACAGAATGAAACCGTGGTTCATATTGAACCACACGATGTCTCCACACGTGTGTAGACACCACACAAGTATTTCCCCTAATTGGTCGCTAATTATCTCTTATCGAGAAACGAAGCTTCGTATGATCATCTTGGAACATGTGTTTGAGCCCCTTAAGATTTTTTCTTATATATCCGAGCGTGATGACTGAGCTTTTAGATCAGTTCGGCCCGATACAACCACTTGCAGACATATTTCTAAAACTCCTACAACAACGTCAACCAGTCCTAGCGGTGTAATCTAGCTAAGTCGAGTCGATACTTCATATGACTCGACTTGGTCTAAAAAATTCAGTCTTAAAACAATACCCGAGTTCAATCGAGCTATAAAAGGGAAAAATCGAACTCGACTTGTTAAAAGGGTAAATCCTAACTCGTCATTACTAATTGGGGTGAGTTTGCCTTGGTCAAAATGTTAAAGCTTCTCGTGAAAGAGAAGGAAAAAAAATAAAAAATGATAAAGCTTCCACCCCAAGAAATAAATAATGGTAAAGCTGAAATATTCCACATGCTATGTTTCACCTATTCTCTCACCATTTATCTTTTAGGACATTTTAGGCTATACGATATACGGATATAGTTCTGACTATTTTATAAATTATTACAATATATTTTACTTATTTACATTTATTTAAATTGCTCTATGATTTGTCACATTAATTATGCAGTTCTATCAAATAATCCCACCACTTGATTTCAATATTTATACGATAGTTTTGACATTTTGAACCTATAATCACTACCTACATCCCATAAAAAAGTGTCCAAATTTTAAAAAAAAAATTGTCTAAAAAGAAGTGTTAATTTAGAAAACCAATACATTGGTCTTTTTTTCAAACATACCCCTAGCCTAATATTTATTGTTGTATATTCATTTCATATTTCAAAACAAACATTAATTATAAGATAGATGTATATACGTCTATTACTAGTAAAACACAACACAATAATTGAGTTTTTTAATCTGCGTGAATAGTAAAATGTGGACACTTTTATGAGACGGAGGTATACGTAGTACATACATCTTCCAATTAATATATATATATATATACACACCCTTAATCACTTTCGTAAAATGTGTCAATTTAAAACTTTGAAAAAAATTATGTTCGAAGAGTGATTTTAAAGGTATATCAAGTAAAAAGGTGTATGATTGATTCTCATACATAGAAGATGTAAAAATAAATGTGACATTGATTAATACACATCCTTACTCGATATATCTTTAAAATCACTTATTCACCATAACTTTTCTGAGCAACTTTTCAATCTTCTTGCCATTTACAATATCTATTCATTAAAATTCATCCATATTAAAATACATAATTGACAATGCCTCATTTCAAATAATAGGTGTAAACCAAAAAAGCTATATATATATATGTACTAATCTGAAACATGCATTTTAAATTTAAATAAAAAATCAACAAAACAGAAACATATCATCTCTTGATAGCCAATTAATCAAAAATGTTATTTTATGGATAAAAGTGTTCCATATTTTGCTGCACAAGTTACTACTATAGTACTATCTTTAGTAATAGTAAGTATACCAAATCCACTTAATTTTTTTTTTTATACATTTCTAACCTAATACTACACATGAATCAACATCATGTCTACTGGTAGAGTGGTCCTGTAATTTGCTATACACATGGCATGGCAGCTGGTTGCATAGCTATTCTTTAATTGATAATAATAATCATTCCCTTAAATTAAAGCAATATAAAAGAGATTTTACGGTACAATTATCGTATATATTCACTTTATATATATTTTTATTCTCTTTTATCGGACACAATTCTTCTATATGAAAATGAATAGGATTATATAAAACATATCACTTGGCATACGTTAATACAGTTTTAGGATAATTTTTCCAAATGAAAACGGTCAAACAGTGACAGCAAAGCTTTTAAGGATTTAGAAGAGGCTTAATACTTTTTTAAACACTCAGATTCAAAATGTCAGGATGTGTGTTGACCATAATAAACCAACACAATTTTTTTATTCACACCATCTAATTATTATTTTTCTGAAAAATATATTTTATTCAATTTCAATCTTTGAATACGATACGAATATAGTGAAAATAAAAACTCTTAATTTTTACTTCATGTTACACGACGATAATTTTACCGACACAAACTTTGATGCTAAAAGGTTAATGATCTAAGTTGAGTCGAGTGTTGAGTTTAACGAATTGAACATACTTTAAATTTTACAAACTCATTCTGAGCACAAATTTAACATTGCTATCGAACTCAGATTCGATCACGAGCACCTCGAGCTCGAGCTGAATTAAAATATTCATTATGTATTTCCCTTTTAATCTGATACATTATCAGAAAATTCATTTTTCAAATAAAACTTCGAAATAATCGATTTAAGTCACCACAACATACAGCACTGAAAAATAGAATTTTTTTTTATATATACCTACATTTTACACACATAATTTAAATTCAAGTGCGTTCGTGTACTAACAGGTCGAGCATAAAAATATTTGAAACTAACTAATTTAATAAGTTAAGCCTATTCGATCTTGACCCTTATCAAACCGAACTATTCAAGCAAAAAGCCGAACAAAACTCAACCGCTCACGGATCGCTTGACTCATTTATACCCTTATCTAGTACAATCTAAACAATGTATTAAAAGAATTTTGCAATGGGTAATTCTAATGCTACAACCATACCTTTGTAATTTTGATTATAATGTATATATATCATTATCAATAAGTATTACATCATTATCAATGTATAAAGTTCGTTATATCACTCGTTATATGTGTGGTCTCGATAGTCGACACTAATTATGAAATTTTAGAAATTCTGTTCGTGGTTATAAAATTAAAAAAAATAAATAAAAAAAATAAATTCTGTTTGTGGTCGGTTAGATTAAAGCGGAGGCAACGGCCGGAAAGGTGATATGCTTCGACGGACGGTAACCATTAACCTTACGTCTCCTACCATAAAAGTTATCCTTTTTTTTTTTTTTTTTTTTTTTAAACTTGAAAATATGTAAGCCTTTGAAGCCACGAAATAAAAGAATTCCTTACTGAGAAAATAAAATATTAAATCATATGTATTTATTTAGGAAGCCTTCGTTTGTGCCACGACTAATGCATTATCTATAACCAATATTCAATCTTTCTGGTTTAAATCCTAAGTGGGAAGTCGTATATTAGTTATATATTTGATTTTTACATAGTTGATTCTATTAAAATAATGTGGCGCCTCTGATGCAAAATAATTATCACCTTAATTTATATAAATATATGATATTTACTATAATAAACTAAATATAATTCACTACTCCTAAAACAACTGACATGACAAATTGTATCCTAGTCCGACCACAAGTATATTTGATGGTTTGATTTTTTAATAATTTTTTATACATTGGACCAATACAGATATGGTGTGACTGAACAATAATAAAACTACTGCAACCGACATGACTTTAAAAAAATATTGATATGATGTCATTGTACTTTTTCTCCTCGAAAAGGAAAAAATATTATAAAAACCTGGACTGAAATCGAAAAACACAAAGAGAAGCCGGAAACCCACTGGACACATCTGAAACAACGTCCGGAAACACCAAAAAAACACCAAGGAAACGAAAAGAAAACCAGCAACAACTTAACCGTCAATAACAAGAATCTCAAAGAAAAAGTCTTGACAAGAAACGTGAAAGACTTGACATTTTTTTTTTCTAGAAACGAAATGATAACTCACACACACGCGTCTTAAGCGGGGTTCGAACCCTGGAACCATTGAGAGACATGTCAGACTCTAGTGGATCACCACTAGGGTATGTACCGGAGTACCAAGACTTGACATTATAATGAAGATATCGACTCATTGATTTATGAGAAAAATGTTCACTAATAAATGTTTCGCGAATAATATCAAAACGTATACTGTGACTTGTGTCCTTGTAGACTTGTAGTGCATATGGAATAATAGTTTAGATTGAAGTCACACCACCACCATGTTAGGCTTTTTCACTTCATTTCATGTGCTTCTTTATCTACTACAGGGTTTTGTTTTTTTATAGAAAAAAAAAAAACTTAACTTGAAAGTGGAAAAAAGAATCTTTCACACAACTCAAATGGATAAGCAAAACTAAATACGAAAAAAATTGGAAAAGGGGAGAAAAAGGAAAAAAGAAGGAATTTTTAGGGAGCTCACTCCACGTGGAGGAGTGAATTGATCCGTAGAGTAATACCATGATATAAATTGTGTGACTTCGATCACACTACGAGTTATTTTATTCTAATTACACTCGATATCCAAAACTTTCCCTCTAAGTATTGCTGGAAAAAAAAATCATCGTGTAACTCATTAAGACATAATCATTTTGATAGTAGAATCTACCCAACGGGAGTTAGGTATTCGATACAACATAATGAATTTATAAGTCTTCTCTTTGGGTTGGGATATCGGAGTTCGATCCCTTGGATCGACATCTCAAGAAAACGATATACAAATGGTCTATTGTAAATTAAATTATTGAGATATAAAAAATGTTGAGTCTCAATCTAAGGACCTCCCACCGCCCATCTTTATAGTTTCATGAAATATGTAAATCAAGTTTTCTGCATAAATGGTGTAAATTTGCATGTAAAGTCTCACATCGATAAAATAAGTGAATGCCCACCCCATATAAGTGTGAGACATAAATGTCTTGTCAACTCGAGTTAGTCCTTTTAGACCAAGTGAGGACGGCGGTTTAAGCAGTTGACCGGACAATTTATAACTCATTTAGTGTTACCAGGCCCGGGGTCTGGGAGCGTTACATAATGGTATTCAGAGCCGACTATCAGACGGAACTATGCGCTGCACCGTACAAGAAGACGGTGTAAGGATGACATTTAGTTACCTCTGGTAGGGATGATCCAGGCCGGACCAGTCTTGACCGTCCTAGCGAGGACGTCAGTCCTTTATAACGGGGGATGGGGGAGAATGTAAAGTCCCACATCGCCAGTCTTGGACGTCCTGACGAGGACGTTAGTCTCTTATAGAGGGGGGAATGTAAAGTCCCACACTCCAGAAAGTAAATGAACGCCACCTTTTATATAAGTATGTGCGACATAAATGTCTTGTCAACTCGGGTTAGTCCTTTTAGATCATGCAAGAACGGTGGTCTAAGTAGTTGACTGGACGTCAGTCCCTTATAAGAGGGGGAGAATGTAAAGTCTCACATCGGTAAAGTAAGTGAATGCTCATCCCCATATAAGTGTGAGTCATAAATGTCTTGTCAACTCGGATTAGTCCTTTTAGACCAAGCGAGGACGGACGAGTCTTGATTCAAGTTGGAATGATTTCGACCATTTCGCGACTCATTTAACGCTATCGAGTGGGCGTTACATTGAATCTTTTTTTCCTAAAGAAGTCGATATAGGTATCGAAATTTCACGTCTCACCTCATAAACAAAACCGTCATTGCAATAGTTATTCTCTCTTATTATTGAGCTATTACTCTTAAATAAAATTGACATATAGCATTGTTTTTTATATTATTCACGAAACTCTACATACGAACATTAAAGTCCGCGGGCAAGGGTTGAACAAATTTTTTTTAAAATTGTATATATATATTTTCTAAATTGTATTTTTCCGTTTAAAAAAAACTCAATTTTCATGGACAACTAACAGCATAATTACACGTGTCACTTGCTTCTTCTTTTTTTTTTGTTTTTTTTTTTGAGGGTAAGTGTCACTTGCTTTTGAAATCACCAAAAATCCCGTTTGAAATCATTTCACACAGTTCAAATACCAGCTCCACCCTTCCTCTCCAGCTCCCAAAGCAAATTCAAAAAAAAAAGAAAGTAAAATAAAATAAAGCAGCCAAATTAAGAGGAGGTCTTCAGCAAAAATCTTGAGCTTTTGAGCTAGCCCAGATCTTCAATCTTCAGGAACTTTCATCATTTTTAGCTATCAAGAAGATCAAGATTCTTTTTTTTTTTTTTTTTTTTTGGGGTGGGATTTTAATAATGGAGAAAAGCACCCCAATTAGGAAACCACACACATCTACATCAGATCTGCTCACTTGGTCTGAAAATCAGCCTGAAATTTCCCCTGCTGTGGGCTCTGCTGCTCGCTCTCATCAGGTTTTTCTTCAAGCACACCTAAAAAAAAAAAGCTTTCAATTTTATTTTAAAGCATTACTCTTTATAGAATATTAATGGGATTATTTTGGTATGAAATTTGGCAGCCATCAGATGCGATCAGTAAAGTGTTGTTTGGAGGGCAGGTGACTGATGAAGAAGTTGAAAACTTGAACAAACGGTAAAAGATCTATCATTTTTCTAGCTTTATTGCTATGTTCCGTTCAGCTGTATATTTGATATTGTGCCTACATTGTGTTTGATAATATGCATCAAAGACTCTTACCAGACATTTCTAGTTTGACATTCATCTATATTTTTCACGCATTTATATGTATGATGTGTTTGTTTATATGAAATTACAGGAAACCTTGTTCAAGCTATAAACTGAAGGAGATCACTGGGAGTGGTATATTTGTGGAAAGTGGAGAAAATGGAAATCTTGAATCTGAAAGTGCTGATTCCAACCTCAACAATAAATCTGGTTTACGCAAGTACCAGGTATCCAAATCTTATTTGTTGATTCACTAAAAACAGATATACAATGTTTTATTGTGTGATTGTAAAAAAAAAATATAATAAAAAAAATCAACACTTTGGAAGATTGCAAAACTATGGTTTGCAGAAAATTGATATGTAAGAATACATTACTTTTTTAAGGCATTATAAAACCTTGTTTTCCATAGTTTTTTCATTGTTGCTTTTGATTTTTTTTACCGGATCCAGTGATTTTTTCACCTGATTGAAAATTGAATGGAAAAAATATATATTACAGTAAAAAATCACCGGGCGGTGAAAAATCACTGGCATTAAGGTATAAAGTTGAACATTTTAAATTAAGATGACTAAATGGGTAGAAATCTCTTTGAAATTTGCACTTTTTATCTGTCTTCCTGGTAAAATATTACCGATCGTATTAAAAATCTCCGGAATCTCGAGCTTGTTCCTAATCGTATGTTTTGTAAATGTACCAATAATTATGTTCAAGTTTTGCTTATCTGAAAGATTAACTATTCTAGCTCATCTCGTTAAAGCTCGTTAATGTATAAAAAATCAAGTGCAAACGAATAAATATCAATTTATAGAACGATATCCATACATCATAGAACAAAAGGTAGTAGAAGAATCCTAATAGGTACTATTAGATGAATTGATGACTTATCATTTGATGTGTTATGGTTAGGTTCATGTTGTCCATATAAACATGTTTGTGAGCTAAACTCGTGTACGCCCGTTTAGAAAATGAACCTATAATCCAATTTGAGCTCGGTTCGTATTTGTGTTTAGGAAATGAGCCTATAACACAAACCAATGATCACAAACACTAAAAAGCCAAAAGCGAGCCAATCGACTTTGTTCGTTTAACAGCTCTAGATGTGTACAATACCGACATATGTCTGACAATCCGCTGCAATAGAAACTCTTTAACTAAGAATTTTCCCACCAAAAAGGCTTGTAGAATCTTTCGATTTCAATACATATAAATCGTCTGTGTGTTTGTTAATTATTACAGCAAGTAGTTGCTGGAATCAGTCAAATCTCATTTGGGGAAGAAGCAAATGCAACTCCAAAGAAACCAAGTACTTTACCTGAAGTTGCAAAACAGAGGGAGTTGAGTGGAACTTTAGAAAGTGAATCAGAAGCTAAGTTGAAGAAACAACTTTCTGATGCCAAGAACAAAGAACTCAGTGGCCATAACATCTTCGCGCCGCCTCCTGAGATTAAACCTCGGCCTTTGTCCGCTCGTGCCCTGGCTTTAAAAGAAAGCATTACTATTGGAGAACCAACACTAGCTAATGTAAGTTTTACTACTTAAACATTGTGTGTGTTTCTTGGTTTCAATCTGTTTTGTGATGAACTTTTGGGGACATTGTCGGCATTATAGACAAATGGAGGTCCAAGTAATGAAACAGCCATCAAAACAGCAAAGAAGATACCGGAGAAGAAGCTTGCTGAGCTGTCAGGAACCGACATTTTCAAAGGCGATGCAGCAGCTGCTGCAGCAGCTTCGGTTTCAGCTGAAAAGCCGTTGAGTTCTGCCAAATTGAGAGAGATGAGTGGCAGCAACATCTTTGCTGATGGAAAAGTAGAATCAAGAGATTACTTTGGTGGTGTTCGGAAGCCACCAGGCGGTGAAAGCAGTATTGCCTTGGTTTAATAACTGCATTTTAATTAGAAGATTTGGATTTTAATTTTATTACAACTACTGATGATGATGAATATTGTTGGTTGTTTTTTTTCTTTCTTTTGGTTTGGTGTTTAATGTTGGGTGATGATGATGATATTATTAATTTGTCTTGTTTATGGGAATAGTTGAGACATTGTTTTGTGGCCTTTGGCTTCTGTTTTAGGAGATTTATAAGCTAAGGATGGTTTGCTAATTCTGTTAATTATTTGTTTTGTCCATAATCTTGTGTTTCTTTTGAGGGATTTTCTGAAGTTTGAGTCCAGCTTTTACAGATTGATAAGATTTTTTATACCACATGCACCAAAACAGAATCAATCATGTGAAAGTCAAATGTTAGTTGATTTTATGAAAATGGGTCGATTTTGTGAATTCGACTTTTACATTGTGAAAATGATGTCTTTTTTTTTTTTTTTCCATTCACCCTTGAGAATCAACTTTGGAAAATAAATGAACTTTGAATCAAGAATCGACTTTCAAAATAGTCTATTCAGTATGATGTATTGGAAGTGTGGTGTACCGGTAGAATTGTTGACATGTGAAAATAAATTCACCAATTTTCCTTGGTACAATTTGACATTATCTAGGAGGCTTTTAGAAAATAGAAAATAGAAAATGGTGATAAGCATACATAATCTCCAAGAATCCACATGTTCAAAAAACATAAAACCATCAAACCAGAATCAAGACAAGAAGTACATATTCCACCTTTATTATTATGAAAATCCAACACATGTTTTCAGGCATTTATTTAGCTTAAACATATTCTTCAAGCATTGTCATGGCCGATAAGAGCTACGAGCATGTCCTCGTAATCTCCGCTCGTGTCCTTTTTTATAGCAACCTCAAGAGGGACACTGTTCCTTTTATGGTACAGTTCCTTAATTATCTTCAAATCAACCTCAGTCCTTGTAGCAACAACTCTTGTAAGACCATCTTCATCCGTCCCTAGCTTGTTAATCGATTCACGAAGAACCCTCTCAAAGTAGTTCTCAGGGTACACCAAGCAATCAATCGTTGCTCGTAGCAGTGCAAGATAGTCGTTTTCTTTGTCATGTTCCAATTCCTGCAAAAAAAAACAAGAAGCATAATAGTCGGGCCAAATATGACCGTAAGGGAACCAGTTGAAAACGTATTGTTAACATACCTTGATTATATCGGTGCCAAATAGGTCCTTGTACTGATTGAGTGTGGCATTGATCTGTGATTTGCTCCTTGTGGACAGAATTCTAGTGATCTCGTCGTCATTGTAATGCTTTCCCTTGATCTTCTCATGCAATATTTTGGCCTCGGATTTAGCAACCGTAAGGTTTACCTCATCCCCGTTGTAACGGTATGAGCTCACAAGAGATTGGAGCAGCTAAAATGGATGTTACAAAATTAGTTTATAACTAAAAGTAATCACGAATACGTAGGATTTTGAAAAATACAGGATACAATTATGCAGGGTATATGCATAAACACTAACGATATAAGGATCAAACTATACACGATAAAACTACAAGGACCAAATGAAAAATACTAAAACAAATGAAATAAGACAGTTTTTAGAGATTTTCTTCATTTTTCATGGTTCTTCGTATATCCAAGTTATGAATATGCATATCCGAATCCCCTATCCAACTTTTAAAAGTTACAAACTTGTTGTCTCCTAAGTATACGGTGCATATCTGTGTCGGTTACGTGTCAGATACAAGAAACGCTAACATACAGAAAGGCCACCAGTTTTGCCTATATACATGTAATGCACAGACATTGATTTCAAAGCTCAAAAATAAAAAGTTGTACCTTACGGAAATCCCCTGTCGTATGATGCGCGACGTCTTCTTCAAGAGACCGCTTAAACCGAGCATGATAAGCTTCTCTAGCCAAAACCAGTTGTTTTGGTGTCCTTGTACATGCTATTTCCACAAGAACCTGGTTGCTTGATGTCCATTTCCTTGTAGCTTCATTAGCTAAGTGCGCGTCGCGTTCCGGTGGGTCCAGTGTCCATTGCAAAACCAGTTTCTGATAGATAAACAAAACATTCACACAATCTCAAAATCATGAAGCAAAAAACCATCACTTCTTAATTTACAAAATGATGTTTTTACAAAACTTCTTGAATCTCAGGAACTTCATAGACATGTATAAAGTAGTCTTCAAAGGCTTGAACAATTATATGTGCACATTATGCAGTCATTATCTACGGATATGCGAATAAGGGATATGTGGATACAATTACGCGGGTGCGGGATTTTTGAAAAATATAGGATACAGGTATGAAGGACATTTTGGTACATAAGAAAATCGCACTTTCATCCATTATCTATGCATTTATACTTGAGAATCATAGATTTCACAGAAGAAGAAAAGTTGTGACCTCAAAATCACTTGAAAGCTCCTTTTGAAGATCTTTGAGAAGATCTTCACCATGAGTATCAGCATAAGCCTGGCGAATTCGCTTGCGCTGTTCGGCATTTCTATGAGCTAAAATAGATATGATCAAGTCCTCATTTGTTCCCCATCCTGCGCAAAAGCATGTCCAATTTAGTACAATGCCACACTTGACACTACAAGTGATGTTTGAAGATGAATTGATTACAAAGACCATTTTGTTAGAACAAAGTAAATCAGTAAATTGAAGATCTAAATCATTTAGATCCATCAAAAAAATTACACCAAAATCTTTATTCAAATCTGTAAAATAGGACATCTTGCAGCACAAATTACGGATTATCGATCATGATTACAAGAAAAAAAGTGGTGTTTGAGTCTATATAAATAAAGAAGAGGCTAAAATAAAAAAAGTGATCTATGATAAGGACCAAGTCTAAAAGATGGCAGTGCATTATCTTTATTGGTATAAATGAATATTTAGTCAAACAAAAGGGCCTTAAAACGCCATTATCCCAATTCTTATATAACGTATATACAATATGAAACGGTTACCAGACCGACCGGCGACCGGCGACCGGTGCCGGAATGTTCATCTAAGATCAAAGATCTCCACACAATAAGATGTGTAAATCTACGATCTATATGATTCAAAATCTGAATCGCTCCTTATCTAAAAATGATTCAAATGAATCCTTAATCAATAAAAAGGAATAGATGAAAAATAATACAACGCATTTGTCTGCAACTCCTGGAAATGCAGATGCGCAAATAGATTCAAACATGAAGATTAATGAAAACAGTGATTAAATACACGAAAAAAACAAAGAAAATCCGCCATTTGTTGCAGTAAAAACTCCATAAAAAACAGAGAAAACGAGTCAAACTAAAGATTAAAAAAGCAAACCTGCAAAGGCCTTGTGGAGCTGTTCAACGTCTTCAGCAACAGAGGGAAGTTGGGGAGGAACGATCAGAGTAGACATTGTCAACGTGAAATCAGGACTCGAAACTGTGAAGCTGAAAATGTGTGAAATGTGACAATGACACTGAAATATTGCAGCTGATATAAAACCGATTGATAAGTGGGTCCCGCTTAGATTTCCTTCTATTTTTAGGGGGATTTTCTTCTATTTCTAATCAGAATTAATTAGCAGTCGAAGTCGAATTAAGATCGTTTGTTTAAATTTTGTTCGTTTATCTTTACGAGTTTTTTTACGCTATTCGTTCGTTTAATAATCGAGCGAAAAATATGTTCGAGCAGTTCGTTAAGGTAGCGAAATTATTCGCGAACGTTCATTAATAAACGAATATAAAATTATGTTCAAACTCAAATCATTTATAAAGAAATTTTTTGTTCGATCGTATCTTGAGTTTGGCGCTTAGATGTATTTTTGTCTCTCAATTCGAATTTGAGCATTAAGTTTATAAAAATTAAAGTCAATTGAATAAATAAGAAAATACAAAGAATATTCAAACATTATAGTAGTAAAAATATTATGACAACTCTATCAATATTTTATAAAAATCCACTAGAAGTATCTATTAGATTAATAGATGTTTTATCATCTTTTAAGTCATTAGTTTATACATTGATTTATCTATATAAGCGATTCATTTAACATAATCGAACGCTCACGAAAGTAAGTTCGTGTTCGTTCGCTTAGAAACAAACTTAAAATATTGTTTCGCTCTGGTTCGTTAATTTAAACAAATGAATGATCACAGATACTAACGAGTCGAACACAGATTGTTTCACGATCTATTTCTGTTCGTTTAATAAAGACTATTTCTAATGAGTCGAATTGTTTTTTTTTTTTGTGGATGAGTTGGTTTGGTTTTGATCAATTTTGATATTTTTCAATTTTTCATGAATATTTTTAGGTTTATTTTTCATTATCAATATATGATAAGGCGAAAATGATGAAATATTAGAGCTAAAAAAAGGGTGTGAGAAAAAATGGTAGAGATGTTGTATTGATAAGTTTAGATAGACGTTTGATTTAAATAAAATATTTAAGTTTTATATTTGTTCCGCAAAAAAAAAAGTTTTATATTTGAATTCGTTTTTGAATTCGTTTTAGGATATGATCCTATTGTATCTTTACATCTCGTATGTATTGTATTATCATATTCAAATCAGTAAAAAAAAACAATTTTAGAGTATTTATCGGTGTTCTATCCCATTTTATTATTGACATCTTATTACATTCGGTATCATAAATAATTATTTCGATGCCACATGTTTATTACGTGAATCGAGTATCATAAATAATTATTTTCGACTTTCGTATAAAGGACAAAACTATTTATTATTTTTAATGTTTAAATTCATAACATCGTTTAAATTCACTAATTTTCAAAATTTATCGCCGAAATTCACTAATTTTCGATTCATCCGTAAATTCACCGATTTCGGGATTCAATTAGGAAGATTCACGATTTTCGGAAAAGTGTCATTCTACTCTATAAAATTACGCATTCGTCTCTTCTCCTATAAAAATATGTAATGATATTCTTAAAAATAAAAGCGTTAGTAATTTTCCATTATTTTTAATGAACATAACACCGACTAACGTTATAATTTACGTTATAAAAAAGTAACTACTTAAGAAAATCCACTAAAATATATAGAAACGTTAGTGACGCTAACGTTATAATGCTGGTTCCTAAATAAAAGCAAAACCTCTTTTACCTCTTTTATTATTATGTTGTGTGTTTTTTTTTTTTTTTTTAATGATCATTGAGTTTCTGGTTTGACGTTTACGACCAAACCTTCGAACTAGGGATATACAAAAGGGGAAGGGGCCACAAGAATTAAAAAAAATTAATTAATGGGTCTGGAAGGACAAAAGTAACATTTTCTTGATTATAAATGACAAAAATCACGATTGTTACTTTGTAATCATTCTTACGTTGTGTTAATCCGCTTTGTGTTTACAATTATTCTTAATATTTACTTTATTCCACACTTCATACTTCATATTTATTATTTCATCGCATTACTTTTATTCCGATTAAATTACGTGTATTCTTCTATCCCGATTTTTGATAATTTTGTCCTTCTGGACAAAAATTTATATACAAAATACAACAAAATTGTTAATTACATAATGTTTAGAACAAATAAACAAATTAACAATCATAAGTACAATTTCTCAGCCATAATGTTTAAACAAATTAACAATCAAATTACATAATGTTTAAATTGTCGCGACTCTTCTCTCTCTCTTATGGTGCTAATTGTGTGATAAACATGGTCACACCGTCCACAATTGCTGGTGGCGTTCCGATCAATCCTTCATCCCTCCGACGTCACCACCTCATAATGTTGTTGGCTTGTTGTTGATTTTGCTTCCGGCTCATTAAAGGCCACCACAGATTGGCTTATAGACACCGAAGCCATCAATCACATCTCCATTTCCATCCATCTCTAAAATCTTTCACTCAATAAAATATGGTAATGAATTAGGTTATTTGAGTTTTTAAATGAAATATATCTTGTATGTTATCAGTTGTGTCACCTATTTCTTTATCCATTGCTAAATTATTTTCTATCCCATACCTCTGTACAACTTTGGCAGGCACATGTATTATGTATAGTGTCCCCAGCAGAGGATTATGTTCCTTTTACACTTATGAAAGATGTACATAATTCAGCTTCTTTGATTACAAGTGTTTACTCTTTTTTTTTTTTGAAAAATACAAGTGTTAAATTTTGTGTGAGATTTTACTATTGTTATATATTTAGACATATTTTATGATGCAACGGTTGTAGCAAATGGCATGCAATAGAGCCTTCACACAATACACTTTTATCGTGCGTGAGAGATTAGATATGAGCATTCCACTTGATATAATCAATCTTCATACCACGGTTGTATTATAAACTTTTTCTATATTTTGAGAAGTTTGGGATTTATATTAAAAATAAATTAAAGATATACATAATTCTTTTACCAAAACATCATTCATCCATCATGTTTTTGTTTTTGTTCTTGTTCTTTTCCAATGATACAATATCTTGGCAATGTTGACAGAATTCTGCACATCAAATCTTTTACACAGATTGGCAAACGGACACAATAAAGGTTACAGGTTGATTACCATTAGACATAAAATTGTATTCCCGTATATAAATTGTAAGGAACAAAATCAGAAAAGCCAAGTCGACAATATATACACACATTAAACATCTAAACAACATTTTAAGAACATAACACACTGAGAGAATGGAAATTACTAGTTAGCAGATAATTAGGCAAAAGCAAAAGAATGGGAATTGGGATGGGAGTCTTTGATGGCACCATAACAAACTTACTACTTTCGGGGCACCATAGTTAGATTCAACCATTGAAAAGTCAAACCTTATACATGATATTCAACTTTCTAGAGTTCAAATGTCAATATCCAACCTCTAGAAAGTCTTACCTCACACCACTGTGGTGCCACCGTTGATGTTGCATGGTGCTATTAAAGGATCCTAATTGGGATATAGGGAATGTGTGGGGAAAGAGGTGGGTGGGGCTGTGAGGGCATGTGAAGAGCATCAAGCAAACTAAACTGGTTCCGGGTTGAAGCACGAACACTAGACTCACAAGTCCTGCAAGCGTTAAGTGAAAACAGCACATGGAGGATTCCAACCAACAGCTACATAGCTACCAAATCACTCATCATCGACACCAAAACAGCTGGCTACAGATTCAAACGCTACAAACTGCCACAACTGCATCACCAACAATTGATCTACCAAAACATCGGCATGGCTATCTATCACTTCACAGCAAAAAGTCACCATCTCATATTGCTGTAACATAATGCCATTATACATCAGTACAACACCAGTAGTCTTGACTAAATTTACTCGGGACAGAACATATATTTTAAAGGGGTCTTTAGTGGCACCACACCCCAAACCTACTTTCGGACCACCACAGTGACATTCGACCTCTAGAAAGTCAATTCGATTCTAAGGTCAAGGTTCGACTTTCCAGTGGTCGAATATCAAAGTCAAACCTAAACCCTGTTGTCATGTCACGATTGATGTTGTGTGGTACCACTAAAGGCGCCCATACTTTAACACCAACAAATGGTAAGAGATGAGAGACTACTCATCATTTAAATGCCCATCACCCACTAGCAGATTTAGGTGTAAACAGCATAGTCGGTTTCAGGTGCCCAGGAGCTACAGGGTAAACGCGTGTCTGCAATCAGCATCTAACTGATGTGACATCATCTAATATCCTCAAAGTCCAAAAGTTAGCCCATCAAAATCAGAAGACTATTTATTGTGTCAAACTTAACACTTGAGGTTGTTATCCTTACCGACGACAAGGGTTATAGGATTTGAAAAGAAACCCAACAGCATCACCAGCAACAAAGTAAACAACGAACAGCTAAGTAAAAACACAGCATCAACAGCTGCAGGCAGCATCGTCTTGCCGATCAGCCAGAATTACTTAAAACGACCAACAGCAAAGTAAAACACAGCAATCAACAGCTGCAGCATCGTCTTGCCAATCAGCTACACTTACTCATCACGACCACAACTATACAAGAGAAATAAAAGATCCAAGATGAGTCATTTTATCACATACACATGATAATACAAAACATATTGAGCACAAAAAGACTCTTTCAAACACAACAAGGCATGTTCAAGGACATCGATCACAGAACCAACTTAGAGGCACGAGTACACAACTACTAGATTTAAAGATAGGTCAACTGCAGCAACCAAAGAAAGTTAAACCTCAAAAAGGAATTCCACAAATCAGGTTCTTTTAAGAACTACACGTTAACTCGAATGAGCATAATCTGTCTGTTTTCATCCAAGCACCAAGCACCACTTCCTTGGGATGTTTTTATTCCTTCCAATTTCCCTAGTCCTGCAGAGAAAATATAGAGGCACATGAAGGGTTAATTTGGAAGTATTTTTAATGCGCATATATGAATAAAAGAAGGTATTTAAACTCACTTCAGCATCAGAGCGGGGAGATCGGCTACGGGAGTCTCCACGGCGACCACGCGGTGGTGAGACACTTCTAGGGGGTGGAGAAAGCACAGCATCAGGTTTTGCATCCTTTGGAGAAGGTGTTCTGCGCGGAGATGCGCTTACATGAGGACTACGGCTCTTCCTGGGCGAAGCACTTCACAAAGACATGCAAAGGAGGCATTAGACAATAACATACAATATGCACATAACATTTCCACTCAATTATTATTTAAATTACAAGGAGAACGTTATAACTTATAAAACATACCTGCGATCAGACCGGCTTCGACTACGCCTGTCATCATCATACCTCCCTTTTACACGCTCCTTTGCATCAGGACTCCTGCTGGGGGTCCTGCTCCTATAACGACTCCCTCTGCCCCTTCCACGGCGACTTTCACGTTCACGGTCATATCTACCTCCACTGCGACTACGACTACGACTACGACTGCGACTGCGACTGCGACTGCGGCTTCTCCTTCGATAGTCCCTATCTCTGCGATCATCCCTGTACCTAAAAAGGAGAGAAAAGCAGGTAACACGACAATGCAAACCAGCAACCATCCCAGAAAAAAACATCACATAGGAGAACAATGAAACAAAGTTAAACTAAGTTGCAGCTAATGTGTTGTGGAAGAAAACCCTGTTTCTGTTAAAGATGGCTGGACAGTCAGAAGCTACACACAGCCCATACTGCCCAAATATGTCTCAGAACGAATGCAGGAGAAGTTCAATAGTTTATAAATCACATTTATTGCATCTGTTAGAATGTGCACATCAACATCGATTTAACAGGAGAAAGTATTCTATCCGGGAGTCCAAAGTTGAAATGATCAACTCATCAATGATTTACACCATAAATTAACCAATACTTCCCTACTATTCAAAAAGGGTTACATAGAATTACTTGACAAGTGTAGTCAGTCAAGAGAGTGAACTACCTTGGACGAGGACTGCGGCTTCTTGAGCCCCCTCCTTTTGGAGGCCGATATACTGGTTCCACTATTCTTCCTGTATGACTGAGACCCAAAAAAAACAGTATTCACCATTATCACGTAATCATAAAGAAAAACTTGCTTTACACCATCAGGTACACGCAAGCCACAAGTAATACAAGTTGGCCTCAATGAACCAAGGAAAAGCTAAATATGTGTGCACCTACAAAGAGCAAATGTGATTTCAAAGCGAAAAGTGTTTCCATTTGAGACAACATCGAATGAGATATCTATTACAATCATCATTGACAATTACCCATCTTTTTTCCCCACAAAAACCCAAACAAGATCTTTAACATTGGCTAAACCAATTATTCAAACTTTTCATTAAAATTGCACATGGTGTTCTCCTGTGTAAAGCAATGCTCTAAGAAACAGATTCTAAGAATATTAAAGAGAAAAGCGATTGACAAAGATGAAGAGACAGGATGCAGAGAAGGACGGAATGACAAGGGTATATAGTAAACTTTAAGCCTGTTGACAGCTACACATTATTTAAGACTTAAGATTGTTATTTGTTTATGTTCATAACTTGCAGACTCATTGCGTTAATTGACTTGATTATAGTTCATAAAAAATTAACGAGTACTACTTCCAAACATTTGCAACTTCAATCGTTTCCAGCTTAATTTTTATGATTTATATGCACCTTGATATGTACTTGTCACTTAAAGTGCCCTAAAAACTCTTAACCTGATTGCCAATTTGCCAGACAACTATCAACTAAACCAAAAACACATAAATTAACTTACATGCGCTCGGCATTAGGCCCATACTTAGCAAATTGAACCATAATCTCTCGTCCGTCAACAACTTTTCCTGCACCAAATACCAACAAGTAATCAAATGGCAGAAAGTAAAATAATGAAACAAAGTGATCAGAGAAAACCATTAAAAACTACTTATATGTTATCACAATATATATGCAATCCGGTATCAAACCTACCATCAAGCTTTTCCACAGCCTTTTGAGCCTCATCTTGATACTTGTACCTCACAAATGCAAATCCCCTTGAATCACCAGTCCTATAATGCACAACAACTAATCAGATTAGAACAAATGAACTAGAAATACAATTGAGGTAGGAGCTCCAACCGAGAACTTAATGATATTAGCATAAGAGAAAATGCAATGTAGCATTTACGACATAATCATCAAAACCTTAGATACAGCTATACTAGTACAACTAACTAGATAGCACTTCAAGTAAAAAGATTCAAAAAAACCAAGGAAAAAAGGACTTCAATCAAACAAGACGAGCCAAATCAAATTCAACTAGCAGATATAAACAAACCAGTAAGCTGCAAACATAATAACACTGAAAAACAGGTGCTTCCGTGATGAGCTTTCCAAGGACGAAAAGCTACAAAATTCCATTACTTTTAATAGACATTAGGAAGTGGTGGTTAACGGAAGCAAACTTTAGAAGATATAAGCTCAAAATATTGGACAATGATAACGTTTGAGGACAAAGGTCTAAAATAAACGTCAACAAGCTTTCACACCTCAAAAATTTCACGCAATATGTACTCACAAAAAGACAATGAAAAACGCATCAGAACATTCGTAAGCTATTAGAGACAGCAAGAATTTCTTAATGTTCAGACTCATACGTCATATCTAAACAAGCACACAAAACTCAGGTTGAACAAAACCGGAGCTCGATTCATCAATTATATGGTAAATAAAAATTATAAACAGCAAAAAATTAGTAATACCTCCTGTCACGGGGGATGAAAACATCAACAACTTTGCCGTATTTGTCAAAGAGAGGGAACAAATCATCGGCGGATGTACCTGCAAAAAACCTAAAATTAGTCTACGAACAGAAAAATCAGGAGAAAGAAAATTAAAAACTTCAGAACAAGGACGAGTAATTACGGAAAGTGATGTTGAGAACGAGCAGAGAGTAGGTGTCTTTGATGTCCGGCGGTCCAGATCTTCCGAAGTGAGACATTTTCCGGCGAAGTGGTGGCGGACGCGAAGGAAACACTGGATAGAGAAAAAAAGAAGCGAATAGAGCTTTTGTGTAGAAGGATCGTTCCCAGGTTTATTTAAGCTGCGGAAAGGATTGGGGGCAATTCCGTCATTGAGACTTCTAGTTTCTGGTGAATTTTCTATTAGCCCAATAACTAAATGTATTGTGGGCCGAAAGAAAATGCCTCAAGCAAGTTGAGGCCTTGAAGGACTGTGTGATCCCAAATATTTCTGGGCCAATCAATTCCTAATAGGATGTAAAAATGGCATATGAAGAAATAAATAGGGTGGGTTTGGCACCATATTTTTTACTATCGACACTCTTTTATTTCAAACATTGAAAAAATTACTTTGTACACCACGATTATTTTTCATGAAAATAACGGGGACCTTTGTCAAAATACCACTATTGAGACAAGGCAAATATTGGGCTACCACTCAATTGTCAAAATACCACTCCGTTTTTCGCGTTTTAGGTGTTTGAACCAAACTAAACCCTAATTGGGAAGGGAAACCCCAATAGGGGATTTGTGTACCTTAAGATCGTGCACATTCATGAAAAAAATGGGAGAAAATCGCGAACCAAAATCTTTTGTTTTTGTCTTGGGTGGTATATTGACAAATATACCACAGAATGGGTGGTACTCCTAAAAAAATCCCAAAATAACGTCAGTGACACTGACATTGCTATTGAAAACAAAAGTCAGTGACACCGACATCCCTTTTCAATAGTAACGTCAGTGGCACCGATGTTATAGTTATAAAAGTGTCACTTATTAGTAATGTCAATCCACTGAAGTTACTATCGATAAGGAACGTCACTGACGTTCCAAGTGTTGTATCGGAAGTAAAAAACAAGAATATATACATGGTGCTGAAAGTAAAAAAAAATAATCAAAAAAATGATGTGACTAGTAAAAATTGTGGTGCTTTTAGAACCCACCATAAATAATCCGTGACGGGCCCATCAACTTCAAAGCGCTAATAAGTTTCCACACAATGGTTTAGGCAACACTTTTTCTTTTCACGGAGATGGCAGACAAATATAAAACCGATCACAAACATGTCTTGCACTAACTGAGATTGGAACCCAGAACCTCTTAGTACTGATGACCCGACTTTGTGTCAGTAAGGTTACTTAAACTCTACATCTGGTGGAACCAATCTGAAGACTCAGCTGTGTGATGGACAACTGAGAAGTGTATTCAATTTTGTGCATCAGTAGGGTGGAGTCATCGAGGCTTCTATCGGCAGGTGAAGTCTCTTTGAAATCTTGGAATATAGCAGGTCCCACATCCGCTAATTACATTATGTGATGACTATCTGATGTCATTAAAAGGAGGACACGTGTAAGGGTATTTATGGCGGATCGACAAATATTCCTCGACGGCTAGGGTTTAGGGATTTGTGCTTATAAATACTGATTGTTGTTACATTGTCTCGTGTGTGAAATCGAAACTCGTGCATAATAATAAATATCTCTTTTACGCGCCGTGGTTTTTTATCTCTCACTTTGAGAGGGTTTCCACGTTAAATCTGTGTTCTTCTTGTTTTTCTGTTATCTCCTTTGATTATTTACGTTTGATTGCATCTGTTTTATTTCTTGCATCCGAAGTTATCTCCATCGGTTTTATAACAAGTGGTATCGAGCAAGGTTACGAGAAAAGCGATGCAGACGATCAACTTCATCTTCACCAAGACTTTGATAAGAGTGCTAGGATCTCGTGATAAAGTTGTGATCTTTAGCAAGAATAGATGTCGCGTAAAACGTGAAAAATGACAAATTTACTGAGGAAAGAACAGTTTTGGTCTGTGGCAAATCAAGATGCGTGCCTTTGTTGAAACAAAGCAGGGTTTGTGGAGTCCTTTATCGACAAACCAAATCACAGGTGCAACAGATTATGCGATCACGGAAGAGAAAGCACATTCAACCATCATGTTGTGCTTATCTCGATGATGTTATCACCGAGGTTCTTTGAGGAAGACACTGCGCAGCAAGTTGTGGAAGAAGCTTGAAAGCTCAGATATGACCAAGTCAGCGACCAACAAGTTGTTGTTGAAACAGAGGTTGTTCGATCCGAAGATGCATGAAGGAGTCCACCGGGGAACATCTTGACCCGGTGAACACAATATTACTTGATTTAAGGAATATTGATGTTAAAATTGAAGATGAAGATGCACTACTAATCCTGTTGGTGTCATTTCCGCATCATATGAAAACTTTGTGCGATCTTTCATAGTTGGGAAGGATACATTAGCTTTGGAGGATGTGAGGTGCGCCTTACATGCCGTGGAGCTTAGACACAAGGTCTTTGGGATGAGACGATCAAATTTCTTTGGGCTAGTAGCTACTTGATAATAGTGGAAAATGATATGGACGAGAAGAAGAAAAATAAGTCAGGGTCCAAAGGTCCTAAGTTCATCGATGTGTCTGTAATTATCAGAAGGAGCGGGGACATTGGAAGTCCAATTGTCCAAGGAAGAAGAAAGCAGCGGGAAGGCAATTCAGCGCAGTTTGGCTAACCGAGCAATCGATGAGGATCCGGTTCTAGTTGCGCAGGGGATTCTACACACCACAATGATGTGTGGATACTTGATTCTCGGAGCATCCTACCATATTTGTCCAGACAGGAGTGGTTTTTACTTATGAGCGGATGGATGGTGGTGAGATCTATATGGCCAACAACAAGGTTTGCAAAGTTGTGGGAATTGGCTCATGAAAGTTAGGGCGAGAGGATGGTAAATTATGTACATTGAAAGATGTAAGACATGTTCCACGAGATGACCAAGAATTTGTTATCTCTTAGTCTACTACTGATGCAAAGGGTTCAATTTCTAGGGTGAAGGTGGGCGGTGAATGTCTTCAAAGATTCGATTATAGTCCTCAAAGGGATCAAGAGGAACCTTGTATATATTACAAGGATCTCATCAGATCTGCACCTTCTTTGTTGTTGCATCCTCGTTAGATTCACGATCTCAAGAGACTCATTTGTGGCACGTGAGACTAGTCACATGGGTGAAAGGGTATGAGTTCTTTCTTCAAAGAGTTTTCTTGGGGATATAAGGTTAAGAATCTGGACTTTTGTGAACATTGTGTGTTTGGGAAATTGCATAGAAGTAAGTTCTCAGCGGGGTTGCACAACACAAATGCATCACTTGATTATATCCATTCAGATTGCTGGGGTCCATCAAAAGTTGAGTCATTGGGTGGTCACAGATATTTTGTGTCATTCATAGATGACTATTCAAGGATGACTTGGGTGGTGATGATGAAGAACAAAAGTGATGCATTCGGTAACTTCAAGAAGTGGAAGGCCCTAGTGGAGAATCAGTTAGGCAAGAAAATCAAGAAGCTCCGTACAGATAATGGTCTGGAATTCTGCTGGACGGATTTTGATTCATTTGTGCGGTGAGGTATTGCGGACATCATAATCGTAAGGAATACACCAAAGCAGAATAATGTAGTGAAAGGATGAATCAAACTCTCTTTGGAGAGGGCAAGATGTATGCTCTCTCAAGCCGGGTTTATCAAGGAGATTTTTGGGGAGAGGTTGTAAAAGCGACTTGCTACTTAATCAACAGGAGTCCTCACACAGGATCAATCTCAAGACACCATTTGAGATGTGGTCGAGCAAGCCTCGCTTGACTACTCGATTCTAAGGGTTTTGGGAGTACAACTTACTATCATGTTAGTGAAGGAAGTTGGAGCCAAGAGCTAAGAAGGGAGTGTTTGTAGGGTATGGTGATGGAGTGAAGGGATATAGAATTTGGTCATCAACAGAGTCCAGAGTAATCCTCAGCAGAGACGTTGTGTTTGATGAAAATTCTATGTTAAACTCATCATCGGGGGGGTCTCATCGAGTGCGAAACCGGTGTTGAATCGATAGTGTTGAGAAGCAGGTGGAGCTTCAGGTGGAGTCCGATGATATGCAACAATCGGTGGATCCAATTCAACACTATCTTGATCTGGATAATGAACGAGAATCCGATTCAAGCCGACTCACCGAGACCTCGAGAGGCGTCATACAAACATTAATTAGCAGAGTCTAGCTGCCAGCATGTCTAGAAGATCTAATGTTGGTATACCTCCAAGGAGATATGGGTATGATGATTTGGCTGGATATGCACTCCAAGTTGCTGAAGAAGTAGAGGTTCTTTGAACTTACTACTTTACAGGAAGCGGTGACATGTCTGAAGCATCCAGGTGGCATCTTTGCCATGGGAGATGAAATGGAGTCATTGTTGAAGAATCGGACTTGGGAATTGGTCAAACGACCTCCGACAAGGGAGTTGTGACTTGTAAATGGATTTTCAAGAAAAAAGCAGGAATAACTAAGGCAGAAGGGGTCAGGTATAAGGCACGTTTGGTTGAAAGAGGATTCAGTCAAAAGGAAGGGGTTGACTTTGATGAAATATTTTCACCAGTGGTCAGACACACTTCAATCAGAGTGTTACTAGCAAAGGTGGCACAACAGGATCTGGAACTTGAGCAATTAGATGTGAAAATTTCTTTTCTACATGGTGAGGTGGATAAGGAGATATACATGACACAACCTGAGGGTTTTCAAGTTCCTGGCAAAGAAAATTATGTTTGCAAGTTGAAGAAATCTTTGTATGGTTTGAAGCAAGCTCCAAGGCAGCGGTATAAAAGGTTTGACAGTTTTATGCTTCAGAAGGGTTACAACAGAAGTCCTTATGACTTTTGTGTATACCACAGTCTGCTGAAATATGGATCACATATCTATCTTGTTTTGTATGTGGATGACATGTTGATTGCTGCTGCAAGGAAGTCTGATATTCAAAATCTGAAGAACCTTCTCAGTGCTGAATTTGAAATGAAGGATTTGGGTGCAGCCAAGAAAATCTTGGGGATGGAGATCTGGAGAGATAGAAGTCGGAAGAAATTGTTCTTGTCTCAAAGCAGGTTATGTCGTGCGAGAAGATATTGGCCAATTTTGGGATATCTCTTTGCCAAAACCAATAGATACTCTCTATGGCGTCAAATGTTCATTTGTCTGTTTATGCTTCACTGATCGGTGAAGAGAAGGAGTATATGTCAAGAGTTCCCTATGCTAGTGCGGTTGGCGATCGATGTATGCCATGGTTTGCACTAGGCACGATCCGCTCGAGCAATCGGTGTTATCGCAGGTTTATGGCTCAACCTGGAAAGGAACACTGGAAAGTCATTAAAGGATATTCGGTACTGAAGGTACGGTGATGTTGGTCTCATTTATGGAGGTGATCTTAGTGCAGTCACAAAGCTCTTGTGATCTTGATTATGCGGTGATGTTGATGATGAAAATCAATGGACTGGGTATGTGTTTACATTGGGAAATGCGGTGGTCATTTGAAAGCTACTCTTCAGATCTGATAGCCTTATCAACTCATTGAAGCATAATATATGGCTCTTCTTGAAAGCGACTAGGAGGAGGTATCCGGTTGAAGGGCTAGTCGGTGATTTGGGGTTGCATCAGGATCAGCCGTGAGATATATTGTGATGATCCCAAGTGCAATATGTTTAGCCAAGGATCAGGTTCATCATGAGAGAACCAAGCATATTGATGTCGTATCATTTCTTGAGGAATGAGAAGAGGTTGTAGTGAAGAAGATCGCACCAGTAAGTTTCGGACTTTGCTGGACTTACCGATATTTGAGCTTATAACTCATTTTTAGAAACTCTACCGGTGTCGGTGGGTGGATCTTTGTGGAAATAGTCTGGTACAAGTACATCGGCATTGTGAATGCATCAGTGCAGTACATTTGGTTATGCAATCTGTTTCACTCTGGTGAGAGTTGAAGTCAAGGTGGAGATTTGTCGATGAAGGTGACTTAAACTCTACATCTGGTGGAACCAATCGAAGACTCGGTGTGTGATGGGCGGTGAGAAGTGTATTCATTGCGTGCATCATTAGGGTGGAGTCTCATCGAGGCTCTCGTCGCGGAGGTGAAGTCTCATTGAGTCTTTGGAATCAAACAGAGGTCCCACATCCGCTAATTCATTATGTGGATGACTATCTGATGTCATTAAAAGGAGGACACGTGTAAGGGTATTTTTGGCGGATCAGACAAATATTCACGATGGCTAGGGTTTAGGGATTTGTGCCTATAAATACATCTGATTGTTGTTACATTATCTCGTGTGTGTGAAATCAAACTCAATGCATAATAATAGATATCTCTTTTACGCCGTGGTTTTTTCTCTCTCATTTGAGAGGGTTTTCACGTTAAATCTGTGTTCTTCTTGTTTTCTCTTATCTCCTTTGATTATTTACGTTTGATTGCATCTGTTTCTATTTCTTGCATCTGAAGTTATCTCCATCAGTTTTATAACACTTTGATTACTAAGTCAATCTTATTTAAATCAATTTCGTTGCAAAATAACCAACTTTTTTATGGTCGATTCTCAAATTCTTAGAATCGACTCTATCAGAAGTCGTTTTTTTGACTTCAGAAACGATTTTCACAAAATCGATTCTACCGTGATACACAGATAGTGTAATGCACCGATAAATTAATGTAGCAAATAAAAGCCCCTTTTATTCATTACGTACGGACTATGGAGTAGCAACCAAGCAAAATAAAATATGTTGGCCGACCATTGGCATTGATAAGCAAATGGAAAAAGTTGTTGGCAGTTGTAGAACTTGCACTCTAGAGTGTACTCTTGACTAATGAGCTATTTAACTGGAGTATTGATTAAGACATGACACTACGCACGATACGATACAGATATAACGATACGATTAATTTTAAAATTTAATTATGTAAAACGTCAGCGACACATATTGAATATATACATAAAAATCAATGTAACATGCATATTTACATTAAGTTACGTAAACTTGATATTCGTGGCCAACAAGGACACGACCTCATTAAAAGTGATATTTTTAAGGCTCGTTTTTATATGTTCGTAGTGGTTTTTTTTTTTATTCTATTTAAATTAAAGTAAACTTAGTAACATTCAAATCAACACATATTTAATATAAAAAAACAAATGTTTAACCAACTTATATACCCTATCATACAACTGTCAACATAGTTTAGCCTAAAAATAACCGTTCACATCGTAATTTTTCACATGATCCAGGGCCTTAATTTATTTTTTAAGATTAGAGCCCCAATTAACAGGGACGCCCTCGAGCATCATACACTAATATGACGTAGTATTTAGGAAATTAATTATACGGATTAATTTTTAGCACATTAAAAGCGTGAATTCTGCATGCAATTGTAAGCAGTATGTGAAACGCGGATTTTTTGAATGGCCCAAAGGTTTCCCCACCACACCGTCCCTACAAGTATTGGATAATATGAATCGAGGATAGTCTCTCCTTTGTTCGGTCGATCTGACTCTACCTTTGAATCCTCACGCCTATTTGTTGCTAGATTCTTCTACTACAACATTTCTTTAATCACCGAGTTATGGCCCTGGCCGGACGCCTATTATTCGCGTATTTATTAAGTTACGTATAGTGTGATTTTTTTTCAAGGCTCCTACTTATCAGAGGTGGGTAGTTCACATTTTTACTCGATGATCTATATATCCCTCATAAAAATAATATGTTACCATTTCAAGAAGGGGGTCAAGGACAGTTCTTGGCAAAGCCATTAAATATGTTTTAATGTTGAAAATTGAATGTGGCTGCCACAAACTGATACTACCTCCGGTTCAAAATATAACTCATCCTAAATTTTTATCTTGGTCCTATAATATAAGTTATTCACAATACGAAGAGAGCCTTAATGAATATTTTTCCTTATTTTACCCCGAACTTATATCTATCCAACCACTTTTATTTACTCTACAATTATTGTATTTATCATAGTAAGGGTGTATTAGACATTTTATCTATAAATTAATTAATGTGAAAATTCTATGATGACTTTGTATCGGAGGTAGTACTATTATTATTGATTTTAATGTTTTGCGTGTCCCAATTCTTTTTGAGTTAAATGCATGAATTTAACGTCCTTGCAAAGATTTTTCCTGCCAAATTGATAGATTTATAATTACTCCTTCTGTTCATACTACCTCCGTCCCAGGTGTCCATAATGGAAAAATAAATTGTCCCATAAAAAGGTGTTTATTTAAATTTTCAATACATCATTAAATATATTTTTTTCAATCATACCTCTATTTTAACATTTAATTTTCCATAATCCTTTCATATTCCAAAACAAGCATTTATGATTAGTTAAGGGTATATTTGTCTATTCATTTTTAAAATACAACACATTAATTATTTTCTTAATCTCTGTGTCCAAAAAAAAGTGTACATCTTTTGTGGGACGGAGGTAGTATTTGATTGTGTCGATTGTCAAAAAAAGTGGACATCTTTTGTGGAACGGAGGTAGTATTCAAAATATTTCTTAATTCAGTATTTATTTTTTATTTTTCAATTTGTCAATGTTAATAATTTTAATTTAAAAGTAAGACCGGATTAATTGTATTCAAATATTCTTTTAGTTATTTCATTGTTAAAGTCACGTCATTAACTCGTTTTGTTTAATATGTTTTGGCAAATGCCTCAATCAATTAGGAACGGAGGGTGTACGTCGGTCCAAAAATATTAGACTTCTTAGATTTTTCAGACAATTTAATAGACGTAAAGAATACAATAAGTTTTAAGATAAAAGTCTAAAATATTATTTAAATATAATTAATGTAATAATTTTAAATTTCTTAAAAGTTCTTGAATTAATAATAAATTATGGGAATGAAAAAAAATGGTAATAATAAACACTCTATTAGTTGTTTAAAATGTCTTATATTATTTTTTCAAAAAAAATGTCTTATATTATGAAACCAAAAGAAAAAGTCAAAAATATTAAAAGATAAAGTAACAGAATATATGAATGAAGTTAAAAAAAGAGATAAATAAGATATATTGTCAAGATAATTTAGTAGTTTGAATAAAAGATTGTTTATTTGTTTTCCAAATTATTAGAGTTATATTTGGATCAGTTTTTTAGATTTATCTCATATGATTTCTCCACTATATAAGAGTGATTCATTGTATGCATTTCATCAATTCAATAAAAACAGGTTCACAATCTTCCGTCAGTATGATTACGGTTTTTCTTGATCGTATCGAGTTAGGGGCGGGGTTAGATCTTTAACGTTGGCTAACCCATTTCGATCCATCATCACCACTACTAAATTTCTTTCTTCGACCGAAAACAAATTCTTTACTTGATCATCTCTTAAACAAATTCTTTCATGATCATCTCCTATCTTGTCGGTCCACCAAATTTTTTTTTTTTTTTTTTTGCCATCATCCATTTTTTTTTTTCTCTCACGACCTCATTCAATGACATTGAATAAAACAAAAAAACAAAACAAAAAAAAAAATGTTCTGCAAGCATTTTTCTACACGTTCTCTGAATAAATACATTTTTTTTTCATTTGGTTTTCCACCAAGTCATGCATCATCTTAATCTTATTTATTTTTTATGAGTTTCATAGTATACATATCTTTAATATAGCATCTATGATTCTTTTTTCTTAATCCATTCCATGTCGATTTGTTTGGTGAGAAAAAAATTAATGAAAATGAAACAGATCCCTCCGTCGGATGGTGTGAATAGGAGAGCACGTTTGCAATCAATCAAGAAAATTGATCAGATTTTCCGACAACAACAACAAAAAAAGTCACAGGCTAAAAGCCGGGAGCCAAAAGAACCAAGAGTCAGGAGCTAAAAGTCATGGGTGTCAAAAAGGCCTATCATCTTCGTTGACGGCAAATTTTCCCTCCAACCCTGGCAACGTATGAGGGAGGGTATTAGAAGATAAAGTAATAGAAGATATGAATGGAGTTCAAAAAAAGATAAAGATGATATATTGTCAAGATAATTTAGTGGTTTGAATAAAAGATTGTTTATTTATTTTTCAAATTATTAGAATTATATTTGGATCATTTTTTAGGTTTATCTCATATGATTTCTCCACTATATAAGAGTGATCCATTGTATGCATTTCATCAATTCAATAAAAACAAGTTCACAGTCTTCCGTCTGGGTATTCTGGTTTTCTTCAAAAAGGACTTATATTTTACTGTAAGTGAATAATAATTTATCAACGGACATAATATTACATAATATTTCATTTTGTTTTTGTATTTATTTTTCTTTGAAAATGTATAGTCCACAATTTATTTTATTTATCTTTAATTTAGCTAAAAGAAATAATGTTGCATGTATTAGAGCAGATAAATCTTAGGATAATGATGATATCAAATGGAAGATTGGATATAGTTGAGTTGAAATAAATCATTTAGGTGATATTTATCTATAGTTTAATATTTAATTATATTTATTTTGAATTCAGTTTTTATCTTATTTATCTCCTATATAAAGGAGATCCATTGTATCATTTTGATCAATCAAATAAAAACACTAGTTCATTGTTTTATGTTTCGCTTTCGTATTCGCTTTTTTTTTCTTGTGGTATCGGAAGCGGTGCGAGGTTCGTTGCCACGACAATGGTAAACCCTCGCCCGATCCTTTTTCGCTTTCAAACAATTCATATGCATAGCCATGGCCGCATGACATCATTGCTTTTTTCTATTCGTTAATAAATTACTGAAGTCTATCTCACGTTTTTGCATTCATGTTAGAGTCCATTGTCCAAAACATTCATCGATAAACATCTCTTTCAATTATTATTATTATTATTATTATTATTATTATTATTATTATTATTATTATTTTTGCATGAGGCCACACCAAAGTTTCTGCACAATCACATGTCTCCATGTTTATATATATATTCGCATCTAGGCAAAAAAAAAAAAAAAAAAAAAAAAAAAAAAAAAAAAAAAAAAAAAAAAAAAAAAATATATATATATATATATATATATATATATATATATATATATATATATATACACACACACACACACTCTAATTCATTTTCCATTGTTAATTATTATTGTCTCATCATCCAGAAAAAAAAATATTGATCCTGATCCCCAGCCAAAAATCGGGGAAAATAAAAACGCAAGTCATCTGAGGAGTTTCGACAAACTTACGACAACAAAATTTCACATGCCTAAAAGCCGAGAGCCGAGAGCCAAGAGCCAAGTGCTAACGGATGTGAGCCAAAGAGTCAAAAACCGAGTCATCTTCTCCGTTGATCAAGACAAACATTGCCTCCAACCCCGGCAATGTTTGTGGGAGGGTATTAGAGCAGATAAATATCAGGATAATGATGATATCAAATGAAAGATTGGATATAGTTGAGTTGAAATAAATCATTTAGGTAATATTTATCTATAGTTTAATATTTAATTATATTTATTTTGAATTCAGTTTTTATCTTATTTATCTCCTATATAAAAGAGATCCATTGTATCATTTTGATCAATCAAATAAAAACACTAGTTCATTGTTATATGTTTCCGCTCGTATTCTGTTTTTCTTCAGCATGGCCTTTTAATGAGGAGGTTGCACTTGCTGGTAGTATCTGATATTTGTACGATGAATAAATGTAATTACATGCATTTATACACAGGATATTTCATGGAATTTGCTTCTGGTAAAGCCATATTGCATGGAGAAATGCAAGAGACACATCAGCTCTGTCACACAGGTGACACAAACACGTTTTCACAATTGATTATAATGTAATATTTAATGATCATGACGTAGGTCCATCATAAGTATAGGTGCACAGGTGCGTTGTGTCGGGGAAAATATCAATCTAGCATTCTATTTAACAAAAAAAATTCGATAAAAAACGAAATAAAAAATTGGACTGACAACTTATTGACTGAGGCGAGTGCAACACTATGTACTGAAGACATTTTTGCCCCGATTTTGTGCACACGGTAATGTCAATCGTCTCCCAAGATAAAACAGTCAAACCTTCTTCGGATTGTTGCACTTCAATGAGAAGAAGACGGCGAACAGATCATGTTTTGTAAATCTCTTATTTACTCGGAAAATATGCAAAGTATTTGGATGAGTATTTTTAAAGCATTTGGCCAGAATTTTGTTGGAGAAAATAGAGCAAAAATGATTTTATCGATTTTTTAATCATTTTCGACAGCTACTTTAAAGAGCGAGTTCGATAAGACTTTTATTAAAGTTATCGAGACTTTATTAAATCATTGGAAACTACGTGCTACGTAGTTGACAATAGGATTTAAAATCATTCAATTTGGAGTACGGGTGAATGAGATATTAACGCTTTAAATTGTTATGAGATATGAGAAGTAAAGTAGCGTAAAACATCCCATATTGGAACATGAGTGTTTCAATGTCAAGTATTTTATATGATGATAGTTGATGATTGTTATAAGCTCCTAGAGAAAGGGAGAGAGTTCAGAATGATTTTAGACCTTTCACCTTTCATCTTCTTCGAAACTGGTTGAATCTTTTCACCTTCTTCGAAACTGTCATGATCAATACTGATATTAATGGTTATCAATGTTGAGACTTCTCAGTTGCTTGCTTATCAATGCTGAGACTTCTCAATTACTTGCTCAAGCCTCTATATAACCAAGCCTTCACAAATGAAGAAAAAAAAACAAGAACACAAGTATTCAAGCAATACAAGTGCATACATACATTCCATTGCATAAAATATATTTTTCTGCATGCATAGTTGAAGAGTTTCTAGGCATTGTCAGAGTTCAACGAAGTTCAGAGTTGAAGTACATCTCCATCTGAACAGGTAAACTGAATTATCCTGGGAGACAATTGCAACAACCGTGGGTACAAGCCGGTGCAAATTTGTCTTAAGGACATAGTGCAACTCGTCTCAGTTTTGCATATCCTTTTATATATATATTTTTTACATCTATTGTAATTATATTTAATTTTGAATTGGTTGTTCTTTATTTTTTCTGAATATTTATTTTATTCGCATACGGGTATAACAAATTTTTCTAAGTAAAATCATTTAAAATCTGCATAATTTTCCATGAAATTGATGGGAATTTATAGGAGAAACGTGTCCGGTCATTTGAAGGTTGCAACCTTTAACCGAAAGGATACAACCTCTTCCGGGGTTGTAACGTTTCACCGAACCGGTGCGACCCTCCATTAATTTTTTAATTCAAATTCTCCAACAATACAATCATTGTTCATGTATCACCACTCTGTTGCATGAGCTCACCTTCCATATATATTCCGTTTTTCTGCAAGAGATTTATAAAGTTTATAAAACCATTATATGCGATGATATGCATTATACTCCATCCGTCCTAGAATATAAGTCATTTTGGGTGTTTTTACACAGATTAAGAAATTGGTTGAATTGAATCTCATAAATTTGAAGGTTAAATGTCTAAAATTCCCATTGACTATCATTAATGCAGTAGTTGTTAATTAATGAAAAGTTGTTAGATTGATAATAAATTAGGGGTAAGATGAAGAAAAGAATAATAAATGTTGAATCAGTAATGTACAATGACTTATATTGTAGGAAAAAGTTAAAGAAATATAATGACTTATATTTTGGGACGGAGTGAGTACATTTTTTCTTTCTTTTCTTTATACATACACCTACTATACTTGTATCAACTTGACATCAGGTCGTCTCTATGTAATTGGAGGACCAAGGCCATTTTTTCATTTTAGAACCTTGGATCAGCATAAAATTGTGATATAACAATCATTTTTAATGTATAGTAGACGAATGAGTGTAAAAGGGAATTTTAAAATTTGGTTAGACTTTTCTTAAATTAATACAATGAGCGATGGGCGGTAATGTGAGAGGATTTAATATTCGACAGAGGAAGGCCTCAAGAAGTCACTTCACTACCTAAAGATCATTTAAGCTAAAAACTTTGGCATCCACCCTGCATCACCGTCATCCTAATTTGCAAAAGGGGGTAGCATAGGCAGATGCCTAGCCGCAATATGCGGGACGGAATTTCTGTTGGATGAGATCTTTTGGACCTAGCGAAAAGGACTCTAAGCCTTCCTTAGACATCCCAATCATAAAGGGCAGCCCTAGATACTTGTCAGTGCCTATACCAAGCGGCACACCCAGAACCCGAATAACATCCTCCTCAGCAACATCCGACACCAACTTACTGAAGAATAAACTCGATTTGTGTGTGTTGATCGATATGGTATGGTACAATGAGAGTGATGAATGAGTGGTGGGGATGGTGAGGATGAGGGTGAGGTTGTGAGTGTTGGTGTTGGAAGGATGATAAGAGTGAGAAGATTGTGGTGAGGAAGGATGGTTAAGATAACGTGGGACGATCGATGGTTTGGGTGGGGTGAGGTTAGATCTATTGGATGTAATATCCCCGGACGGATCTAGATTTGTCCGATTACGCAGCGGAATAAACAAGAGGATCACGATCATATAAAATTAAACTACATAATTTAAGATCTACCTACAAGAAGGTGAGATCTACTTACCAATCAAAAGCGAGATCCAAAAGATTGATGAAGTCGAGATCCAATTTGAGATGCCACGATCTTCCGATGTGTATCTCCAAGCAACAACCGGTGGATGTTGATCCTTGATGCTTGACCTCCTTGATATGCTACCCGGAAAATCTCGAAGATTTTCCCAACTCTAAACCCTAAGCTTGGCCGAAAATTCCAAGCTTATTTGTGTGTATATGTGTGTGTTATATCTTTTTCAAAGGCTTAGGAGAACTCTCTTTATATAGGAGAGAAATCATTGTCCTCCAAGGATTAGATAATTAATTAAATAATCAATCATAATAATCCTTTATTAAATATAAGATAAATCTAATATATTCTAAAACTAATTTAGATATATATATAATAGATAATATCTAATATCTCCCGATTAATTATTTAACAAATAAACAATTAATCACATGACATGTAATTATCCAAGAAAACTAATTTTTCTCTAATCACAACATGTAGAACACGCCATGCCCTAGTCAAATAAGGCTAGCACACGAAATTTCACATAATGGGCTGAGTCCACGAAAAATGTCTTTTCCATATATTTAATTATTTAGCCCACTAAATAACTATTCGCACATCAATTAAATAATCCAACTACTTAATTATTATTGAGGCCCAACGTCAAGAAACATATGCATGTTAGGAGCCACATCGGGGATCATTGATCTATAACCAGTAGCTACAATAAATTAAATAAAATTATTCATCGAACAAAACAATTCTTATTCAATCTATTAATTCCGGGATTACGCCACCATAAACCCGAAACTGAACTCTATCGATTATAGATATATACTTACACTCTAATCACTAAGTCGATAAGCGTCCATTGATATAATCATTACATACGGATAAATCATCCATAGACTGTTCGTTTTGATTCGGGATACTTCCGTAAACCCTTCTCAAAACATCTTATCCTTATTTACCATTAACCCTCTAGTGATCAATTAGTTCATAACTAATATAATATGAACCTGGGCTCATCGATCGCTTTTAGGATTAACAAATAAGGGAGTCTGTCTCATCTACTTCCCGCGAGGAAGGAATGGATTCCATATCGCGTGAAGTCACGGACTACTCACTCATTCGAGAATAGAGCCAACGAGAAGTGTTCGGATCACATGTATCCAAGTGATCCTTAACTAACACATCAAACCCTACTTTGAACCAAGCGAGAGATCGTGATCACATCGAGATTGAGATTAATCCATATATGATCATCTTGTGATTCGATAAGATTTCTCGATCACGGAATTATATTGAGAATTCAAATCAAATCGGTCCAATTCTATATGATAGACATCATAAATAAATGCCCCACTAGGTACCCTATACTGACGGTCCGGATAAGACGGTCACACCGTTAAGTGTTCTGGGCGCATTATTGGTATATTAATCATGAGACCCATACTCTGATTAAATTCACCACGGACTAACTAGTTTTAAGCATATCATCACTAACTCAATCCTCGTGTGTATGCCATACACTGAGTTATGTGATTACATACCGATATACTTAGGGTTTTCAGCAGTGTATTAATATAAGCATAAATGCAAATATTAAGATGAATTATAAATCCTGTCAAATACAATTACATAAATTATCTTTCGGGCACTACACCTAACAAGATCAAATGGAGGGTAGGGGAATGTTAGTTAGCATGTGTTAGAGTAAGGTGGGGCAATGTAGTTTGGTGATAGGGTGAGGTGGTTGGGGTAAGATAGGGTTTGGGTGGTGATGGGAGGATGATATGCTAGGAGTGTAAGGAAGTGGTAGAGGTAGCGGTAGGGGCCGGGTAAGGTCAGATCAGATCTGATGAGTGAGTGTGCGGTGTGGGTGGTAAAGGTGATGGGGTGGAGGGTAATCATGATGATGGGGGCAAGGCAAGGCGGTAAATGTGAAGTAGGTGAGTAATATGATGAGGTTGGATTGATGGTGACATCGATATTTTTTTGTTTTTAATAATCTTCATAACATCTCAATTTTTTCGTTTCTTGAGGTATTAAAAATGAACAATTTTCTTTACGGAATTTGATCCAACCATCTCAACTACATTTTATGTCAAATATTTTAATGGATACTTTTTCGTTTTCACTGGAATTTGAATCCAAAACCTTCGGATTAAGGATCACAATAATTATCACCGGGTCAATGTCTTGTTTTACATAATGTTTTTCCATCCCTAATATGAAGATTATGTATAAAATGTATGGTATAGATTGGAGTGACACTCCGGATTTGCACTAGATATACACTTCTCTCTCTCTTTCTAGAAACTCTCTCCCTCCTAGAAGCTTCGTACAACAGCATCGTCATAGTGGCCTCCGCCCCTCCGGCGCCCTGCCGGAGGTGGCTCTTTCTTCCCTTCTCTGTATATATTTAAGTTGATTTCGGTTTGCTCTTCTTTTTCTTTGCCTGCCGCTCATCACCATGGATTCCGGCGATTGGACTCCTCCTATTGCTGAGCTTCCGGTTTTTGGGGCTGACCGTTGGGCGGTGACGATTTTGCGGTTCTGTGTTTCACTCCTGCTTGGTTGGTCTTGGTGGTGGCGGTGCCCCGATGGCATTTTTCTAGGGATTTGGGTGGTTCTGCTCGTCGCCGGCGGCTGCTTGTTTTGGAGCTATTTGGTGCGGCTCTTCTCACCGGCGGTTGGATTGCCTTGTTCGTTTTGTCGCGTTTCCTTCCGTCGATTATTTTTCCCGGTCAGGAAGGAAAGTCGAGCTTGCGGGCTCTTTTCGATTGGGTGGAGGCTAGCGGCGGTGCGTGGGTGGGTGGCGATTCTACCGGCGATGGTGTTTTAGTAGATAGTCTCTGTTTTCTTTTTGTGTGTTTAGTTTTGTTGTCAATTGATAGATGGACCCGGGGAATCCGTGTCTGTTGGCCAGCTAATCGGAATTTTTTCCGGAGAATATTTCTTTTGGCTCAGCACTCCCTGGCTTTTCTATCTATTTGTTGACGTTGTTGTTGTTGTTGTTTTTGTATTTTGTTGTTGACCCGGCCCGGTGCCGGGGTTTTAGTACCGGGTTGGTCCGGTAGTTGTTAGTGCCGGGTAGCGCGGTTTTCTTATTTAGTCGGGTTTCTAGGGTTAGTAATAAAAGCTTTCGTCCTTTGGGTAAAGAAAAAAAGAAAAAAAGAAGAAGATTGGAGTGACCCATAGTTGGTCCCACCATGGGGCCCAAGACTAAGCAATTTATGAGCCTGGATTCTTTGCTGTGTGTATTACACAGCAGCGACTGCTATGATAAGGTAACTGGTTAAAGCGATGCCGTTTTTGGTTCCGAGCTTTAAAAAAAAATTAAAAAAAACCCTCAAAACGACGTCGTTTTGAGTACCACACATGGTCACAACACCGTACAGCAGGGGCGAGCACATCAGACGATCCCAATTAGCAATTTATCTTTATAACTAGTGACTTGTAGGGATATATATAGAAATACTTATTGTTTTAATACTTTGTTTGATAGTACATGTTATTAATGCTATCTATCTTACAAAGTTCACGTAAAACATCGTACAATAATTTCATTGACCTAACAACAAAGCAGGAAGTTAAAAAAAAAAAAAAAAAAAAAAAACAACAAGCATGAAAAAAAAAATAGCATTCATACGTTTCTCATCATTTGAAAATGAAATTAAAAAAAAATTGACAGCACTCACACAACTATAAAATGATACTATTAACCGTAAACATATAGAAGTGTAAATATTCAAAAAAAAAAAAAAACATTCTTTTTTTTTTTTTATAAGAGAAACCTTCGATTTTTTGTTTTGTGATTTTACATAATTAAATGCACATTCACTAGGCAAAGTATCCTTTATTGCGGAAGCCGTTGAAATAATTTAAAGTTAGTTTTGATGACTACTGCGCAAACAGATGAAATTATTGCATTGATCAACCAACATTTTGCTCGCAACACTTAATGCTCCTTGGTTTTTGATTTAATAATAATCACTTCCTCAAGGGAACTTTTTACGTAGTCACTGACATCCGACTCGATCTGAACAACATATTTTGAATCTAGTTTAAAAGATATCAAACCCCACATCGGCCTCCATAGATGGAGGGCGCAGGCAAGAACCTGGTTCTTTTATTCAAATGAGGAGTACTTGCCATATCACACGTATTAAAGATGTGAACTAATATTGCTTTACAAATGATCATACATGTTTAGAGTGGTCACATGTTCGATTTTCTTTTAAGGTTTCAAGTTGAAAGAGTTCTTTGTCAGACCTTACACTCGAGTGTGAGTCAGATTCTGCAGGAACGACCCGAACCGAACTCCGGATTAGGGGGATACTTGGGCCCGGACACCAGTGGATTTAATCAAAATAAAATAAAAATGATACTAAATTAAATAAAAAGAAACAAGATTTGTTGATAATGACATTAGTTTATATTGAGGAAGTGATTTAATATTTTGATTTTAACTATGAAATGACTTAAAATATTTTGATATGATTAATGTAGCAATCTTTTTAAACTTTCACATAGTAATAAAATAAGGGAATATTGTAATATTCCGAATCTCGGAAAAGGGCAGACGTGTCAATTTGCGAGAACAAAATATTACATTTATTTCTTTTATGGATTTAAAGTTTATAAATGATTATAAGTATATATGTATGTGTGTGTATATATATATATATATATATATATATATATATATATATATATATCTATCTAATGGGGACTGTTTTGCAATTAAATGAAAGTTAAGGGAGTTAGCTAGGTAGTTAGTGGTAGGTTTTATTAGGAGAAATAACCTCTCCACTAATTACTAAATCATGTCAGAAATTTGAAAGAAACATCTTTGCAAACTTGAGAGCAAAAGAAAGTGAAAAGTGTATTTATTCAGATTCTAAGTCAATTCTTGACGGATTTCAGATTTAGCTAGAGCATGAGCATCGTGAGAAGACAATGATCGTATTGATACTAAGATTTCCAAGTTTTTATCAAGGTATGAAATAGCCCTAATCTTGGATGTCCAAACGTTTTGATCATGTTTGGCGCCTGAAGAAAGTGGTGTAATTCGTAGTTCTGAGTAATTAGAAACCTTGATCCTAATTAGTTTGTGAATTGGTTGTGGATCAAATAGGATTTTGTTGGAGTTTGATAAGTGCCTGCATAATTTCTGAAGTTTAGCTTGGAGTTGTGCTTTGATCAAGTAAGGAAATCTTCTCTATTGTGTTAGTTATGATTTGGTGAAGTCAGGGCTTTGTTTTGGGGTGATTTGATGTTGAAATCATGTTTAAATATGGTTATGAATTTGCTTGGTGTTGTGTGATGTTAAAGTAAAGATTTTCTGGTGTTATGATGTTTATAATGATGTTAACTTGGTTGGTTTTGAGTAGAAATCGATAGAGTGCAGAAAATTGTGTTTAGTGCAGACTGTCCAGGTTTGGCGCCCCCCAACACTGTCTAGATGTTATTTTGAGTGTTTTAAGCTACGAGATGAGTTCTAAATGTTACCCCTTGATCTGATAACACTAAATTAACATGAACAAGCTTGGATTAAGCTTCTGATGCATTTAGTTCGGGACCGAATGTACTCTTCCATATAGTTGAAGTTCGGGACCGTCGGAAGGGTATGAATGGCTTGTGCTTTGATGAATTAGTATTCATCAATGTTTGTGTACGTGATTAGGGTGTTGTGTCTAGAGTCTAAGCGAGGGAGTAGAATTGTTAAGTGAGTTCCTACCTTGAAAACACTTAGGTGGCTAGTTAATGATTAATAACTTACATAAGTGTGTAGTAAAAGACTAAACATCGTATCATTCTTGGTAAGGCACTTGTCTATATAGAGATGTGTGGGCGGTCAGATAAAGTGAATAACTCTATTGGCTTATAAACGGCTAAATGGTAAAAGGACTTCGCCGAACGTGTACACTATCGGGTGTTAACCCATGGCTATTGGTGTGATCCACTAATAGGTTGCAAACGATACCTCGTGGTGGGTAGCATCATGCGTAGTGCCCTTGAATGCCGGTGCAACAAACTTAAGTTAAGTTAGAAACGTTTAGTCACAACGTGTTGATGAGCATGAAGTTGACCCTAGAATTGAGTCTGTCAAATAAAGATAACTTAATAACAATGTAAGTCCTTCTTTGTGAAATCTAGTTAATGCAATAGTTTCTGTTTCTTGCTAAGTACCTTTGTACTTACCTCAAATGCATGTTTGTTGTGTTTGAGGTTGAGAAGACGAACAGGTGGAACGGGAGTTCTATGGGGACTTCGAGGATGATGCTTGATGACTTGTCATGCTATGCTTTTATCATATTTCATTACTACTTAACTATGTTGTTTCCCTTCAAGTCTTAGGTTGTAATTTCATTTCAAGAGATGTTGTATTCCTTGACACTTTCTTGTAATATATTTGTTGTATTTCTTTCCTTTCTTTGAATATCGTACGGTTGTAAGATTTGAAGTTCGTTGTTGTAAGATATCTTTTCTATCTTTTGTATGATTGTGTTTCTATTCTTATCTTGTACAAAAAAAATACACCCGAGTCTTTTAGCTTCCGTAAATGCGAAACTCGATACGACGTAGTAGAGGCTTACGTATAATATATAATTTATTTTATATTATACGTGCCGAACGTTCTATTTCCGGGTAAAGACTCGGTATCCGAGAACGGGGCGCTACATATATTGAGAAGAATGATACTCCCTCGATTTCAATTTATCTGATGTAGTTGCTAAAAACGCACATGTTGATGAAATGATGTAACACTTTAACTTTAACGAAATGACTAAAAAGTCATCGAGTATAATTAATAATTTTATTATCTTTCTTATCGTACTCATTCCGTCTCATAATATAATACATTTTGTCTTTTTCATACAATTTAAGAAACCTCATAAATAAGTTATTTTTTAACAATTCAAGATAAATTATTATATTTTTTTTTATGAGTGATTTATAATATTGCACTGTTTAATGTAAACGTGGCAACAATGCATTAAATATTGAATGGTGATGTGAAAATACTTATAATATAAAAAAATTGAAAAACCAAAAACCATTATATTATGGGACGAATGAAGTCATAAGAGCAATTAAAACAAAGAAAAAGACAATAAATGCTATATTGAGAGTTATAATACGTATACAACCACAAATGAAAATGAACATATAATTTTGATAAATAAATCAGATAAATCTTAACCGAAGGTATATGATAACGCTGAAATTATCGCAAACAAGTGTGGGTGGATTTAACGGTGGATATCTGGTTGATTTGAGTGATTTCTCTAGTTGGTGCGCGGTCGCGCTTAAGAGCAATGGTGAAGAAAATGTTGTGTGTTTATAGTTATGAGTTGGGTTGAAGTGTCTGCCTACGTACCCTTAGCTTGTAAGGGATCAAGCCAAGTTACGTAGTTCTGGAAGCGGAGGATCGTCCCTTTGTCAGGGTATCGATGACGCTATTTATAGGGGGCCAAGAGTTGGTGGTTACAAGGCGGTAAACAAAGCACAAGTAATGCACAAGTAAAATACAAGGCCGTTGGACGAGCTTGATCGGGCGAGCTTGTGTTGTAGCCGCTGCGGGCTCTTCACCTGTAACCGTCGTTCATGAGCTATGTTGCCTAGTTGAGCGGGTTTTGTCCGAGCTGATGGATGGCATGTTGGAGGGGCGAGCAAGTTGGCCCCGGTGCTTCATATCGAGCTCGATGTTTGCTGATTCACGCCCGTTGCTTTGGCCAATGATGAGAATCGTGATGGCATAAGACAGGCTGGATTATGCTCGGTTTGGTCCGGCTTGTGGATGGGCGGGCTGGCTGTGCCACTGGGCATATCCATGGTCCAGGTTCGGATCCGCGGGCTTTTTCCGGACTTGGCGGGGTTTTGCCGGGCTTGACATATCATCAGTATTATAAATTTATACTTTCGTAAATGAAACATTACCACTCAAAATGGTTTTTTTTAAACAAGTCAATCCGTTAATAAGAAACTATGGCTTGTTGGGATTGATATAATAGAATAAATGTAATTTTATACCGCGTTTGGTAGGCAATGAAATAAAATGAATGTTTTTTTTATTCTATTCAACCATTCTATAGCTTTTTTTAATGAAATGAAAATCACTCGTTTTCATTCCGTTGAAATCAAAATAAATTCCATTATTCAGTTTCAAAACATGTCAATTTGATGGAAAAAAAAAAAAAACATTTCTTTTCATTCCATTACATCAATCCAAACAAGTCATAAAGAACGCCAAGGGTGTTGGGTGTTTTAATTAAAGATGAACGGTAGACGTTCTTTCATTGAACCAAATTTTGAAAATTGGAAGTTGTTATTATTTTATTTATTTATTTATGGTATGTACATTAAATTCATCGATAGAAGGCATTCAAGAGACCTTCTTCAACTGTATACATTCAATACAACAAAATCCACATCCCTTTATCTGATCAATCGAAATGATCGGTTTACACCATTTGATTTACATGAAAAAAAAAAAAAACATGATTAACAATTCACAAATGAAATGTATCTATTTCATTAGATTTTTATTCCCCCATTTAAAACGTGTAATTTAAATCGTTTAACTTTTTTTTTTCCACACGAAATGATGTATACGTATCATTTTAAATCCGCTCTCCCTCTTTAACTTCACCGCCAATACAAACCACCACAACATTAACTTCAGTGCTGAAAATTAATGTTTTGGCTTGTCTTTCTCATCAATGCTTTTCCCTACCTGCTTCTCTTCTTCATAACATTTGTGACATTTTATATTTTGACTTATGATAAGGCTATTGTATAGATAAGTATCAAGGATTTTATAATTATGTGGTATATTTCAAGTGCTCCTATTTTGGGTAATTAGTTAGATGTCATTATTGACGTAAAGCTAGGTTTGAACGAGTACAAATACACGAGTACGAGATACGCAGATATGAGATACACGAGTATGAGATTTTTGAAAAATATAAAGCACATAGAATGAGCATTTTGGTAAATATTGAAAATATAAGGACCCGTGTCTTTGTTCATAAGAAAACTATAAATTAAGACCCAATGATTATTAAAGATAATACTACCTCCGTCCTAAAATGTAAATTCGTTTAGATTTTTTCATATAGATTAGGTAAGTGGCTAAGTGTCATTAATTTTAATGGTAAAAATCTAAAATACCTTTTAACTTCTTTAAGTAATAGTTGTAAAGTAAAGAGAAAAAGAATGTAATAAATACTCAAGTGGAACTTATATTACGGGACAAATTAAAAAAGCTAAACGAACCTATATTTTGGGTTGAGACGGAGATAGTATAATTTACTTGATATATTTGTATAATAATATTATATTAGAATTAATCGTAGATACCACCTGTCGTATGTATTACACTCAATAGATTAATATACAAGAATTATTCTTTTGTACATTTGTTATTGGATTAGAGCCAATTACTCCTCCTGATTAACGCCGTCTCCCCTCCTTTCTCTTTTTTTTTTTTTTTTTTTTTTTTTTTTTTTTTAAGTGGCTCTCCTTCCTTTTCTCTTTCGTTTCTCCCCTTAAATTTTTTTTTTCTTTATACAAAACGAAAAAAAACTACACCCTAGGCAAGAGAACACCTCTTAAATCATCCAAAAGAAAGCTCGTCATGTTGGGTGGATCACTACTTTGAGGAGCACAATGCCACTAAATAATTGAAAAATAATAATATGTCAAGTAGTATTTAAGGGAACAAATTAATTTAATTTTTCCCTAATAATCTTCACAATAAAAGAGAGGCAGATAGAAGAAAAATTCGCAGTATTTTTGGTGTTGCATCAGTCTCTTTCCAGCTACGATCGGATATCTAAACGCACTCCAATCGGCACGAAATTTGAAGGGCTTGTTCATCTCTCATTTTCTTCAATATGAACGGTGGAATTTGCGTTTCAACGGTTCAATTTTCTGGAAATCGTCCGCGACCTGACTGCTGCGTTTTCGGTGATATTTTTTAACAACTCTTGTATTTTGCATTCTTAGTTGATGCTTTGGTGTAGTTTGGTTGGTTGATGTGTTGGGAACACTTTTGTATCACATTTTGCTGATTAGTGGAGATTTTGTGGGCCTCGGCCTCGTGGTTTTTACTCTTTCGCATCGAGGGGGTTTTCCACGTTAAAATTGTGGTGTTGATTTTTTTGTGTTTTCGTTTCGCTTTATTTGTGATTAATCTTCGTTGGGGCTGCCTCATTAATTCAGTTGCGTGTTATTGGGAAGACTTTATAAATTTTTGTGATACGTGTGGTATTGCGGTTGTTTGTTTTCCCAACAAGTGGTATCAGAGCCCCGGTTAGTTGATTTGGGTTTGAGGTGTTTTTGTGAAATTTTTTTAATTGGTGAAATGGAAACCAACTTGAATATGATGATCACTTTGAATGGGTCTAATTATGCCATATGGAAAAATAAATTGGAGGATCTTTTGTATGTGAAAAATTATTTCTTGCCGGTTTTCAGTGCTGAAAAACCTGATGATAAAACATATGAAGAGTGGAATTTGTTGCATAGGAAAGTTTGTGGTTATATTAGACAATGGGTTGATGGCAATGTTTTAAATCACATTAGTGAGGAGAAACATGCTAGGTCTTGGTGGAAAAAACTTGAAGACTTGTATGCCCGGAAAACCGGAAACAATAAGATGCTTTTGATGTATAAATTGATGAATTTGAGATATCATGATGGAACTCCTATGGCTGATCATTTGAATACTTTCTAGGGTATTATGAACCAACTTAATGCTATGGGTATTAAGTTTGATGATGAAGTTCAGGGATGGATGCTTCTTGGCTCTTTACCGGAATCGTGAGAAATTTTTTGAGGTTCTCTATCTAATTCTACCCCAGATGGTGCTATGACCATTGATCTTGCAAAGACTAGTGTGTTGGAAGAAGAGACAAGAAGGAAGGCACATGGTGTTTCCTCACAGTCGGATGTCTTGGTTAATGAGTCACGGGGGAGAAGTCAGAGTAGATCTTCTAAAGATAGAGCTCGGAGTAGAAGTAAATCCAAGAGCAAGTACAAAATTTTTGAATGCAATCACTGTGGCAAGAAGGGAGACATCAAATTTTTTTGCTTTAAATTGAAACGGGAGAAAAAGGAAAACAGTGACAAGAAAGATGATGAGAAGAAGGAAGATAAAGTTAATACGGCTTCTTCTGATGATTTCCTTGTGTTTCAAGAGATTGATGATATTATTCTTGCTGATGATATGACTAGTTGGGTTGTTGACAGTGGTGCTCCGGTCAAGGCTAATTCAAGAAGAGAGTTTTTCACATCATACACTCCAGGTGACTTTGGTGATGTGAAAACGGATCATGATTCTGTCTTAAAGTGTGCTGGTGTTGGAGATATTAATTTGGAGAAATCTAATGGTACCAAACTAATTCTTAAACGGGTTAAGCATGTTCCAGGGATCTGGTTGAATTTGATTTCTGTTGGCAGACTGTGTGATGATGGTTATAATAGCTCATTTTCTTGTGATAAGTGGAAGCTCACAAAGGGATCTTCAGTTGTGGTTAGAGGTACAAAGACATCTACACTTTTCTTGACTCAAGCCAAAGTTATTGTTGATGAGGCTCATGCAGTGGAGTAACGTGATGAGACCGAGTTGTTGCTGGATATACAGGACCCAAAACAGATCTGATTCACAGCACCGATCGAGACGCTCGATCATGCACAGCGAAAGCAACGAATTAAAATTCATTTTTCGATTTTACCACGATATGATTCGCATAATAAATTAATCTAACAACAAGAAAGTTGAAGATTTACCCAACAGAAGAGAAGTCGTGATCTTCTGGATTGTATCTCCAAGTGACGACTGGTGGACGTCGATCCTCGTAGTGAAACCTCCTCGAATATGCTCCAAAAAAAACTTAGGTTTTTCTTCTTCTTATGGCTAGAACAAGAAACTAATTTTTTTTAAAGATGAAAGTGGTGTTAATATTGTTTGATTATTATGTTGGGAGAAACTCTCTTTATATAGAAAATTGACTAGTCAAGAGATAATTATCATTTTCACAATACAATTACCCTTTTCCATAAGGAAAAGATATTTGCCATAAAATAATAGATAATTCTCATAAAGAAGATAAAATCAATCTATTTTTTCCATAGATTATCTAACAAATAAATAAATAATTAATTACAAATGTGACATAATCTAGGAATTTTTTTTCCTAATTTCCTCACAAGTGCGGCGCCACATGCCATCAAAATTAATAGAAAATGTTACATATTATTTACCAAATATTTAATATTCGCATACTCATTAAATAGACCAACTATTAATTTATTATCGAGGTTCCATAAAACGAGAAAACACTCGCGTGTTAGGAGCCACCCGCGGACCATGGACCTATAACCAGTAGCTACAATAAATTGAATAAAATATTCATCGAACAGAACATTTCTACTCAACTTATTAATTCCGGAATCACGTCACCATAAATCCGAAACTGAACTCTATCGATTATAGATATAACTTATTCTCAAAGCGTCGAGTCAATAAGTGTCCATTGATATAATCATTACATACAGACTAACCCTCCATAGAATATCTATTGGTCCCTTGGAAAGGCTAACACAAGTTTAGAGGGGGGTGAATAAACTTGTCACCAAAAACTAATCCTGAACTGGAAAAGTCCCAGGAACTGAGTTTCTCTGAAACTCAAACTGATCTTCAGTTTGTTCCTGTCCCTTAAACTTGTGCGGAGTTCAGTTAGCTCAACTGAATATAAGTTATTACTGACTTATATTTAGTCTCGTTAACTGGCAGCGGATATAAAATTAGCCTTTAACAACTAGTAACTATAATTTCAATATGAAAACCATTATAAGGAAATAACTGAATGCATAAAGTAAATAGACAAGAATTATAGAGGTTCCAGGTGGTGTAATCCTGTACGTCCTCTCTTCCCCTGTGATGCGGAGGAAAATTCCACTAGAACTTCTTTGAGATGACCCAATTACAAAAAGTCCTAAACTGATAGTCCTTGGCTAATCCCTAGCTTCACTATCTAAACACTTGTAGAACAGGTAGGATTGATGCTCTTCAATTGTTTGAACCACTGGTCCTTGGAGGGTAGAATTGCCTCTTCACCGACTCATCACAAACACAGTCTTCCGATTTGCACTCAACTATCCTTCACACCTTCTTGGTGTTTTTCTGATCTAAACCTTTGATAGAATCAAAGTTGAGATCTTGAATCAATGACTATGATTCAACTGTGATTTGAGCTTTTCTTCTGGATAATTAATTTAAGCACGGCTCTGTATTTCTTCAAATATTAGATCTTGAATTTTCTTGAATATGCTTGAACACTTTGAAGAAATTTTCCAGATCTTGCAATTAAGTATTTAGCAGGTATTCTTTTTGAATTTGGCTTTCCCCCTCAATTTGATCTTTCTTGACTAGATGGATTTCTTGCTAGTTATCACATATCCTGCTCTCTGCCTATTCTCTTTTGATGTTTTAGAGGCAATCTTATTTATAGGGGTTCATTCAACATTTATCCTGCTTTGTAACGGCTATATTTTACATCGATTTCTCTTTGTGTCGTTGACTCATCCAATGAAATTTCTTTCTTTACAACGTTCGATTGTACTTTCAGTTTGTTGGATGACTAACTTGTAAAACTGAGTTTCCTTGTCAGTTTCCTAACTGACTTGGAGCATTAACTGAGATTTTATTCTTCTTCAAATATCAGTACTCCAGTTTTCATCTGATTATAATTGACTTAATCAGAGTACACCATGATACATTTATCATCTAAGAAGTCATTGTCCTTATGATTCTTAGGTCTTCATACAAGATCCATAAAGTCAGTTCAGGTCACCACAATCTTGCCTGAAGTCCAACTTTATAGTCTCGACTTTAATCTTCACAACTGAGTTTGTGCCCTCAATTCTTCAGTCTTCAATAATTGAGTCTGTGTCCCTCAGTTCTTCAATCTTCTAGATAAGCCAACCGAGCCTGTAACTCTCAGCGAACTTATCTTCTTCAATCTTCTGTTGGTGTGCTCTATTGTCAGTTTCTCGTAGAGTCTCAGCTAGTCAAAGTATCAGTTTCTTCATTTCTCAGTTCCGGTCAAGAACTATTACAGTGCTTGTCTGATTCAACTTATACAAATATCAGACTTTAATAAATCCTATACATTGGTATCTAGACTTCTTTTTGCTTTGCACTATAACAGCTAGTTATGACACTTCATCAATGGGGTTAAGATCAATTAATAAACTAAGTGATGAATCATCATCAAAACATAAATTTTATTTCCAACAATTTCCCCCTTTTTGATGATGTCAATACCCTCCTTAAAAGCAATGCAAAAAGATAAAAGACAAAACATAGTAAGTAACACCATGAACTGAGAAACTGAAACTTTATTTGATAGCTGAGTTACAAGGTTAGAATACAACATAAGTAAAACGACTGAATTTAATGTCCTGGTTGATTATCATAGTTCTATGCAACAATTCTCATTTCCTCATTCGTGGCCGAATGTTCAATTCCATGAATGCTTGCCCAAATGTTCTAAGACTGAGACAAATTGTTTTTCTTGAAAAATTTACTTTTGAATAGAGTTGCAAATGTGAAGACTGATGTCCTTAGTCTTTCATTTGTGGCTGTTCTCAGTAGAGTTTGAATAAATTCAGGTTCAGCCTTTTCAACTTTCTATGAAACTTTATCTATAGTACCATCTGCTTCCCATTTCTTCAGTTTATTCCAATAGTACACAAGTATCTTTTGCATGTGTAGAAATGTTTCAAGAGATTCTTCTTTTGATACTCCTTCTTTCTCTGGTAAGTCCTTGAACAAATTGTAGAGACGAGCATCCAGACCAACTCTTTTGTCAGTTGGTTCTGAGTATTTAACAATTAGTTTCATCTCATCATCAGTAAAATCTCCTCTTGCTTTCCTCAGTTCACTCAACTTATCATCAACATTTGTGAGAGCTTGTGGCATCTCAGTTGCATGGGCTTTTAAGATGTCCAAACTTTCCCCCTTATTGACATCATCTTTATTAATCAGGCTTTTGATGTAAGCATTCAATGTTTGTTGAGTTGATGCCAATATGGTTTGAGCCACAACTGAGTCCTATAAGCCCTGTTCCATTAAAAACATTACATCGCCCACTAGATTCATCGAGAATGCCTTCCCATCTGTCTTGAGTTTCATTTTTCTTCGTGACATGTTCAGTGGTTGTTTTCCGAATCTCAAGCAGAGTAGTTTGACAATTGTCATTCACAGTATCCATCTTCTTTTCAAGTTTGGATCGTTCATCTTGGACGGCTTCTAAAGATTTTAAAACTTTTCTCGAATAAGCTCATGTCATCCTTTTGAATCTCGAGTATCTCATTGTGATAATATCTGATGAGATCAATTTGAGTAAGAACATCTTGTGAACTTCTTTCTTGTTGTTCCTTTGACTTGCTTGTTTCAGCATCTGGTAGATTGGTTTGCTTTAGAGGTGAAAGAACGATTTCCTTCAATTTCTCTCTACATTCAGCTGATTGTCTTCCTTCTTCCGACTGTTTCTCAGCTTCCTCTAGTCTTGATGAATCAATAACTTTTCTTTGGTGACAAATGTACTTCAGTTCATCATCTGATTCTTCTCCAGGTATGTCTGCCAATGTTCTTGCTATTTCAAGTGTGGATTTATCAGTGGGAGACTGGTAACCTTCTTGTGCTTCCTTGTCCGACTGAGTTTCAGATAAGTTTTCAGAGCTTGAGCTTTCACTGCTTCCACCAGAACTACTTGAGTCTTCATTAATGTTTCGTTCTGTTGCAGTTCTCTTTTCTTGTATAGAGGCAAGAATCCCTTTTTGTAGGTCAGGATCTTCCTCAAAATCATCATCATTTTCCTTAGAAACCTACGGCTATGGCTTCCTTCCAATAATATTGTTTCGATTAACGATACCCTTGATTTAGGAATTCTTCGGTATTGATTATCTCCATTAAGCTTGTGATGTTGTATAGATCAAATACCCATTTCTCAATGATCTCCATTTTCGCACGACGACTTCTCTCGATCATTTATGGAACCGAACTTCCGTGTTACGTATCTTTGCAATCGTTCATAATCGACTTTCAATAGTTCTAGATATGAAGCGGATGGAGGTTTGAATGGTGTGAGGGTATCTTGAGTCCCTTGTAATCTCATGATCTTCTCCTTGAGTAGGAATTTCAATTTGCATGGGATCATCAGTTTGCATAAGATTTGTTCTGCTGGTTTCTCCTTCAGCAGATGTCGTGACAACCGATGTCCTTTTTCAATCCTTAAACCGAGATTATCGGCTCGGTTTGTAAAAATTTTCACTTGCTTCTTCTTCAACGGCTTGTTTTTCACTTGTCTCAGTTCCAATTCAACAATTGGAACTCCTTCCATTGTGTGCCCAGTGGGTTCAGCTTCTTGAACTTGTTCATCCAATAGAATAAACTTGGTTGATTCTGTTGTTGCTTCAGCTTCCTTTTCTTCAGCTTGAGGAGCTATAAATTCTTTGGTAGTTTCTTCTTGTTCCAAGTGGAGTACGATTTTTGAGGAGTAGCTCACAGACTTTGAAAGCAACATGAGCATGTTCAATGTTGTTTCATCAATCGATCTTTCATCACTATCGACTCTTCATTATCGGGATCGAGTTCTCGTGGTCTGTTCCTCTCGAGTTCTGACTTCTTCTGCAAGTTAGTTTCAACGATCATGTCCTCTGTTGATAGCTTGATTTCTTTCATTATTTCCATTCCTTGTATAGCTTCTTCTTGAATTAGTAAGATCTCGACTCATCGAAGTTGAAATGGATTTGGTGAGATTGATTTGATTTGCACTTACAGTGCTTTGAATCGTCAACAACTTCGATTCTAGCTTCTTGAGTTGATGACATTTCCATTGGTTTCTCGATACGCCTTATCCAGTTTCTTTCCAATGCGCTTTTTCTTTTCTTCAAGTCTTCAATTTGTGCTAACACTTCATCTCCGATTCTGCAGTGCTTTTGATTTCTGCTCTTCTTTTTTGAGTTCAGTCTCAGTTTTCTCAGCTTTCCTTTTCCTTGGATTTTCTTCTTTAATATCAATCTATCCATCAGTAACATGTGTTTCTTTCCTCTTAGCAACTCCGAAATGATCGAGTATCCTTTGGACTACTAATGCTAGAGTTTTCTTGTGATAAAATCTTCCTGTCCTCACGTCGGTCTTCTTTTTGGGTACATCAATTGATTGTGCTATCAATTGATCAAATAGATATCTTGCCCAATTGAAATCCTTTTCAAACCAGATTATGTAAAGCAAATCAAGTTTTGCTCTAGATAAATTGCTGAAGTTTCCAGCATTCCCAATTATGCAATTTGCCAGCAACTTCGAGAGAAAATTAATCTCTGGCTTGAGTAGGCTTGTGCTCCATGTCTGTAAGACAGTAGATTCACCATCAATTGCTATATCTTTCCATAACTTATCTTTTTGTTCTTTAGTCAACTTAATGGCTGCTGATCCTCCGGATTTGTCAAACCCAAAGATTTCTGCAATTAATTCTTGATGACTTTGATTTCTTTATTCTTGCAGCGGTGGTGATGAAGGTGCGTGTGTCTTCTCCTTCAACAATCGTTCTTCCAAATTGATAGAAGTCTCCGATACTTTCTAAACAAACACTTTTAGATCGATGTTGAAGATCGCTTCCAATCCTTTAATTTTTCGAATTTTTGTCGTGATAGAATTAACTAGAGTTTGATCAACATATTTCACAATATATTGATCAAGAGAAGCGATCATTCGGGTTCAACACGAGTGAAGGTCGTTTTTCTGGATTTGATTGAGGATTTGAAAATTTGAAATTCTGAGAGTAGATTCAGAATTTAAGCGTAAAGAATTTATATAAAAGAAAATTCTGGATATTTATAATTTGGAGTGGGGGTAGTTAAGAATTGAGTGGGACTTAAAACGTCCTGTCATAAATGTGTTGAGATCGCGAAAAAGTGGATGGGTGGAAATTATGAACGGTTTAGATTGAGAAGGACCACGTCTTTTCTTGATAACCGTAGCTAGATAAAAGTGAATAAAGAAGGTACGATATGTTGACAAGCTGTATATTTTTAGTTTTTGTCCTCATGCTGAATTCAAAAACTTGGTTGTGAAAACAACTCAGTTTTGTGAATTACATTTTCGATTCTCAATTTGGTTCTGTTTTTCTGCAAAACAAAGTGAGAAATTTTTGGTACCCATATCTTTTGGGTCCTAATCGATTAGCTCGTGATGATACAACTTTGTACCTTTCTTGATATTTTGGTGTGTGAAGTCGGTTTTCACAAACTTTTCTGTTTTTTTTCATATGATTTTGAATTTGTTTTGATTGTGAAACCGATGTGATGGTCTATTCCAATCTTCATCTGTGGGAAATAATCTTCCTTCCCTCGATCCTTGAATGATCTTTATCCTTAGATGGATATGACTTGAAGATTTTTCTTCTCGATATTGGATCGATTTCTTGTTTTCGACCTTTCGAGGTTTTTCGTAAAATCTCTTTGGTTTGGTAAATTTTACTAATGATTTTTTGATTTTAGCAACTTGTGCATTTAATTTGTCTTTGAGTGTGCATCGATTCTAATAACTTTATCAGTTTTCTGAGTTTTTGACGGTTGAGAAGTTACAAATTTTATTGCAACTGATCTTGGTCTTAACTTAGAATTATACTGATTGTCAAATCCTAAACCAGATCTATCTCCAAATGGTTTTCCTGGTTTGAATTGAACTTTGGAGATTGGATCAACTGATGGTTCACTGATGTTTACAACGTTTGTTGATTTATCAGTTGGTCCAATCCCTTTGGTTCCATTATTAGTCTTGATTAGGTTGATTTCAGCATTCAATCTTGAAATTTCAGTTTTCAATAACTTTTTCTCCTTTTTGACATTCTCATATTTCTTTTGTATTGTCTCTAATTGCTTTATGAGTATGTCCAAGGTTTCATTGAAATCTTCATTTCTTTGATTGTTCAGGATAGTGTGAGATTTCGATGTAGATGCACTTACCTCCTGATGTTTGATAGATAAACCTGGTGTTGAGGAATCATCACTGATCAGAACTTGTTTCCCTTTATCAATAACATTCGCCTTTGTAGCTCCTAGCAATATGATTTCTTCGTCGCTTTCTCCTCCATGGCTTGTAGGTAGAGTTTCATTAATATTCATGACTTTTATACTGGATGGATCTCTGGTTAGCTTTTCTTCTTACATAAGTCGACCACCCGTATTAATTCTCTTTCTGCTTCTTCTGAAAGATCACTTAAGGATGGAAATCCTCTGGATTCATCTTCAATATTCGCATTAAGCTCAATGTCTTCATCATAACTGAAATGAGGTTCCGGATTTGTGTGAGAGCTTGTAGTACTGAATCTTTCAAATACTCGATCTTGGAAATCGTAGACAACATTCTGCAAGTAGTCAGTCAGGGGGTTATTTAGCCAATTTCTAATTCTAGATGTGTCCATTGTAATGATCGAAGTACAGTAAGGGTTTTCAACAGCTGGTTTAAAAAGTATTCTTGGATCTTCTTTTAAATTAAAGAACTGCTTCGATACCAATTGTTGGTATCGGAAATAACTGATGGCCAGTTACTTCAAAATAGACAAAATGATACTGGATCAGTAGTGGATCTCTTCAAAACAGAAGCACCGCTCCGATACCAATTGTTGGTCCCTTGGAAAGGCTAACTCAAGTTTAGAGGGGGGTGAATAAACTTGTCACCAAAAACTAATCTGAATGGAAAAGTCCCAGGCGAGTTTCTCTGAAACTCAAAGCGATCTTCGATTTGTTCTCGTCCCTTAAACTTGTGCGGAGTTCGATTAGCTCAACTTGAATATAAGTTATTCTTGACTTATATTTAGTCTCGTTAATCGGCAAATGGATATAAAATTAGCCTTTAACAACTAGTAACTATAATTTCAATATGAAAACCATTATAAGGAAATAATCGAATGCATAAAGTAAATAGACAAGAATTATAGAGGTTCCAGGTGGTGTAATCTGCACGCCCTCTCTTCCCTGTGATGCGGAGGAAAATTCCACTAGAACTTCTTTGAGATGGCCCAATTACAAAAAGTCCTAAAGCGATAGTCCTTGGCTAATCCACAGCTTCACTATCTAAACACTAGTAGAACATGTAGGATTCTTTGCTCTTCAATTGTTTGAACCACTGGTCCTTGGAGGGTAGAATTGCCTCTTCACCAGCTCATCACAAACACAGTCTTCCTGACTGCACTCAACTGTCCTTCACACCTTCTTGGTGTTTCACAGTCTAAACCTTTGATAGAATCAAAGTTGAGATCTTGAATCAATGACTATGATTCAACTGTGATTTGAGCTTTTCTTCTGGATAATTAATTTAAGCACGGCTCTGTATTTCTTCAAATATTAGATCTTGAATTTTCTTGAATATGCTTGAACACTTTGAAGAAATTTTCTAGATCTTGCAATTAAGTATTTAGCATGTATTCTTTTTGAATTTGGCTTTCCCCCTCAATTTGATCTTTCTTGACTAGATGGATTTCTTGCTAGTTATCACATATCCTGCTCTCTGCCTCTTCTCTTTTGATGTTTTAGAGGCAATCTTATTTATAGGGGTTCATTCAACATTTATCCTGCTTTGTAACGGCTATATTTTTCATCGATCAAGTTTGTGTGGTCGTTGACTCATCCAATGAAATTTCTTTCTTTACAACGTTCGATTGTACTTTCAGTTTGTTGGATGACTAACTTGTAAAACTGAGTTTCCTTGTCAGTTTTTCATTTGTCAGTTTTCTAACTGACTTGGAGCATTAACTGAGATTTTATTCTTCTTCAAATATCAGTACTCCAGTTTTCATCTGATTATAATTGACTTAATCAGAGTACACCATGATACATTTATCATCTAAGAAGTCATTGTCCTTATGATTCTTAGGTCTTCATACAAGATCCATAAAGTCAGTTCAGGTCACCACAATCTTGCCTGAAGTCCAACTTTATAGTCTCGACTTTAATCTTCACAACTGAGTTTGTGCCCTCAGTTCTCCAGTCTTCAATAACTGAGTCTGTGTCCCTCAGTTCTTCAGTCTTCTAGATAAGCCAACCGAGTCTGTAACTCTCAGCGAACTTATCTTCTTCAATCTTCTGTTGGTGTGCTCTATTGTCAGTTTCTCGTAGAGTCTCAGCTAGTCAAATTATCAGTTTCTTCATTTCTCAGTTCCGGTCAAGAACTATCACAGTGCTTGTCTGATTCAACTTATACAAATATCAGACTTTAATAAATCCTATACATTGGTATCTAGACTTCTTTTTGCTTTGCACTATAACAGCTAGTTATGACACTTCATCAATGAGGTTAAGATCAATTAATAAACTAAGTGATGAATCATCATCAAAACATAAATTTTATTTCCAACACTATCCGTAATGAAACAAGATTATTTCCATAAACCTTCTTCATTACATCTTATCCTTATTTACCATTAACCCACTAGTGATCAATTAGTTCATAACCAATATGAACTCGGTTGATCGATCAGTTTCTAGGATCAACAAATAAGGGGATTGTCTTTCTACTTCCCGTAGGAAGGAATAGATTCTATATCTGTGAGACACACACACTCCTTACTCATTCCAGAATAGTGCCAACGTGAAAGTGATTCGGACCGCACCTCTTAGCAATCCTTAATGAACACATCAAACCCTATCTTGAAACAAGCATGCGTCTGCAATCATTTCAGGATTAAGGTTAACCCATTATGATCATCTTGTGATTTAATAAGATTTCTCAATCACGGAATTATATGAGAAACGTAGATTAAATCGGTCCAGTTCTATATGACTACATCATATATAAATGCCCCACTTAGATAACCAATATCGATGGTCCGGAAAAGACGGTCACACCTTAAAGTGTTCTGGGCGCATTAATGGTGGTTTAATCAATAGACCCCATACTTTGATTAAGTTCACCACGGACTAATAGTTCAAGTGTATCACCTTAAACTTAATCCTCACGTGTGACACACTCTAAGTTATATGGCTACATATGATAGAACTTGGGGTTTTCAATAGTGTATTATTTACAAGCACGAAGCAAGTAATAAGATGAGGATAAACCTGTCATTTATTAATTATAAAACAATTACAGAAATTGTCTTTCGGACGCTACTTCCAACGTTGTGGCATAAGAGGTTATGTCATATGAGTTTGAAAGGAATGACTGTCTTATCTAAGAAAAAATTATTGTCTTGTTCTAAAAGTTTGAATTTGGAGAAGTGTGCTCATTGTCTTGAAGGGAAGCAAACTAGAGTTTCTTTTAAATCAAATCCACCTTCAAGAAAGTCAGAAGTACTTGAGCTTGTTCATTATGATGTTTGTGGTCCTATGAAGACAAGGACACTTGGTGGTGCCCGCTATTTTGTGACTTTTATTGATGATCACTCAAGAAAACTTTGGGTCTACACGTTGAAGACAAAAGATCAAGTGTTAGAAGTGTTCAAGCATTTTCAAGTTTTAGTTGAAAGGGAAACTGGAAAGAAGTTGAAGTGTATTCGGACTGAAAATGGAGGTGAATACAAAGGTCCATTTCATTATTACTGTAAACAGCAGTGTATCAGAAATGAGAGAACTCCGCCAAAGACTCTGCAGTTGAATGGATTGGCAGAGAGGATGAACAGATCATAAATGGAGAGAGTCAGATGTTTGCTTTCACAAGCCGGATTGCCTAAATCCTTTTAGGGTGAAGTTTGAGTACAGTGGTTCGTGTACTAAATTTGTCTCCATGTGTTCCTTTGCAGAATGATGTTCCTCGGAAGTTATGGTCAGGTAAAGATGTATCTTATCATTATTTACGAGTTTTTGGTTGTAAAGCTTATGTTCACATTCCTAAAGATGAGAGGTCTAAGCTTGATGATAAGACTAAACAATGTATTTTTCTGGGTTATGGTCAAGATGAGTTTGGGTACAAATTTTATGATCCTGTTGACAAGAAAGTGATTAGAACCCGAGATGTTGTGTTTGTAGAGAATGAGACTTTGCAGGATGTTGATAAAAATCAGAGTTCATCACCTCAGGCTGGTGATGGTTCAGCTGACTTGGAGATAATTTCTCCTACACCTATAGAGGAGTATGGTGCAGTTGATGACCAGGGTAATCTGCAGGATGATGCAGATGATGCAGTTGATATTGATCATAACATTGATGATGATATGATTGAGGAACCAGTACCAGATGAGGCTCCACCAGTTATTCCCAGGAGAACTACTAGAGAAAGACACCATTTTACTAGATATCTAGTGACTGATTATATTTTGCTGTCAGATAGTGGGGAGCCAGAATGTTTTGAGGAGGCCATGGATGATGAACATAAAGATAAATGGCTTGATGCTATGAAATACGAGATGGAGTCTTTGCATGAAAATCACACATATGAGTTGGTGAAATTGCCTAAGGGGAAGAAAGCTTTGAAGAATACGTGGGTCTTTAGAATTAAGAATGAAGACAATAATTCTACACCTCGGTATAAGGTGAGATTAGAGGTCAAAGGTTTTGGTCAGAGAAAGGGCATTGATTTTGGTGAGATTTTCTCTCATGTTGTAAAATGTCTTCTATCCCGACTGTTCTTGGCTTGGCAGCTAGTCTTGATTTGAAGGTGAGCAGATGGATGTTAAAACAACTTTTCTTCATGGTGATTTGGAAGAAGACATCTACATGGAGTAGCCATAGGGTTTTCAGGTGAAAGGAAATGAGGATCTTGTGTGCAAGTTGAAGAAGAGTCTTTATGGATTGAAGCAAGCGCATAGACAGTGTTATAAGAAATTTGAGTCTGTCATGAAGGAGCAGGGTGACGATCCAAAAATCGTCAAGGTGATCCTCTAAACTCACTTCCTTGATTATGACCTGAGAACGCTTCAAGAACACAGAAAAACGATGATAGATGGGGGGTGATTTGATTTGTTTTAGATTGCACTTGATGATGATCAAACTGCCTACGTATCCAATGGTTCAATTGGAATCAAGTCTTCGTAGTTCCTTAGGGACAGTTTATATACAGGGGCTTAGGCCCTAGGGTTTAAGGTGGCATGTCTGTGATTGACACTGATTAACGTACTCCCTAAGGAAAAAGATTATGATTGAGTGATCTCCATGATTATAGGAGATAATTATGGTATTCAGATATTAATATTAAGTGATAAAGATTAGAGCCTTTATTATTCAGGATTTTATAATGGTTATCTGGTTATTAGGCAAACGCGGTATAAGATTAAAGGCAAGTTCTGCCAGGGATATACTGGGTTGGCGGGGTCGGCTCACAGGGATCTGAGACCATGAGCAAGCTCCTATAACCATAAGATTGTGCAAGTCTAAAGACCTTGTTCGATCAAGGAGATCGGTGGAGACCGTACAGCCGATCTCACAAGGTTCAGGGTCTGACTCCTCTCCGACCCGCCAAAGACCGAGATGACTTGATCCAACTATGGTCGGACACACGAGGATCAGTAGTGACAAACCGAATGGGCGATCCCCCTGGGATCGTCTCTAGGAAGTCAAAGTGGTTTATTTCCCTTGGTCAAGTGCTGAGCCACCAAAGAGGCGCCACGTGGATGAGTCCATTTTTTGGCAGCATCACCGGGTTACCGGAAGACTAATTCAGATCATTGCATGTTTATTAGCATATTCTCAGAGGATGATTTTATCATTCTTTTACTTTATGTTGATGATATTTTGATTATTGGCAAGAATGCTTCAAGGATTGACAGGTTGAAGCAGCAGTTAAGCAAGTCTTTTGCCATGAAAGACTTGGGACATGCAAAGCATATTTTAGGGATTCAGATCACTCGTGACAGAGTGGCCGGGAAAATTTATTTGTCACAAGAGAAGTACATAAAGAAGGTGCTTCAGATTTAGCATGAGTGATGCTAACACAGTGTCCAGTCCACTTGGATCTCATTTCAAGTTGAGTATCAAACAGTGTCCTTCTAGCGATGATGAAAAGGAAAAGACGCACAAGGTCCCATATGCTTCAGCAGTGGGTAGTTTTGTTGAAATAGTGTCCTAAACCCAATCGGGTTGGACCGGATCCGACCGGGTCGGATCATTTCTACTATTTCTTTATGTTTATACATATATAAAATGGCTTTTATGTTGTCATATATCTGTTCTTTTAAAGAACCAATTATGAATTGTTATATGATAACGTCCTTAGTATTAAACTGTGATAGAGAAACCATGATAGGCGATTATGGTTGATGAGATCTCTAATCACTTTAATAAGTTTGATACTTAAATGTCTCTAGGCTGATGTACTATTAAACAGGGCATTGATAGTATAAACAGACTAGCACGTATTAGATGTCTTCTGTCTTTAAGGGCATGGATAGATCTCGTCTATCGAAGTGTAGAGACACTTGGACTGTACGTGGACGTGTATTAGAGAATGCGTCGTTAGGATCGACCCACTTACATAGATAAGTGTCACACTATGTGGCGGTTGTGTAATTATCCTTTTGACCGAGTCTTCATGGCATCACGGTGTGGATTGTCATGCTTTGACACTATTGAGGTTTCCACAGCCACGGGCGATCATGCGGTAGTGATTGGGTATGATCTTGAAGCATCGCGGAGTATACATGATTGGTCGTCCGGGAATCGCGTATCCTATGATTGGGATCGAATATCCGAAATGGCCTTCTTATAAGGAATGTCTTACTCTCGTGAATCTTTGCAAAGTGGGAGTAAATGAGTTACTTCGAGAGAGCATGATATCCAGATTATAAGATACGGTCGTTAATGTTTGACACTCGACATACGACCGTATGGATATTATTACAGCGATAGGATTGTAAGTTACACGGTAACTGTTTCACATGAAAGGTAGTAGTCATTGCATTTGACTCTTCCGATGATTGGGGGTCACGGTGTGTTGCTAGACGCTATCCCGTGATCGTTAGGCATGGAGGGCATTTTCGTAATTTGCACTTTGTGTCTACGGCCAACATATTCGGAAGCCTATCGGGTCACACACATATGAACATCTAGTCGGATTAAAATGTGGTTATAAATGATAACCAAATAAGGAAAGTTTATCTCGAGACTATAAAGGTTATAGTGGTAAATTAATATGGTGGTATTTATTTATTATGAATAAATTAAATACAAGATATTAATAGTATTATATTAATTAAAGAATATTCCGGATGCCAATTTATTGGCTAAAGGTGGCGCAATTTTGGAGTGTATAAGATACACTTGGATTGTGCAATTTAATTAATAGTATTACCAAATATTAATATTAGATATTAATATATATATAAATAGTAGGGGAATGAAGGAGAAGGACAGAAATATTTCATCAATTGAGTAGAAGGACAGTTTTTTGAAACTTTTGCATAAAAGACAAAACTATTTATTCACTGGTCGAAATTCACTTGTGTTGAAATTCATTTGTTTAAATTCAACGCCAAAATTCATCGTCGAAATTCACTAATTTTCAAAATTCATTGTCGAGATTAGATTTGATTTTCGGGATTCATTGTCAAAATTCACCGTTAAATTCACCGATTTTGGGATTCACTAGGAAGATTCACCGATTTTTAGGGATTCATTTGTTTGTCCTTCTCGCTATAAAAATTATGCAGTTGTCCTTCTCCCTATAAAAAATATGTAGTTGTCCTGTTACTTAAAAATATTCCAGATTGTGTCCTTATCCCTAATTTTCCATAAATAGTATATATATGTAGCGTGTGGCACCAATGCAAATTGGTTATCAGCATGCGCACCACTATGTATATACATATAGATTTATTTTGTGTAATATATATATATGTGATATATACATACACATGTGTAAATTGATTTATGGTAATAAAATAAAGATAGTCAATATTAGATATTGACAATATCTTGGAAATATTCAATATGAGATATTGACAATATCCTAGATTTATTTGATATGAGATATTATAATAAATGAGATAAATCAATCAATTATATTTTCCTTATTTTATTGGGAAAAGGTTTTCTTCTCCTCCACACTTCTTGGGGCTCCACTTTTATCATAAATAGGAGGTGGGTGTCAAGCTCTTTAGTACATCATAATTCCAAGAGCTAATAGTTCTTGTGTAAAATAGAGAGCATCCTATGGAGAGTTGGAGAGAGGGGAAAAGGGCCGGTCTAGCAACCGGAGTTTTCCAATAGCAATCCATGATGGGATTCCGGCGGGCTGTTCGTGTGGACTAGCGGTAGAGGCCGAACACTTGGGCGGCTCTATGCAGAACTACTCTCCTTAGACGGTCAAAGCGTCGATCTTTTAGATCAACCAAGGTAACCACCGTCTTTAGCTTATTTGTTTATTGCTTAAACGAAGTCGATCTTGGGTCGATAGGAAATAAATTTTGAATTCCGCTGCGTTCCCGCGTAGATTTCCTAACAGTGGTATCAGAGAGAGCTTCGAGCTTAAGCAATAAGCATGTTATTATGCGTAGTTAATTTTATCGTTTAAATCACGTAATTAAAAGATGAAAGATTTTTGATTTGCAAAATTGATACATGAAAAAAAAAAAAAAAAAAAAAAGGGATCGGGTGGTGCTCGGCCGACTGGCGGCGGCACCACCACCGGCGGCGGCTGGGCGGCGGCGGCGGCAGCAGGGCAACCTGCTGCCGGCAGTCGGTTGACCGGTCAATGCTGGCGGATCTCCAAATTTTTGTTTTGTGTATTTTGTGATTCAATATGGTTCATAGTTGTGATTAAAATCTCCTTTGTTTAGTTGTGTCATGTGGCTAACCAATGGTTCAAATAGTTTGGCCATTGGGATGCCACATGACATTAAAATGATAATGGCCTTTCCAAACTTTGTTTGGAATAGGCCTAGGCCCTTTCCAAATATTTGATTTAGGAAAAGCTGCAGGCGCAAGCCACTTTCAAAATTTGATTTTGGAAAGTGCTGAGCTAAACCAAAATTATTTGGCCTTTCCAAATATTTGATTTGAAATAAAACAGCCTTTTCAAATATTTGATTTGTAAAGCGCTTAGCTTAAGCCACTTCCAAAATTTTGATTTTGGAAAGTGGTGAGCTTGCTCAAATTTGGTTTAGAAACCAAAGCATCCCTTTTGATTACGAATCAAAAGGAAAGAAACAAAAGAGAAATAATTTTAATTTTGATTTATTTTGGAATAGTTCTAATTAATTAAAATTAAAATTAAAATCGGTTTAAAATTAATCGTTAATTTTATTTCGATTAAAATCATTTAATTAATTAAATGTTAATTAGTTAATTGATTGGATAAAATTATTTAATAGATTAAATGTTAATTGATTAATTAAGACGCAAGTAGTTAAATTTTAATTTTATCTTTTTCATAAGATTTTATTGTATGGATTAGATATAGTAGATATAATATGATTATATGGACCCCGATTGATCGTGGACTCAGTGATAGGATAGATGTGAATGATTTAATTTTTCTGTTGGTTTAAAAATTGTCCTAGGCCGTTATGAAGAACGTGACCTAGTTTATTTTTTCGCATTTATCCCGTTCCGTTGACTCCCCGTGTGCGGCGGGTGTATTTATTTTATTAGATAGAATTAAATGTAACAAGAATGGAGAGCAGAAGATGGAGACCAAAGAAAGGCGAAAATAAAGATCTCGTTGGAGAATGGAGCATTAAAGATCCTATTGGTGGTTGCATTCTACCCTTAGATTGTGACCAGCGGTTTAAATCGGTTTGTATTGAAACCGCACCTAGAAAAGTCTATGATTATACCGGTTACTTTACGCATTTATTTATTTTGTGCTTGTATTTATTTTATATGATACGATAGATGCATGACTAGGCACGATCTAGATGAATGTATAGGATATATATCTATAGAGATATATATAATTGATGAGACCGAAATTAAAATTAATTAAGTGAATTAATTTACGAAAAATACTTCCACAACAAAAATCAAGTCGAAATATTGTCTCCCAATATTATAACGACGGTGAAGAGCTGTGTTCGGATCAAGCGATCGACCACCGCCGGGAGTTGACCTACCTCGGGTATATCGTCGTTATTGAGATATGATCGTATGAGATCTCGTGAATATTGGGTTATGACTTGACTAGAGTCTTTCGGTGATTGGCCACCGTCGGGGCCGTCGACTTTAGAGACAAGGGTTGACTAACACATAGTGATGTGTATCGCCAAAGAGTTGACTAGTCAACCACCGAGAATCACATAGAGATGTGAATGGTAAAAGAGTTACCTACCTATCGAAATTATCTTGGTTGATCGACCACCGCCGGGAATCGAGGTAACTAGATGGGATCTCAGCCACTAAAGAATTTTGAAAAATTCTTGAAAGTCAATTGGAAGTAGTCGACTAGTGGGAGCAAAATCATAATCCCAAAGACCATATTTGATTTTGCGTGTATAGACAACGACACTCTTTTATCTTCATTTTTATGTTGTAGTTTTTTTTAGCAAACTTTTATATTTATGTTTTTCTCGATTAGTAAAACCAAATTATGATTTATTTGAGAAGCGTTCTCAAGAATGATTAAGTAATTTTAATCCTTTTAAAATAAGCAATGACATGAGCAATCCCGTTATAGTAGTTAGAGACAAGGAGACTACATATTTGATGGAGTACTCAAGACTTTAATTATTAATGAAAGCGAAGCTCATGATATGATTAAATCATTTGAAATTAGTTTCAACGAATTAGTCATATATTGGATACGATCCAAGATGATCATTACGTCATACGATGACAATTAATTCAAACGTTGAATAAGAATGACGAGATCTAATTTTGGAAAGGTTGTTTTCAAAATTGTAAGATTTAAGTATCGACTTAATTCTATCATTGCTTAAAGGTTAATTAAATAGTTAATGTTTTAAATACGATTTAAAAGGTTAAATAAACTATTTAATAAACTTTAGATTTTCTTTATGAAAGGAAATCAAAGACATAGCTCTTGTGATCTTTCTTAAGTCTTATGAAGACTACACTAAGAAATATTTACAAGTGCTTAAAGGATTAAAAAGGAAAGTTAGGGCATGTGCTTAAATAGAGAACTTATTGAAGTTTCTATTCTAGGCAAGTGAGTTGAGATAAATCTATCTAAGTTCAAGTCAACTCTTAGATATATGATATCTTACGAGTGTGATTAAATTAGAAAGATTAAATACAGATATGGAAGGTTAAACAAATGTTGTAACACTTACCATATGCGGATCTAAAAGCGATAACGGAACTAAATAAATGTTATTGTGTTCGGTTCTTATGAAGAATACGTTTTCAGTTATTTGTTAGGATTTAGTAGACATATTCAATTGTAAAGAATAAATGTTATTCTGATAAAGTTGGAAGGTCATTGAATCTAACATACTAGATAGTTGTCACTATATAGTTGATATATGTGATGAGATCTCAACTAAATATTTGTATGGCTGTTATCCTTAATATTTGTGGTTGTTCTAGACATAGTCTCTCTGGAAGGGAAGCGTGTAATTAAACGTCATTCTGATGATGTTGAACCATATGATTATGAATCATGTGGGTAATACGTGTCTTATCTAAAGATGACTAAAATACCCTTTTATGAAAAGGGTTGTAAAATTTAGAAAAATTGTCTGAAGCCTAAACATACCGATGTTTGTTGGCTTATGACAATTAATGCCACAAATAATTGTTTGTTAATCTCTATGACTATTTTTAGAAATAGTCAAGTGTACTTAGTAAAGTGAAAAATTCGGAAGCCCGAAAAGTTCGAGCTAGTACGAATATGAGATTGATGAGCTACTTAGGAATTAATTTTCAATTGGATTGAAGTATTTAATACCTGAAGGGTGTTTCAGAAGTCGTCTGAAAAGGAATAAGATTCTTCCCTTGAAGGATACCATCTTTGGGATACGCAATTAGATTGTGTTCCCAAAATGGAAATAACACTTTATATGATAAAGGTGTGACGCAAGCCATGCGAAATATCCTTACCCGCTTCAGGATAGTGCCTTATACTTAACCGAGTTCCAAAGAATAAAGGTTGAATAAATTCCATATTAGATATGGAAGAGGATAATGTCAAATCTGTCTTAACCGATGATTTGAAGTTGTCATAAGCAAAGTCAGAAAGGCTTGGAGCCTAGTACGACATATGCAACTTTGTAGAATATCTCGCCAAGTACGCTAGATATTATTTCTTGGTCCATGGAGCAAAAGGTGTTTGTCTCCAAACATGCTGTCTTCTAGAGGAAGTGTTTCTTCCAAAAGAAACAGTGGGAGTAAATAAGATCTCAAATGTAATTTGAGAACCACAAAGATATATTCAACCAATGGAACATGAGCAGACGCCGCATAACGATGAGGTGTAGATCAACGCCAAAGTGCACACAAAAGTTACGTAAGTCCGTGGATAACCTCAAGCCCAAAAGAATTTGCTTTGGTATGTTCATCTTGATGAATGAATATCTCACGACTTATGAAAGAATGTTTAAAAGGCAAGATTGAGAGATATGGCCGGGAGCCATAATATCTGAATTAGATTCCATCATTGACAACCAGGTTGTGAACCTAGTCTGTCTTACCTAAGGGGAATGTCCCTGAAAGGCTGACATGGAGAGTAATATGATTACCATAAGGCTATAGTGACGGTGAAAGTGCACGGGTGTAAACCTTGTAATTATCTTTATCTTTGCCGGTGAGCCCGATTCTATTCAGACTAAGCTTGTTATAAACCGTGTCATGGCTATATGATGAGTGTTGTTGATGACGTTGGCGTAAAGCTTCGATGTTGATAGAGCGATAACATGATATGTGAGGCCACGAGATCCATTTATGGACTCAAACAAGTTTCTCTAGACAATTTCTTTGTTTGATAATCAAAGGAGTTTTGATTTAGTCAAAAGAAGGATATGCCCAATGTGCAAGATGGATAGTGGGAGTGTGTTACGATTTTTGAGTAAGGTATTAGATATCTCTCGAGAGAGTCATCCCCCCATGTCACAGTCAATTAATGTTTGGTAGTTCAAGATCTTTATGAAAGCACTTGGATTAGCAGTTCTTATTTTAGAAATAAGAATCTATAGTGATAGATTTAACTGCTGTTAGATTATATAGTTTACCTATATAGATGTGATGCTAAAAGGAGTTTAGCATAGATCGCGACGGGGATACTGCTAGCCAGTGTTCTCAAGATCTATCTATGTTAGGACGTTCGTCCTAAAGGTAAGGTGAAAGATGATGTTTATGGAAGGTTTCCTTCGCTCCTGCGATAGGAACCATCATAAAAGGAATGCCGGATGTTCATAGTTCATGAATAGTCATGAGCAAGTATGAAAGTAAATCTGGTGAGTGTCGAGAATATCTTTAAACAAGTTAAGGATGGTTTCCTGGTTTATTGAAACTTGGAATTAGATAAGCGTAAATATCTGAGGCGTATATCCCGAGTCTTACTAAGGCGAGTGGGAGCTACTGATGCTGGGTTTGCAATACTTCGATTAAGTGATACGGTGAGTGGAAATGTTCTAGCCTATGGGTCACTTTGTAAACTCTACAACTTAGCCAAGACACGTGAGTGCCTTAGAGGCGCGTGGGAGGCGATACATGGATCTAGAAGGTTCATTCATGAACCTTATACGGTTCTTCCACCTTTTCTGTATAAATTGATATAGTAAGTGGATTTATTGCTTGAAGCAAGGACCAGGTCTCGTCCGAGAGATTCGTGTGTGTGTTGAAACATTCCTTTGACTTGGTCATTTGGAGCGTGATATGAAGATAGTCCGAGTCCCCATGGATAGCGATCCGTTCATGGCTAGGGCTAGTTGCGAGTATTGCATGAGATTCTTGTGTTTGACTTGGTCTTGTGTGTGCTAGTGATTGGTTTTAGGCCAAGTGGGAGATTGTTGAAATAGTGTTCTAAACCCAATCGGGTTGGACCGGATCCGACCGGGTCGGATCATTTCTACTATTTCTTTATGTTTATACATATATAAAATGGCTTTTATGTTGTCATATATCATTCTTTTAAAGAACCAATTATGAATTGTTATATGATAACGCCCTTAGTATTAAATCGTGATGATAGAAACCATGATAAGCGATTATGGTTGATGAGATCTCTAATCACTTTAATAAGTTTGATACTTAAATGTCTCTAGCCGATGTACTATTAAGCAGGGCATTGATAGTATAAAAAAGACTAGCACGTATTAGATGTCTTACATCTTTAAGGCGAGGGATAGATCTCGTCTATCGAAGTGTAGAGACACTTGGGTATGCACGTGGGCGTGTATTAGAGAACGCGTCGTTAGATCGACCCACTTACACGATAAGTGTCACACTATGTGGCGGTTGTGTAATTATCCTTTGACCGAGTCTTCATGGCATCACGGTGTGGATTGTCATGCTTTGACACTATTGAGGTTTCCACAGCCACGGGGCGATCATGCGGTAGTGATTGGGTATGATCTTTGAAGCATCGCGGAGTATACATGATTGGTCGTCCGGGAATCGCGTATCCTATGATTGGGATCGAATATCCGAAATGGCCTTCTTATAAGGAATGTCTTACTCTCGTGAATCTTTGCAAAGTGGGAGTAAATGAGTTACTTCGAGAGAGCATGATATCCAGATTATAAGATACGGTCGTTAATGTTTGACACTCGACGTACGACCGTATGGATATTATTACAGCGATAGGATTGTAAGTTACACGGTAACTGTTTCACATGAAAGGTAGTAGTCATTGCATTTGACTCTTCCGATGATTGGGGGTCACGGTGTGTTGCTAGACGCTATCCCGTGATCGTTAGGCATGGAGGTTATTTTCGTAATTTGCACTTTGTGTCTACGGCCAACATATTCGGAAGCCTATCGGGTCACACACATATGAACATCTAGTCGGATTAAAATGTGGTTATAAATGATAACCAAATAAGGAAAGTTTATCTCGAGACTATAAAGGTTATAGTGGTAAATTAATATGGTGGTATTTATTTATTATGAATAAATTAAATACAAGATATTAATAGTATTATATTAATTAAAGAATATTCCGGATGCCAATTTATTGGCTAAAGGTGGCGCAATTTTGGAGTGTATAAGATACACTTGGATTAAGAATTTAATTAATAGTATACTAAATATTAATATTAGATATTAATATATATATAAATAGTATATATATGTAGCGTGTGGCACCAATGCAAATTGGTTATCAGCATGCGCACCACTATGTATATACATATAGATTTATTTTGTGTAATATATATATATATGTGATATATACATACACATGTGTAAATTGATTTATGGTAATAAAATAAAGATAGTAATATTAGATATTGACAATATTTTGAAATATTCAATATGAGATATTGACAATATCCTAGATTTATTTGATATGAGATATTATAATAAATGAGATAAATCAATCAATTATATTTTCCTTATTTTATTGGAAAAGGTTTTCTCCTCCACACTTCTTGGGGCGCCACTTTTATCATAAATAGGAGGTGGGTGTCAAGTTCTCTTTAAGACATCATAATTCCAAAAGCTAATAGTTCTTTGTGTAAAATAGAGAGATCCTATGGAGAGTTGAGAGAGAGGGAAAAGGCCGGTCTAGCAACCGGAGTTTTCCAATAGCAATCCATGATGGGATTCCGGCGGTGTTCGTGTGGACTAGCGGTAGAGGCCGAACACACTGGGCGGCTCTATGCAGAACTACTCTCCCAGACGGTCAAAGCGTCGATCTTTTAGATCAACCAAGGTAACCACCGTCTTTAGCTTATTTGTTTATTGCTTAAACGAAGTCGATCTTGGGTCGATAGGAAATAAATTTTTGAATTCCGCTGCGTTCCCGCGTAGATTTCCTAACAAGTTTGATGTATGTCATGGTATGTACTAGACCAGACATAGCTTATGCAGTTGGTAAGGTCAGTCGTTTTCTTTCTAATCTTGGTAGAGAGCAGTGGAATGCTGTGAAATGGATTATGAGTTATCTCAGGGGTACTACAGATTTATGCCTTACTTTTGGTGGTGAAAAACCCGTGTTGGTTGGTTTCACTGATTCTGATATGGCTGGAGATGTTGATTTTTACAAGACTACTTCAGGATATTTGGTTAAATTTGCAAGGGGAGCTGTGTCATGGCAATCGAGGTTGCAAAAATGTGTTGCACTTTCAACTACTGAAGCTGAGTATATTGCAGCAACTGAAGAATATAAAGAGTTGTTGTGGATGAAGAAAATTTCTCCAGGAGTTTGGTTTGAAGCAAGATCAGTATGTGTTGCATTGTGATAGCCAGAGTGCTATTCATCTTGGTAAGAATGCAGCATTTCATTCTCGGACCAAGCACATTGATGTTCGTTATCATTGGATTCGGGATGTGTTGGAGTTGAAGTTGCTACCACTTGAAAAAGTGCACATGGATGAAAATGGTGCGGATATGTTGACAAAAGCATTGACAAGGGATAAACTTGAGATATGTCGTTCTATTGTGGGAATGACGAATTCCTCCACAATGTCGTGAGTGGGAGATTTGTTGGGTAGATCACTCCTTTGTGGAACCCAAGCCCACTAAATAATTGAAAAAATAATAATATGTCAAATAGTATTTAAGGGAACAAATTAGGTTAAGTTTTCCCTAATCATCACAATAAAAGAGAGGCAAAAAGGAGGGAAAATTCGCAGGATTTTTGGTGTTGCAGCAGTCTCTTTCCGGCAACGATCGGACATCTAAAAGGACTCAGATCGGCACGAAATTTTGAGGGCTTGTTCGTCTCTCATTATTCTTCAATATGAACGGTGGAATTTTCTTTTCAACGGTTCAATTTCCTGAAAATTGTCCGCGAACTGACTGCTGCGTTTTCGATGATATTTTTCAACAACTCTTGTATTTTGCATTTTTAGTTGATGTTTTGGTGTAGTTGAGTTGGTTGATGTGTTTGGAACACTTTTGTATCACATTTTTCTGATTAGTGGAGTTTTTTTGGGCCTCAGCCTCGTGGTTTTTACTCTCTCACACCGAGAGGGGTTTTCCACATTAAAATTGTGGTGTTGATTTTCTTGTGTTTTAGTTTCGCTTTAATTGTGATTTATCTTCGTTGGGTCTGCCTCGTTAATTCCGTTGCGTGTCATTAGAAAGACTTTGTGGGTATTTGTGATACGTGTGGTATTGCGGTTGTTTGTTTTCCCAACACATCATATAGTCTGGAGGATCATTTAACATAACAAAATTAGAATCAAAAGAATGCCCTCTAGAAACAAGACAATCCGCAGCACGGTTTTCTTCTCTCATGGTATGTTGTATGATGCAATTCCAGCTTCTCTTCAGGTAAGTTCTACAATCTTCAATGAGGGGACCTTCACTTGAGTCCCATTCTCCATCATGGGAGCTACTGGTGACAGCCGAGAGGGAGTCTGATTCAATAATGACGTTGCGGTAGTTAGCTTCCCAAGCCAATCTAAGAGCCTCTCTGATAGCTTTGAGCTCTGCACAGAAGATATGAGATATATTAGTATTCCCTAAGAAACCAAACAACCATTTATCTTCATGATCTCTCGCAAGACCCCCAATAGAGGAAGATCCCGATTGATTATTGCAGCTAGCTGATGTGGCCCAGATAATACCCAATTCAATAAGAAGATTGAGTCTTTTATTATCCCACGTTGGTTAATTGTCTTTTATATTTATTATTATTTTTAATTATTGTTATTTTGTCCCACATTGCTAAAATGACAATTGGACTTGGAGTCTGTAGCCTATATAAGACATTTCCTTGTATTTGAATAGGTTGTTTATTATTGAATCAAAAAACTATTTTGGTTGGAATTCAGAATTTGAATTTTTATCATAAGAAACTTTCAGAAATTGGGTTTCTTTCAAGAAGTTTTCAGAGATTGGACTTCTTGCGATTATCCTGAGACGGGATAATTGGGTGATCTTCCTGAGACGGGATTATCACAAAGCAGTAGTAATCTGAGACGGGTTGCTACATATCCCTTTTCTTTCTTGTTATTTACGTTTTATATATTCAGAAAAAGCCCTAAATATCCGATCACATCAGCCCTAAAAGAGCAGCTTTCGAGATTTATATTGCTTTAATCTAGATCCTACAAGCTCGGTTTATATCACTAGCATTAGCGTTTAACTTGACTCTTTCGTTTCTCCTTGATAAATATTAAAACACATAAAATGAAACAACTTAAGAATCGGATATCTAATGATAAATATTATTACATTTCCTGATGAGAACCATACATGATTCGATTCTTGTATCCGCTCCAATTATAATAAAAAATCTCTTTCTCCATTCCTCAATTTAAAAAATAAAATTGAAACAATTGGTTAATTTTTTTCTTAGTGTTTTCAATATGGTTTTCATTTCACATATCCGAGTCATGTATCTAATTTTAAAATGACGATTTTGTTTGTTCTAATTAAATATCCGGTACGTGAATATGATATATATGTAATCGATTACGTGATACGTTATCAGTCGGAAGCATATAGTTAACAAATAGAGTAATGATAAAGGCACAACCAAAATTACACAACGAACACCACAACGTGATCTCCCACCATTCATTTTGATGAGTGTTAATTGAATATGATGTGGACCCATCAAAATCAAGGGTAGGAGATCACGTTATGACATCCGTTGTGTAATTTTGGTTGTGCCACTATCATTACTCTAACAAATAATAGTGAATGAAATGATGACAACGAGTAGTGAGTAAGATCTTTCATGAACAAAATATTCATTAGGGTAGCCTCTCTATCTATTAATATGAAAGCGATAATGGCATCTAATATTGATCATGAACATGCATATGTCGGTAAAGGCTAATTAAAGACTAATTAAACAATGATAATCAAGTGGTTAGAAAATTAAACCTTTCTTGTTAGAAGTAGCATATATAGACACTTGAGTATGAGTCTACAGCCTTGTGTGATGATTAAAATTTAAATTAAAAAATGGGTTATTATTTGCGCCACGGCTGAACCACGCTATTTTTATAAAATCAATCATGTAAAAGTCGAATCTATAGCCAACATGCGATTTCTCGCAGTGTTAATTCATGATTGACTCTAAAAAGGCCGAATGTTGACTATATATTTGACTTTCACATAGTCGTAACTACTGTGATACACAAACATAGTCGTGGTTATACATATAAAGCTCCCATTAAAAACAAAGGGTATTTAGTAATTTCAAATTATATTCCAATTAAGAAATTAGGTAATCGTAATAAAAATTTAAACATATTTTTTAAAATTTCTACTACCTCCGTCATTAAAGGTAAATAATTTGAAAATTTTCTTTTGGTCCCATGATGTAAGTCGTTTTACAATATCACAAGAACATATATCAACATTTTTCTTTATCATACTCCTAACTTAGATCTATATATCCAAGACTTTTACATACTCAATAACTATTGCATTGATGATAGTCAAAATGATATATTAGGCATTATAGCCTTAAATTTATGACATTTAACTATTTTTTTTAAATAACGTGAGAACTCTAGAATGACTTACATTTAATGATATACAGAGTATGACCTCGGTCAAATATCCTTTTCAGGCTTCCATTCAAGATTTTCGCGGGTCTTCAGCATGGCCCCTCTTTACCGACAAATCATGACTAATCTATATTTTGGCCACAATATTCAAGTCTTTCTCAACCTCAACCAGTGCACGCTCATTCAGCTCTGGCTTAGACAACTCAACTTCAACCGTCTCGGGTTTAGAGAGCAACACACCTATCCCAAGATTTGATTTGCATTGTCTGTGGGGCTTCATGAAGAAAACAATAAAGTCTTTCTAACATTTGTTCTTCTTAACGCGCATACCATATCTTCTAAACAGATTTAAAGCTTATGAATGATCTCACTCAACATGTCTCTCTTATAAGCAGTGGAAGACCTACATACAACTAAGGAGGGCAACTGCCTCTTGATTCGAAAAATACATATTAATCTATGTAGCATGAGTGTTGGTTTCCCCCTCCCTTAATTTTTGTATTGCCTCTTTAAAATTTTATCCATGTCCGCCACTCCTTATAAACATTGTCTTCACACCGCATACAACTCTTGATCCGACTTAGATCATATATTTGGCAAACACCGGTTTCATCATACGTTATGGTCTCTATTTTCTTCAACATAATTTGTGTAATATATAGCATGGTCAATGGTTGCTTTATTGACATTATATTGATAAATACAGTACTCCACACTGTTTTTTTAACAGTCACTTTTCAAAATCTGATTCGTTTTTATTTATCTGTCATTTTACAATAACAATGCTGCAATTATTAATAGTTTTTTTTCCACCTTTACCCCTCCATTTAATTATAGTAATATATAAACAAAGTATTAACGTCGCCAATAAAAAAAGACATTTCCCATAGCTAACAACTCAAAAGGTCAATTTGCAACACTATTACCCATTCATATACATATTCCCAATATTTATTAAGAGACTGTCTTTTCACACTAAACATGATTTACACATTCCAAAGGTGAGAGTGAGTTTCGTTTTGACATTTAACACGCATATCATTCTAACCCTAAATGAATCAGAAATTGTATATTATTCAGATTATGTTACAGGCCCGGAACATTATGTTTTCCATACCAATTTTTGGTCTACATAAAGAGACATTGTAATATACGTTTGAGAAACAATACGGACCATTTTACAGGCCGAAAAATTACGTTTTCCGCTCCCATTTCAAGTCAGAATATAACAACGGCGCTATGAAAATTTCGAAAACGTATCGGACCATTTTAGAGGCCGAACATGTAATGTTTTCCTGGCCACGTTCGGGTCAGAATAAGCTAAATAATTCCGACCACATTTGAGTAGGTATAACCCTATTTCAAGTCAGAATATAACCATGTCGCTATAAAAATTTCGAAAACGTATCGGACCATTTTTTAGGCCAAATATGTAATGTTTTCATTATCACGTTAGGGTCAGAAAAAACTAAATGGTTCTGACCATATTTGGGTAGGTATAATGTTCCACATTCTGACCGAACTCCGGTCAGAATGTAGGCGCGTAAGTTAAAAAAATTAAAGACAAAATCAGAAAAGTAATTGTTGTGCAATAAGATAAATGGCTGTGTGAAAAGACATTTCATATATTAATCTATGTAGTATGAATGTTGTTTGCCCCCCCTCCCCCCTAACTTTTGTATTGCCTCTTTAAAAAAATTATTGCCCCCTTTCAAGATCCCGCATCCGCCACTCCTTATAAACTTAGTCTTCGCACCGAATACAACTCTTGATCCGACTTAGCTCTTATATTTGGCAAACTCCGGTTTCATCATACGTTATGATCTCTATTTTCTTCAACGTAATTTGTGTTATATACTTATATATGCATGGTCAATGGTTGCTTTATTGACATTGTATTGATAAATACAGTACACCACAACTGTTTTTTTAACCGTCACTTTTCAGAATCTGATTTGTTTTTATTTATCTGTCATTTTACGAATACCTATGCAGCATTATAACTTTTTTCACCTTTACCCCTCCATTTAATTATAGTAGTAATATATAAACAAAATGTTAACATCTTCGATAAAAAAGACATTTCCTAAAGCTAACAACTCAAAAAGTCAAATTGCAACACTATTATTCATTCATTTACATATTCCCAATACAGTACTCCAATTAACAAGAGATAATTTATTTATTGGGTGTGCATATATTTGAAAAATCAAAGGACAATTTAGTCATTTTATATTATATTTTAGACATATTAATTACCTTATTAATATATGTGATTATTTTTTCTACGCGATAGTTAAAGAAAACGAGTTGTGTTGGATTTATTTATTTTGTGAACGCAAAGAGGGCGGAATCATTATATTCTACAGTATATCAACATCAACTCCAAAATAACTCTTTTTAAAGGTTTCCGCATAAATAAACAAAGATGGTAAACGTCGTAACCTTTTAAACAAAAATGCAACGAGACAATGCTACAACCAATCCTAGATTGACAAGACTAATGACACAACATATTTATAAACAATTGATCATGGTGTTACGTAGACCAATCAATATATCATACATCATGTTTATTAATTAATAGTATATAAAAAAATATGTTATATCATTAATTGTGTCAATTTAATTATGGTCGAAGTATTTTCCAACCGAAAGGTAATAAAAGTTAGTCATTTTCTCAACCATAATGAATAATGCAATATATCTACCGATATAAAAATTGATGTTGATTGATTAAGTCTAGCGTAATCTTGTTGCTAAATCTAGGTCAGGTATTTTTGTTAGTGCACATATGAATTTACCAATCTTTTGCCCTACTTGACCTACTGAAGTGCTCCTAGATAGAGAGTTGGTTTGGATTTTTAATACTACCCCCTACCCCCCCCTCTACCCTCAATATGCTTTAATGAGAGAGGAGGAGGCTTTTAATTTTGGGTTGATATATTGTAGTAATTGCATATATCTAACTTCACTTAGAACGACGTCATTATAGATGGGACCTTTTATTTCTTCATTTATTTCTTGCCCTTTTAGATCCCATCTAGCGGTTGTGTGTTTGCTTACAACTTACCCTTCTTGTATTTATGATTTTTTTCAGAATCGAAATCGAAATATACGCACGCACGCTTTTGTCTCCACTAAAACTCGTACCTGTATACTCTTGTATATCGTTAATAATAATATTGTATCAAAGACATCCATTTAGTATAACATGTTTACAATGAAGTTACACAAAAATTTGGACGTCTTTAGTGGTATGAGGGGCGGATTTATATGTTTCAGGGTGGGGTTGCATGAACCTACTGAGATTTGAGAATATTTTTTTAGTATTAAAACAATATAATTTTGTTGTTAAAAAATACAGTTTTAGGCTTCGATGACCCACAAGAAATTTTTTTGGATAAAAAAAATATAGTTTTAGACTCCGGTGACAACACTAGAACAAATTCTTGGATCTGCCCCTGAGTGGTCACATGACATATAGCACGACACCATATCAGGGCGTGAAATTCTACTTTCCAAATGTCGGATATGAATATTGGACCTATGATGCACGGTTACTTCTATCTGATAGCGTGTTTAATATGTGATACATATGGACATAGATACATACCGGATACTTATGATGCACAACTAGAGAGAATTTGTAGTTTTTAAAAGAGTGGCAACGATGCCTTGATATTAAGGTATGCTATATGTATATGAAATAGAGAACCATGTTGAAAACCAAGTAACCGTCAATAATGAATGAAAAAATGTCTAAAATGATAAATACTACTACAACAAATGAGTCTAGTTTCTCTCAAGTACTAGATTTAAGTGATTTTTTAAGTATAAGTGATCTAACTATACACTCAAATTTAAAAATGATCTAGCTATATTTTTTTTTTTTCAAAACTACGTCGTTTTGCTGATAATGTATATAAACGTTTGTACTTGAAATGTCATTTTAGTCTAGTATTTGAGAGGATCTTTACTCACCAAAAAATGGATGGATGGTCCGTTGTGTTTTTTACACCCACATATATTATCTTCGTATTTGTATTTTATATTTTTCAAAAATCCTATACCTACGTATCTCATATCTGTATATCCATACTCATGTATCCGTATCCGTGCAACATGGTATTGAATCTCTGGAAAATTGAACCTCTAGAACCAACTTTACAAAGATCAAATATCATTTTAGTGTTTAGAAAATAGGTTGTTATGCTGTTAGAGCAATGATACAACCACAACCAACTTACACAACCAATTGACATAACATTGATCTACACCATTGATTATTGTGAGACCTACATCAATATAAATCCTACAAAAATCAATAATGTAGATCAATGTTGTGTTGATTGGTTGTGGTTGTATCATTTCTCTCTTACTCCCTCTGTTTTATAATAACTGAAGCAGTTGTAAAAAACACGTAGATTAAGAAAGTAATTAATTATTTTGACTTTGATAAGATAAAGACTAGAATACCCTTATAGAAAATAGAGTAAATAATGCTGGTGCATTTAAGATAGTTTATGAAAAAAAATAAAAAAGACAAGTAAAAATAGAAAATTGTATTAAATTTTATATTGAAAAATGTTTTGACACAGTTATATTAAAACAATTTTTTATTGGCAATTGCCATATTTTGGAAGGGAAGGAGTACTAAATACGACCAAAGATTTTCCTCCACTAGCACAAACACCATGCACCCCCACCCCGTGCAACTTTTCCTCTACCTATATAAATGCACTAAAGCTTTAACCATTTCATCATCTTTTTCACACTCCAAAAAGAAAAAATATCGAAATCTCACCTTGTGCATATTTAAAAAAAAAAATGGTTTCTATTAATCCCCCTCTTTCTTCTTCAACCCAAAGAACAAAATTCCCTCAAGCTCTAATGGAGAGTTTATCTAGAAAGAGGAAATTCGATGATGATAATGAAGCTTTTGAAAATGGAGAAATATTAATGGAAAAGTCACTATTCAAAAGCATGAAATCTATGCTAAGCACAGATTTACATCTTGATAGTCCTTTACCTTTGGAGTGGCAACGATGCCTTGATATAAAGGTATGATATATGTATGTATATATATATGTGTGTGTGTGTGTATGTGTGTGTGTGTATTATAATCTTTTTGCACCAAGAATGGCCTTAAAGTTTTATGGGATTTTCTTCCCCTACTTGAAGAGAAAAGAAAAGTTTTTTGTTTTTTTCTTTTGCCTGCCTTTTGAACCCAGTAATTTTGATTCAAGACATGCTTCTGTTTAAGTTTTGGAAGTTGTCTAATAAAAATTATATAAAACGAGGAGATTTTTTTCTGAAAAGGTTTTGAAACAGAGAGATTTTATACCATAATGGTTGTATGAACGTTGTATATAATTTGCATGAATCATACACTTCTAAAAATCTACTCTTTTCGCCATAAATATTTTTAATATGTGAAAAAATGTAAAATTTGTTTAGTCTATTTCATCATAAACACTTATTATGTGAAAATAGATGAAACAAATACAATTTATTATAACGTTCTTAATTATTATAAAATACCTGCCAGCAAGATTTTTTGCAGTGCTAGTAGATCATCAGAAATTCTTAACTTATGGATGTTTCGGGTTCGAGATTTAGTGAAAACAAAAATATAAATTTATCTTTTTTTTAGCAGATAAAATATATTTATCATTCCCTCAAAAAAAAAAAAAAAAAGTATTTATCATGACTTGTTGGTTTTTTTCTTCGCTTTTCCTGCAGTCAGGACAGATATATTTCTACAATACAAGGACACATAAGAGAACATCAACTGATCCAAGGCTAAATTACCAAGAGCCAAAAAGCCCTTCATCAAGCCACGTCATCAGTCTAGACCTTGAACTAAACCTACCATGTTCTACACCTCTAAAGATTAATGACAATTTCACCAATGATCGTAATCCGGGCAACACGACCTCCAGTTTGGCTATGAACCCTAAAAAAACCAGTACGGCGACTGAGATGTCGAGGTCGACACCATCGTGGTTGGCGTCTGAAGGAGATCAACAACAACATCAAGAGGAGGAAATGGTTGCGGCGGTGTGCAATAAGTGCCACATGCTTGTTATTATGTGCAAGATATCACCTTCTTGCCCTAATTGCAAATTTATGCATGAATCATCTACTACTGCTAGTACTCTATTTAAGAGAAGATCATTAAGCTTGTTATGTTAAATGATGATGATATGTTGTGACAATATAAATGTGTAATATATATTTATATTTTGTTTAGTGGAGTGTCCCATATTCTAATGAATAACTATTTTGGACAATTAATATATTGTGTAAGTCGTCGTATGGTAGCAGTATTATCTTTTCATGTACAATGCGTTGTCAGTTGAACATATCATATATTTCCTATGACTCTAAATGTAATTCATTTTAGCGTTTTTAAATGGTTTGAAAGAGTAAAGTGTCATAAATTCACGACTATAATGTCTACTACATTGTTTGATTTTTGAAACTCAAAAATGAATTATATATATTTTGGGACATGATAGTACTATACACTACGACCGTCTCAAAATAGTTTTTTCTTAACTTTTCATAAAAGAAAAATTAACGAATATTATAAAAATGAATGAATAAGTCCTATATACTCATGTCTATCATTACGAGAATAGTTGTAAAATAAAGAAAAATAGACGAAACTTTTAGGTGGTGGGCCTTCACATCGGACACACCATATAAAAATATGAAAAATAGATGTAATTAAATTCAAGCACAATCGACACACCATATGCATAATGATGAAAATATGATCCATCTTGAGAAGTAGATGTAATTAAAATTTGGAAGACCACTCAATTAAATTTTGGGCAATAGGAAAATAAATGGATGTATTATTTTCATAGTATTAAGAAATGGCTCATAAATTAATAATATGTAAAGATGGGAAAAAAAAGTTATGCTTGAAAATTTGTATTGTGAAATGGTGGTAATGTTAATTGATGCAGACTATGGGTTTTTTTAGGTGACTATGGGTTTGAAATTAGAGTTTTGATGAGGCTAAGGCATACTTTTGGCCCAATTATTAAGCCTGCAACATTGGTCTTTTGGGTCAACCATTCTATAGCATGAATTTTTTTTAGACAACTCAATTTGGTGTTACTTAATCAAAAGAAGTTGTTCTAAAAAATAAAAAAAAAAAAGAAAAAAAAAATCCTAAGAAGTTTTTAAAAAAAAAAGAATAATGGATCCTTCGTTTTTATTTTATTTTAAAAACTCATCTCATTATTTTAAGAGCCTTTGCATTTCTTTTTATTCATCAAACTAATATGAGTTAATTGGTGGTTCATGACAAACTTAAAATTTATTTAAGTTTGTGAAGTATACATAAACACTAAATCTCTATCTTAGTGTCACCCCACCCTTGCCCCTCTTAATTCTTTGTATTATTATTCACCTCACAGTCTAGTTGATATATGAAGTTAAAAAAACTCAGAAGGCATTCAACTCATTTATCATTTTATACTTTGAAGCGAGAGCTGAATAATATCGATATATGTACGTTGTAAAGAGAGTTATGAACTTGTTTGAGCTCGATCGTTTATGAACTTGTTTGAGCTCGGATCGAGCTCAAACAATATATTGATCACGAATATAGTTCAAACATAAAATTCGAATTCATTCATTAAACAATCAATATCTCGAGCTCGTTCGTTTAGTATACAATTAAGCGCAAATATTTGATTCTCAACTCATCTCGTTTCGTATACACCTCTATACAAGTCTCACTTTATCACTATAAATATACAAGCCAGATGTCTTATTTTGGTTGAAAATAAATGGAAGTCATGGTTATAAACACATAATAGTAAAAAGGAAAAAAAAATATCATAGGTTATTAAGGCCATTGTCGGAAGTTTTTGGTAAGAAACAGTAAAGGAAGGGACAATGTCATAATTGTAGCAATTCCTCCTCCTCCTAGTACGTAAACCCCTACACAACCGCCCGTCATGGGCGCACTTACTCTCTACCCCTACCATATTTATGGGATCACATTGATGGCATTAAGGTAATTCATTGGTAAAAAAAAAAAATAGGGGTTTCAGAAGAAATTCTTATCTTGCGTGGAAAGTCATCTTAGCGTGAAGAAGAAGTGAGAGTAAAATTACCGTCGAGAATTTTATAATACGATCGTTGTATGAATTAATATAAGTTTTCACACACAATCAAAATGTATATGTGAAGATAAATAATATTTTGTATATTTTGTAAAGTCGCACGGTAAAAAAATGTCTTACATCAACAGATCGGTGCACATGAAGAGAGTGAGAGTAAGAATTTCCCGTCGAGTCGAATCTTTTTATAATACGATCGTTGTATGAATTAATGTTCTAGCAAATGATATATATTACATCACTTCATTTTTAAGTTTTCACACACAATCAAAATGTATTATATGAAAGAAAGTAAAATAAAATGTTCTCCTGTATGTTACTTAATACAATTTTGTACAAACATTGTAGCATAAAATCTCTCGTATCACTATGACAACCTTATCTTTGAATTAGAGTGTGGGAGTTCGATACCTTTGTATCGAACCCTCTCAGCAAAATAAATAAATAATATTCCCTCCGTTCCGAAATAACTGAGACAGTTGCCAAAAAGATTTATTCCAAAATAAGTGATGCAGTTACATTTTCAATGCATTATTTATTTTGTTTTCCTACATCTACCCTTATTTATTAAGTAATGAGAGAATAAATACAGCATTCCATTAATTATAGACTAAGGGTTTTTTTTAGTCATTTTGATATTCAAATTAAAGCATTAACTATATATACTTATATATGCATGTTTGGCAACTGCAATAGTTATTTGGAACGGATGGAGTAATAATAAAATATATGTAATACACCACATTGGAGGTGGCAGAAATGCATTACCTGCTTATATATAAGTGTGAAACATAAATATCTTATCAACTCAAAGTTAATTTTTTTAGGCATCTATCGAGACGACATATGTCTAAGCGTCGATTAATGAGAATAATTTATGACTCGCTTAGTAACCGGATTATTTACAACGTACTCAATTAGTCTTACCTCGATTTACAAACTTTATAGGGGGGCTTTGGATTGAAACTCAGCATTTTTTTTATTATATTAAATTCATAATAAGGATGTTAATGTTTCAGGATCGATCGCTTTAAAATTGAATTTAGTTGGATCGAGGGTATATAATCACCAATTATGTCATTATTTTTCTATATCACGATATTTCATGTCTACTCTAAAGCTTATTCATTTAATATTATTTTTTTGATCACTTTCCAGCAGGATGAGACTTTACATACAAAATATGGACAATTAGTAAACAAAAACGTATATATATACGTAGTTGAATCATTGACTGTAGTTTTCGTTACCTATATGTTGTCTATACATTTGGATAATGATGTCATTTTAAACGGGTTTAGCCAACAACAAGATTCGGGTTGTTGATGTTTTAACTAATTTAAACTTAATTCGACTAAAATTCTACTACAAGGAACTAGTATACATTTTCTTTTCTTTTCGAGTAACTTCTACAAGAAACTTAAATTCATAATGTTTCTATCGTTTAGTGGCCAAGTCAAAATAAACCCTTATTTGTTTATTTGTTTTTCAATTACACCATTTCTAAAATAAAATCCTCAAAGTTGGCAAGAACATTGGTACATAAATTAAGCTAACTTGCCCAATTAAGCTAAGCCCCACATAGTCCAAGTTCTAGCTCTTTTTGTCCTAATTAGTGTATGTGAATTAAAGTGCTTTTAATGATAGTCATTTTGCTTTTAGTACAACAATGACATTTTTTAAGGTACAACTAGCTGCATGTTTTTGCAAGAAATATTTGTTTTGAATAAAATAAATAACTTGAATATTGATTGGGGCTCAATGTTTTAGTTCATTCATAATCTTAAAGAAAGAGGCTTGATTCAGTTTAATGAAATGCATTAAATCAAACATATAATAAGTCAGCTTTCGCGATATATATTAAGCATAATATATTCTATTTTTGAGAAGCATCATTCCTCAATTTAACTATAAAATATCAACTGCACAACACCACAATTCAACCTGAATCGCACAAAATTCTTATCACAATGATAATGCCGTAGCATTACAATCTAACTTATTGCAGACAATTATGTGTATTAAGAATATTAAATACATATCTTTATTTTTTTTATTAGTGTATCGGTTCAATTCGAATTGATTGATTATCAAACCGGCCAAAACAAAAACAAACCAAGCTATTTTATATCAATTTGGTTTGCTTTGGTTTTAACTCGGTTTTCTAAAAGCTTTTAAACAGTTCGGGTTAGTACGGTTCAATCAGTTTTTAGGTTTTGGGAATAAATATGAACATCCTACTCTGAAGTCTTTATACTCAAATTTGTAGATAATGTAGACTTTATCTTAGCCGATTTAGAAAGACAAATAAATACATAAACTAACACACGGATACCCTCATTATTTTATTGATTAAAAGGATATTATAATCATGTAATAAATATATATAAATAAAATAGACAGGTCTTGCGTATAAAAACGTGTCTTTTTTTTTTTTCCCACGGTGTTCTGAAAATTGTAAGGTTGTTAATTATAGAAAAAAAAAAAATCAATAATAATGTTATAGTCTTGATTAGGTCAACCGTACTCCAATAAAAACCATAGTCAACTCCGCCACTATCACTCTCTATACATGTCAAAATCAATGCATTCGTAAGCAACAAGTTTTTTAATTATTTGAAAGAGTTTTTGACCAGAGCTTACCCTGAATTATAGTCAGACTCTGCACGCACGATCCGGACCGAATTTCGAATTAGTCGGACCGGTAAGTTCCGAATACCGGAGGCTTTAAGAAGAAAAAAAAAAACAAGTTTTTACATTATAAAAACATTTTTTTTTAATTTTATAATCACAAACATGAATTACATCACTAATTAGTGATACATAATAAAATTATACTACTAATTAGATTACTTTCAAGACACTACACTAAAGTCGAATGACTAAGTCCAAGAAGCCTACGGAAGCCATAGAATGTAAATAGCTCGGAAATTCCTGGCTCCGTCTGAAACACAGTTACATTATATGAACATTTTGTATAAACATATTATTATTCAATATTAGCTTTTTTTTATTATAGGATTTAATGAATAGTAGTAGTATTAACTTAATCCCAATTTTCCCGTTTGGTGAGAAAATCTAGGGTCCTTCCCTTTTTAAATATACAGGGGACTGGTGTGCATGCATAAAAAAGCTAAACCTTTAACGAAATGAAAAGAATATTATTATCATCAAGTACTTTACGTGCATGAACAATTAAAACCCTTTTTTGGGCAAAACAATTAAAACCTTTAACTATGAAATAACCATCAAATTTATTATTACAATTCAAAGTATTATTTATTTTATTTTTCTACACCTACCCTTATTTAAATAAGGAGTGAGAGATTGAAAACAACACTATATTAATTATATTCAAAAGGTGTTATTGTCATTTTGATATTAAGTCAAAACATTAACTACTCTTTTTAATATGTGTGTTTTTGACAACTCGACAGTTAGATAAGAATGGAGGGATTACGAAGATCCATGGGCCAAAAACGAAGAGCCTTTGAGAGTCAAGAATTTAGAACCACCAGTCTACCGGTCAAATAGCCGTGCCATCTTATTCTCCTCCAACCCATGGCATCGTTTTCACGAGGTAGGGAAGCTGACATGGGCGGCTACATGAAGTTTGGGTTACGTGTCTATAATTTGTCAAAATATTTAACTACTAAACTTAAACTCATACTCCATCCGTCCAAAAATATAAGTCATTATAACTCTTTATATTTGTTCCATAATATAAATCATTCTACATTACCAATACAACATTCATTACTTTTTTCTCTATATTACTCCTAATTTATTATCAATACAACTATTTTCCATTAGTTAACAAGTATTGAATTAATGATAGTCAATAATTAGACATTTAACCTTAAAATTTATGACATTCAACCAATTCCTTAATCTGTGTGAAAACATCTAAAATGACTTATATTTTGGGACGGATGAAGTATATTATATCTCGATATGGATCCATACATAGAATAGTCGATCAATATATATAAAATAAACAGGTCAATTCTGAAAAATCCTATTATAATACTTTTTAAACGGATCGGCTGCGTAATATATTCATAAGGTGCAGTCGCACGTGCTCAGGGCGGATCCACGTACCCCGGGGGTCACATGATCCCACTCAACTTTAAAAATAAAAATAAAAAAAATCCGAAGCGACGTCGTTTTGGTAAAAAAGAAATCAATTTTTTACCAAATTACCCGCTCAAACCGAATTTTTTTTAGGGTTATTACACTTTTATGACGGGTGACCCTACTGAATTTTTTTCCTGGATCTGCTACTGCCCCTGATAGAGGTGGATCTATAGCATGATACATGCCCCTAATATCCGAGATTTTTTTTATAATGAAAAATCTGCATATGCTGTAAAATTATAAAAATACCATCAATGAATCCAGTATATCATCAATTTCAATTTCCCGGACTCCCGGGAGACCTCATCCTTGCCCTCGGTCCCGGACTTTTAAGGAGACCAATTTTTTGTAGTCATCTTTATTTAAAATATTAAATAAACTTCTTTTTTATTTTTATATAAAGAGAAACATCGTAAAATGCCTAGAGTCTTTACTTCATTATTGGAGATTAAAACTTCGCATGGATATCTTATAAAGAGATAAAGATAAGATATAATGTACTCCAAAATACATTGAACCAGAAATAAACGATCCTTATTTTCTCCATATTCTTATTTTCTTTTAATAAAACTGTGATTTGTCAAATTTTATTCCAATCCTATAAATCATTTCATCTTTAAATATTTTGTCAAGAGATAAATATTTCAAAATAGTTTTTGTCTAGAAAAAAAGGATCATGCACGTATTACATCAGCATTTAGAAGAAAAAAAGGTATTACATCAGCTGATATTACTAATTATGCTTTCAAAAATGAGCAGTTAGTTCCTTATATCTCACTCAATTTCTATCATTGGTATGCCCGTCAGTTACCTAAAATTCCCCATATACCCTTTTGCTTTCTGTAACAAAGATTTGGGGCAAGTTGTTTTAGTTTTTATAAATAAATAACGTCACCTATTTTGACTCTAATTGTTGTTTCCAAATTTTATTGTTACAGAAAATAATGTAAGGGTCGAATTTTGATCACATTCAAAGTATATTGATCACAGCCTTGCATGATTTTTTATTTTCTTGTTAATATATTCTATTACAAAACGTCATTAATTGAAATTGCATTACAACAATGATAAATCAAGTTACAATATTATACAAAAATGCTTGACTAAAGATCAAGCCCAATTAACATTCATCTTAAGTTTTGTGAGAAAATTATACTGAAAGAGAATGTCAAGAAGAAGAAACTTTACTACTGAGGAGATACATCATGTTGCAATTAGGCCAATATGTAATATCACAGCATCTTACCGAATAATACTATCTGTCACACCATTAGAGATAATTAAACCATCTTACCGAATAATACTATGTGTCACACCATTAGAGACAATTAAGTCATCTTTTAAATCTCGTGGTAGATGTCGTCACACCATTAGAGATGGTGGGGCCCATCCATAGAATCCACTGGTAAGGTCCTGAGACGAGGACGCCATTTTGTAAAACGGGAAGCATATTGCAATATCTCACGTTGAAAAAGTAGAAGGAAAAAAAACATCACCATGATATAATGTTGAATATAATACACTTGTTAACTTGAGTTAACAATGAGCGATGAACCTAACTAGTTATTGGGCTCAACTAGCGCCGCTAAGCTAAGGTCTTGAGAACACTCCATCCGACAATTCTCAAGGACAACACTTCGCAAGGATAGCAAACTTCGAGCCTTGGAGAACGATCCATAACACTTCGCCAACATTATCGCCTTCTTGATGATAAAAGCTAAAAAGTCACGGGAATATGACCTCCTGAAATTGCGTTTAATTTTGAATATGTATTACTACATGGATAATGTACGAAAAATTATAAAATGTATGATACACATTATAGAGTCACGTATATACATCGGCGGATCTACAACTATCAAAAGGGGTCCACATATATAATCACATACATACGGATCTAAAACTATCAAGGGGGTCCACATAATCACACACAATACAAATCTACAACTATCGGGAGTAATAAGATTCTCTCAAGTACCAGCTTTAAGTGAATTCTCAAGTACAAGTATTTTTAGACCCGATGTTGGCATATATGGTCTTTTGGATCATGGACACAACTATCATATAAGGCAAGTATCAACAAAACGACATAGTTTTGATAAAAAAATATATGACTAGATCTTTCACATTTTGAATATGTAGTTAGATCATTTGTACTTGAAAAATAACTTGAGACTGGTATTTGAGAAGATCCTGACGAGGGTCATGGACCTGTATAATTCATCAAACCCCGAATATTACACATGAAAAAATGTGTGAATCTGAAGAAAAAAATACATTAACAAAAAAAATATTACACATCCATCCAGGGACGGAGGTAGAGGGTTGCTTGGGTGGGAGCAATTCACCCGGTTTTATTTTCGATACATCAAAAATCTTGTATAATTCAGTCCAAAACAGTTAGTTGTTTTAATTCAGCTCACCCGAACATACAAATATAGTCAATTAGCCAATCCGATCACCAATTCATGGTTCCGTCCTTATTTCCATTAATATTTTTTTCAGATCTGTCTACTGCACACATGTATGATAAGAACTATATGCAAACACAAATCCTATATGATTTTTATTATTCTTGCATATATCAATATATTTTTTAGAGAAGGCATATATCAATATTATGTAAAAAAAAATTCCATATAAAGCTACGGTTTCTTCTTTCTCCTGGAGTTGCATCTCCATGGCTTTTATTTTTAACTTTGTCTTTATTTTTGGTTATTCCAACGTACGGAGACCCGTACTCTTTCCCTAGCATCTGTCTTAAATCGGGTTTTTCCGGACTAGGATTTTAAAGAGGTGTGGGACGTATACTGAGACATATTTCTTCGGGGGAGGCCGGTAGGGCCCAAAACCTTGTAAAAACTCTTTTCTTCTCTTAATAAAATTTACAAAGTTTTTTCTCTCTCTCTCTCTCTCTCTCTCTCTCTCTCTCTATATATATATATATATATATATATATATATACTACATCTGTCTCATATTATAAATCATCCTAATTTCATTCACACAGATTAAGAAACTCAATAAATGATACACCTTTAGTAGTTTTGGACTAAATTATCCTTAGACTGATTAGAATAATGTAAAACTTTGAAAAAAGGAATAAGGTAAAACAAAAAAAGAACATTAATTATTACATTGAAACACATGAAAATGACTTATATTGTGGGACGAATAAAAATGCAAGATGACTTATGTTATGAGACGGATGTAGTATATGTATAGACACACGCTTTCCTTTATTTTTAATTAGGTTTTTCCTATGAGTGATGAAATACCTAACAACTCCCTCGTGACATGCATAAATCTAATGTTAATGACGATAACAATGATGATATCAATGACAATAACAACAGTACTATCAATTCCAAAGGGTATGTTTGTCAATTGCAAAAAAGTATTACGTAGACCATAGCTCATGTCACCTTAATTACTCCCATCAAATCTTTGTTTCCTAATAAATTAATTAATAAATATAAAAAAACAAGAAGACCAAGAACTTGTATAAATACAAACCAAATGTCTTTGGTAAGAACAGACAGAAAGTTAATTAGCAAGCCAACTTTCTAATAAATAAAATTTAAAAAGAAAAGGTTATAATTAATGGGAAGGCCACCTTGCTGTGACGAAAATGGCCTCAAAAAAGGGCCATGGACAACTGAAGAAGATCAAAAACTTGTTGATTATATCAATAAACATGGTCATGGCAGCTGGAGAGCCCTCCCTAAACTTGCTGGTAATTAATTATTATCATGCATGCATATTTTCTTATGCAATTTATATATGCTTTGAATATATATTCAAGAAGATTGATGATGATGATGATGATGAATATCTTATATTTGCAGGCCTAAATAGATGTGGAAAAAGTTGCAGGTTAAGATGGTCAAATTACTTGAGACCAGATATCAAAAGAGGCAAGTTTTCTCCGGAGGAAGAACAAACCATTATGCATCTACATCGCAACCTTGGCAATAAGTAAGTTGATAAATATTTATCTTATTAAAAACAATGTGCAGCATATATATATATGTATGTATGTATATATATAGTTTTCATGTCACCTTATTCACTTATATATATTTGTTAATGAACTTTTATTTTTCCTTTAAGTTCTGGATAGTTTCGTTTAATGAAGAAATTTGCAAAATGGTGAAAGTACAATGAATACGTTCATTGACTGTTAATTTGACGTGTTAGCATGTCCTAGAATTCGATCACAGTGTAACGACGTTGTTTATACAAGAGTCAATTAACTAGTTATGTTTATCGTTTTAATTTGCTTGACTTAAAATGATTAACTCAAATTATTATATTCGTTATATATATATATATTATTATATTCGTTATAGTTTTTTATAAAATGAGGAAATTTTTCGCGCTGCGTGTAATGCGCAATTTCATTTCAACCATTAATTTTTTTGGTCCTTTTTCAGCATTTGTATATTATTTATTCATTATATCTTAAGTTTGAACACCTACCTATATTATATTCATTATATCTTAAGTAGTGTTGTTAGACCCAGGTTTTTTTGGGGCGTTATATATAGCTTTTGAAAATATATATAACATGAAAAAGATACAAGTTAATAAAAATATATCATCTTGACAACGAAACTTTTAATGACGTGACATTAGACCATAATTTATTAAATAAATGTTATATCATAAAATGTCATATGTTAGAGTGGTTATAAATTTATCATTACTTTTATTTTTTGTCACATTGTTGTGCTCTACACATCTAATTTTAAACTATAATTATCCCACTTACTTTTTTTGTGTGGTTGTAGGTGGTCAGCAATAGCAACGCATTTACCAGGAAGGACAGACAACGAAATCAAAAACTTTTGGAACACTCATTTGAAGAAGAAATTAATACAAATGGGATGTGATCCTATGACTCATAAACCAAGAAATGATTTATTTTCAACCTTACCAAATCTCTTGGCTTTAGCTAACATTATTGAACATCAACAATTACAAGATCATGCAGCAATATTACAGGCTGAAGCCCTTCAATTTGCCAAACTTCAATATCTCCAATGCCTTTTACAATCTTCATCCTCTTCATTCATTAACAATATCCCGATAAACTCGTTACAAGATACCGATGCAAGTTCTTCCCTTTGGAATCAGATAAATACCGTTGATCAATCAGCGAATTCATCTGGATTCGAAATCCAAAATTCTCTATCAAATGGAAATGAGAAGTTATTGTGTAATGTCTCCACGTATGGAGACATTACGTCTGAAGACCTCTACACCACACATTTACAATCCAATGGTGTAGATGTCTCAACGTATGGAGATACCATACAAAAATCTTCTGATAAAAACCCTACTACTCAATTGCTCCGCCATGCCATAAAATCAAATTCAGATGCTCATTGCGATCTCGAATCATATTTGAATAATGAATGTGGCGAAAACCCTAACTTTGTCCCAATGGTTAGTGGCCAAGGGGATAATTCACCTAACTCTCCTTGGTTTCTTGGTTCTCCGGCGGGTTCTTCCGGTCAGCTTCCGAGGCTGACGGATGCCGGAATAAGCAACGCCGGGGAGGCTAGCAGCGCCACCTCGGGCAAGGAAAAGGAGGCTTCTTCATGGCCTGAATTTCTTTTTGATGATCTATTCATGCATGAGCTTTCATAGTTTATTTAGCTTTTTGTTGCTATTTAATTATTTTTGTGAATTGATCGATTAATTCTTGAATGTACGTAAATTAATATCTACAACATATATGCTTGTGTGTGTCAGTGTGTGTTTTACTTAAGGATTATAAACTTATCAATTGATAGTTATACATATGATCTCATGTAATGTGGTTGTATTAATTTGTTTGTGTAGAATATTATTATAAATTATAATGCCCAACGATTCGTGCAGAATTGTATGGTGCATCAAATGTTCGAGTGTTTTACTTCTATTTTTTTAAGTAATTGTATGAAACAGATTATTTGAGGTGTAATATTTTGGATTTGATGATTCTTGTGCTATGATTTTTTTGTTGTTGTTGTTGTATTTTTTTGTAAAATTAAGGACGTGTTGAACTTACATTATGTATCAAAAGTGCAAATTTAATTAAGTATTTTTCTAATAGTGAAATAAATGTGTAACTGCAAGCATACATTTATTTATTTTTTTGAACAAAGAACATACATATAGTTACATTACAAAATTTCATTCAAACTTTATATATATATATATATACTGTCTCATTCCCAAAATTTAGGTCCGTTTAGACATTTTCACATAAATTAAGAAAGTGGTTAAGTGTAATCAATTTTAATGATAAAAGTCTAAAATACTCATTAATTCTTATTAATGTATTAGTTGTAAAGTAGTTGAATGTAAAATATTTTAAATGTGAAAGGAAGAAAAATTAATATAATAAATGATCTATTGTTATTCTAAACAGATTTATATTATAAAAAAAATTCAAAAAACTAAACGGATTTATGTTTTGGGATACACCGTACTATTTTGTAAAAGTTGATAATATTACACGTAGCCTCTACTACGTCAGATCAAATAAAAAGACGGAAGTTTAAAAAAAGACGGGTAATTTTTTTCAAACATCTCAGAATAGAAATTCAAGAACTAGAGAAGGAAATGTAAAGTTATTACATCCAGAAACAAAACCAACGAATCCCAAAACAAGATCACGAATTCTAAAGTACTAAAAGAAACTACAAAATCCAATAATAATCCAAATCTAGGAAATAAATAAAGAAATGAATAATAATTAATCAAAGTCTTCAACTCCGGCGCCCCTCAAACGTCGTCATCAAAGTTCTCCTCGAACTCATCATTTACCTGTTCGTCTTCTCTCCCCAAACACATAAATAAACATGCATTTGAAGTAAGTACAATGATACAAAAGTAAAGTAGAAGCTACAATATGATTAAGGTTTATTATTAAAAGATTTGCCTTCATCGAGACCGACTCGATCTAGGGTTCACTACATGCCCATCGACACGTCGTGACTATACGCTTTCTAACTTAGCTTATCTTTGTTACATCATTACTCGAGGACACAATGCATGGTGAAAATTCCACCACGAGATGTACTTGCCAACTACGGTGATTAGCACCGGTAGTCCGGGATCTCCCGGTATGCATATACGTTCGATGGATTTCCTCCACTACCCTTCACCTTTTGAGCCGATGAGCGTTGTCCACCTTTTATGAACGTATCACATCGCCGATTTGAATCAAGGTGCCTAACCAAGAATAGATGACGTTTTAGCTTTTACTACACTTATGTAATTATTAATGTGAATTAACTAGTCACCCAAGTGTTTTCGAATAATACTCCTTATCGCTCTACTCCTCACTTAGACAACTAGACATCACATCCTATCAATTACACAGACATTGATGAACCTTAGTTCATCAAAGCACAAGCCCTTTCATGCCCTTCCGACGGATCCGAACTTCAACTCCCTTTAAGAGTACATTCGGTGTTTTAATCGAACGAATCGAAACTCAATCGGGCTTGTTCATATTTAATTAATGTTATTTAATCATGAATTAAGGTTTAAAATTCAAAACATAGCTTAAAACAACATTACATAAATCGGGGCAATGCGTGCGCATTACTGCGGAATGCGTGCGCATCCCCGCCGTGACTTATTCTAAGCAATCTCGCATCGTGAATGCAGCGAGTGATTATTGCTAGCCAACGCGTACACATCCTACGCGAAAAAGCCCTAAAACCTATTTTCCAACCCTTAACGGTCTCTACTCGAATCTAAACATCTTGCACATGAATTATAGCAAAAAGCATTAGGAAACATGTCTTTAAGATCCAAAACAAAACTTAGTCCTTAAACATCATCTAAGCTTAAAACTTGATGCAATATGCATCCAAAACATGATCTATTCTACTCTAAACCACAGTTAGATTGTAGGAAGAGCTTCTTACCTTTAGCAAGCTTATTCCAACAAAGAAACTCGAGAAACAAAGACTAAAACCGATCTTTCTCTTATCAAAGCTTCAACTTTCGCAATCAAAACGTTGCCTTCTTCACAACGATTCGGCGCCTACTCGATCCGAAAACCGTCAAGAATTGCTTTAATAACCCGATTGAAAACTCTCACTCTACTATTTTGGCTCACACACGCAGAGAGAGTATATGGAGGTGGAGAAAAATCTGATTTCTAATAGGTTATAAGAATTGTGGGGATTTATTCTCCTTAAATAGAAAATCCCAAAAAAGATAGAGATCTTATTATCTTCCTTTATAATAAGATAAATCCCAAAAAAAAAGGATAAAGATCTTATTATCTTCCTTTATAATAAGATAAATCCCAAAAAAAGGATAAAGATCTTATTATCTTCCTTTATAATAAGATAAATCCCAAAAAAAGGATAAAGATCTTATTATCTTCCTTTATAATAAGATAAATCCCAAAAAAGGATAAAGATCTTATTATCTTCCTTAACTATATACATATATATATTTCAAATATACATATATAATTTAACAAATACTTAAACTCCGAATAAAAGGAACCGAACCCAATATTTCGTTTTCGCAAAATGACACGTCTGCCCTTTCCCGAAAATCGGAATATTACAGCATAGTTGTTATATCAAGTTTCATTTTGAATTCACACATTCTTCCTATAAAGAAAAAAAAGAGTATGCGTATGGACTGATATTGTCAATCTGTTTCTGAACTGGATTTAAACTTTGTGGTCCAGATTTGTTTAAATGTCACTTCACTATATGTGGACGACATAGCACACAAGAACTACCTTCCTGGCCTATGTATGCGAGTATAGTCAACATTCATATTTGTGCCAACTCTGATACTAAATTATTTATTCAAATTAATTCAAAACAATCATTCCTAAGAGCCCACTAAATTAAGCGACCTAACACGAGTAATAATATTAGTCTTAAGTACGTGAGAACTAGACAAAGATTCAAGATTAGTCATCACGTACTTATTCTGTCAATGTCATCATCAACATTGAGCAAGGATTGCATGAGCCTAAAGTCCACCCAACTGTCGATCTTTGAGAAACAAGAAAAGCATGAATGCGACGGGAAGTTATGACATCACAATTATTTAATCCAAGAACAATCCCGTAAAGCATTAAGATTTGACTCAACATCCAAATGTCAAATATTGTAAATAAGATCCACCTCATGGATTCAGAATGGAAATAAAATAATAAAGGTGGCGGCGCAGTGGTGAAAGACATATTTTAGATCATGCAGACCACAGTTCGATCCTCCATGGAAGAATGGAAATAAAATCACAAGAGCTAACCCTTGGTAATTTATTAGTAAAGTCCAACGTCACTTTGGGATTAGGAGATGACGGAGCCATATATTGAAAGTCAGGTAGGCTAGTAGACTGTACAATCAGATGAATTATGTTACATTTTATAAGTTTTTTGATGTAGAACTTTTATTCGCTCGATGGGCTTATCCCCTTAGCCTTGCACTTACCTCCGTCCCGATTAGGTGATTAAAGTTTGATATTATTATTATTATTATTATTATTATTATTATTATTATTATTATGATGGTTATCTTCTGCCTAACTCTTTAACAATTTGATCAAGTGCAGAAGAAACCCAAATGAGCTTCTATTTACCTACTTTTTTTGACCGTTAATCACCTACTTAAGTTTTGATGTCTCACGCAACAATATGTGGCTAGATTATTATTATTATTATTTTTATTACTACTCTCTCCGTTCCAAAATAACTGAGGCAGTTGTTAAAAAAACAGTTATTAAGAATGTGATTTAATGCGATGACTTTAAGGATTTAATGACTAAAAGATCCCTGTGGCATAATTAATGCAGTATTTTTTCAACTAAGCATATTAAAGATGTGAGTTAATACATTAACTTTTACAATGAAATGACTAAGAATGTCTTTGGATATAATTAAATAAGGGAAAAATTGAAAAATTAGCAATAAATGCTGCTTTGAAAAATGTTTTGCAACATTTGTTTTGAAACAAAACATTTTGACAACTCACTCATTTATTTTAGAAGGGCGGAAGTATTATTTTTAATTATATCGTTTTAATTTTATGTTGTTGTTTTTAACATATATAAATGAAATGCATTAAGAGACGAAATTTCAAGAGAAATTGTCTTTTAAAAAACACCTCGAAAGAAACAATAAATCTCACACCGATAAACAAGTGCCACACAAAGATAAAAATAACTGCAAATAAGAAAACAAGCCTATCGGTTTCAATAACAAAACTTTTAAAAACAATATCTTTATGCAGAAAAACTTTTTTATTATTAATATACTATCATATTAATAAAATAAAACTTAACTTTTAAAAACAATATCCTATCGGTTTCAAACTACTATCTCTAACCGCTTCTAATGTCCTTGAGGCAGTTGATCTTTGTGATATGTGTTTGTGTCGATGTCTTGTTTGTAACTTTTTGTTGTTGCTCAAAAGAAGTTATTGTTGTCTGACTAATTTTTGTTGGGATTCGTTATCTTTTTCTCAATATATATAAGAGTGACCCCACCCCAGTGGTGCACCATATTTCACTCCCAACTTATCTTATTTTTCGTTCCAGATTCATCTTTTTAACATCCTATAAAACAACATATTCCAATAAGCACTCCCTCTTCCTAAAATTACTTTTCTCTCACACTCAACTAATTAATTTATCTATCAACACATTTTTTATTTTATAGAAATCGAAATGACATATTTCTACTCAAAAAAGCAACACAATTTTTAACTGGAAAAAATATTATTGTGAACTGATAAATATTTCAACAGTCTACATTTTAGTCATTTTCTTCTCGGTGAATCTGCAACCAAATCCGATGAAATATCAGAGATTTCTCAATCAATTTGTGTGAGTGACCCCAGTAAAAAGGTTTGCTTTGATGAACACTAATTTATTGTTTTTGCATACCAAGATCTAGCACTTACGTGGATGAATCACAAAAAAAAAAAAAACTGAAGAGAAATAATATTACAGATTTTCACAAAAAAAAAAAAAAAAAAAAAAAAAAAAAAAAAAAAAAAAAAACTAACTGAAGAAATAAACTTGGAAGTGTCGAAGAAGATGATTTGGTGGGGAGAGAAATGAAAATATGCTAGTTGAGAAGCACTGTTTATTTAAGTGGTCTTTTAAATTTGAAGGGTCTGTTAGTTTTTTTAAAGGATAGGGAACGAAAGAATGCTCCATTGTGGAGTCCAGGTCAGTACTATTCTCTCTAAATAAATTTTGAAGGGTGTGTGAATAACACCATTGGGGTCACTCTAAACGACGATACGACTCATTCTAATACTTAAAGGACACGATTACAGTCGGGGAGAGTATTCCACTCACTAAGAATGAATTTTTTTTTTCTTTTTTTGGCCCTAAGAAGGAATTAAAACACAAAAATTGAAAAAAGACATTTCTTCTTTTATTATATTTCTTACACTTACCACTTCATATTCGGATTGGAATCATACACATCCATCACATTTTCAGGCCACAGTCGACGTCGACGACGCTTGCTCATACATAAATATCGATACACACACACACATATATATATATATATATATATATATATATATATATATATATATATATATATTCAATGTTTTCTTTAACTTCTTTAGGATTAACTTCTATCAGGAGCAAACAAAAGGAGCACGAAAATTGCTGCCCACCGTGGATCGATCATTCGGAGATGTTGCTACTATTATCATCAACGTCATTAGCTGAGCATTTTAATTCTATAGGTTGTATTGGTACTGCGTCGTCTTCTTCTGTGTCTGAATATTCATTGGCATTTTCATACTCAACACATGTGCATTCCCTTCCACAATCACTTTGGCCATTTGGGCAAGGTCTCATATGACAAGCAGGCACAAAGGTGTCTTCTACTAGAGTGCTCGTCTCCGATTCATTGTCAGAGTCTTCTGGAAGAATCCGAGTATTTTTACTTGCCCACATTTGAGTTTTCATCCTCACCCCATGAACTGGAATGTAGTCATAATCAAAGTACATATGAGACATTAGAGTCTTTAATCGGAAATGGTTCGCTGTATCATGTCCCTCCCCTTTAACAAAAGACATCGACGAAGCGTAGTCTTGCCTCCTTAAAACTCATGCTTAGCAAACTCAGTGTGGAAAAATCCATCACATGGAAAAAAGTACAACACACTTCACGGTTTTACACTTATTGAATAATTTACTCTACACATGCATTTTTATAGTGAACTTAATTTTTATAATGTCTTTACTCCATAGTTTGAGTTATCACCTAAAAACATCCAAATTTACATTGGTGGAGACTTTCTGAAACGTCGGGTATAAAATTTGTGTTGTAACGGATAATCGGACGTTTGAGAGATGATGCAACGAGCTTTTTTAAGTAACTCTGACATTCAAGCGAGTTTTTTGAGCTATTTAAGTCACTCTAACATTCAAGTCATTTGCAAAGTTCGCTGTCTATATGCAATACACTTTATACATCTATGCTTAAAGTCTATAGCGATTTCTCTATCACCGGTATTCATTTGAGTGTGGGAATGGCCTCCCGGAGGCAAGATCTGGGACTTCTCAGGCTCTCACGCTTTGTATAATTTACAGACTCATTCAAAAAAGTCGGAGGATCATCACTTAAAAATTCGATTTCCTGTTTCAGCTTACATTTTTGTACCCGAAGGAGCTTCCGTTGGCACCACAGAGGCTGGCGGCATAACATAGTTTGAGTATCGTGATGTAGGGTTTAGGAATGGAGAGGGCTTTGTGAAACTTTTTTATCCAAGGAAGAAAATGAAGTTAAACGAACGGGGCTTTCAAAGGAAGGATAAATAATTTTTTTTATAAGATATTACAATATAGAATTTACGACGGGCTTTAATAGTAAATTCTAATGATGTCATTTTTATTACACGTGTTTTATGCATAAAAAGAATGTTGTAAAATTTTGCGTCTTGATAGCCCAATTTTCTTGTAGTGCCCTCTTGTGTATAATCAAGTATTCTCACTGTGATATCACACATTTAATGCGGTAGAAAAGTATTATCTCCTTATAACTTTGAGATATATAAATGTCTTATCAATTCAAGTTAGTATTTTTAGACTAATCGAGAATAATGCTCTAAGCAGTTGACCGGATCATATATAGCTCATTTAGCGCTACCAGAGGTGTATGGCGTTATACTCTCATTGGGAGCCGGATACGCCCTAATACTAAAGGACATTGCATTTCATGGTCCTGTCCCGATAAAAAACCCCTTCCCCCCACCCACTACTATTAAAGTGTTCCACATTGAAAACTTGTGATTGTGTAACCCACCATATTAAGAGAAGAACTTCCCTCACCTCATAACTTAGGTTTTGGGGACCTCTCCTCTAATATGGGCTTAGGCATAGATTTCCAACATGGTATCAGAGCCACTCATTTATTGTGCAAGTGTTGGGCCTCTTTGTTGGCCTTGAGAGTGCCCCTTATATGCCTTGTGTGTCATGTGACCCGGGCTCTTTATATGCCACACTTGAGGGGGCGTGTTAAAGTATCCCACATTGGGAACTTGTGACTATATAACCCACCACATTAAAAGATAGACTTCCCTCACCTCATAACCTAGGTTTTGGGATGAGACATCTCCTCTAATATGGGCTTCGACCTAGATTTCCAACACCTCCCCCCACCACGCATTCACACACACACACACACACACACACATAAAATTGCATTCTCACCTTGATGTTATATTTTAACAAATCATATACAAGTGTGAAATTTAAACAATCGTTCATATTTATGTTACTTTATCACGCCCACTGCACGGGGGCTGTGAATAAACCATATACAAATATGAAATTTTAACAATCGTCTCAAAAATTTATATTTTTCTATAAATTGTACGAGTTTATGACTAGTTGGATTATATTATATAATGTAAATGATCATAAGAATGATATGTTATTCAGTATAGCAATTTGATTACATTGACAAAATAAAATACAAGAGAACGAAAATACAATTCCAACAGAAAGAAGAAGAAAAGAAAGAAAGAAAACCGAGCCCTGTGTTTAACACAGTTTCCTTAGGACTAATTCGTCCCCTCACCGTCGAGTGCTTTGAGTTTCAACGGAACGTTAGTCTCCCATGATAGAACGGTTAGCAACGACAAGATGCACCAAACTTTCGCTTGCTTAAGAACTTGTTTGTATGAACTCTCTATTTCCATAAGAATGAGAAGAAGAAGAATTTTCAGTCTTATTATAAAACGAGTTGAAGGAGTGAATTTATAAGCTGAAAGCAGGAGATGAAGGCTGGAAAACTGTTGGAATTGGAATAGAACAGGTTCAGCAATCAATATGCTTCAGTAATGGAATAATGAAGCCAGGAAGATGAAAGGGTTTCAGCTTTGAAAATAAAATAATTGCAAAACTGCATTCGTGTACGCATGATGTGGGCGTGCACAAGACTAGGTGAAATCCGGAAGTGATTTGCACCCCCCTGCGTGCGAGGACATATAATGATGTTTGCTTATTACTTCTACACTAAAACAACATCATATATATATTGACCCCTTTCCAACCTTCCAAGCAATGTGGGAGAAAAGCTTCTTCCCATTTTCCATTTTCATATCATTTTCCATTCACACACTTTAAGGCCCAATGCTCATTTAGCCATCAATTTTCCAACAATCCCCCACATGAATGGAAATTGTGAAACCCTAGAAAAGCTCTAAGAATAAAATAGAGAGTTCGGTGGTAGATGTATGCATAGGATAGGTAGGTATGATCCTTTGAACCTTCCCTTGAAAAAATATGTTTACTTTACTAGCTGATTAGTAGACGCGATGTGCTTGAACTATTCTGCTGTTGATGTAAACGATGATATATTTACCACAATGCATCTACCTAGCTACATTTAGTTCTTGCGGTTATGTCCATTTTGGCCGTGGACATCTGCCTGGTTCTGCAAGAGTTTCTAAGAATTGCGCCCTAAACAATTCCCTTTGAAGCGCCCCCACTTCTCTCTTACATAGGTGATTCTGTAATTCAAAATTTCTTGAGTTATTCTTCTTAAACAAATCATTAAAAGCTCTACTGGTGAGCTTATCCTTATTCAATCATTCTCACTGTTTTTCATCTTAGGAATGAGCTTGAGGGTAACCCCCCATAGTGACCTTACTTTTGCAGTTAGGTTGTCCCTTTGAACCTAGATTTTGGGATCTCCAATCTACAAGGTTGGGTTTTCCTTTGCAAGAGTTATTCCATGGGCTTTAGTCTATTCCTCTTGATGACTTTGCAACTACTTCTCTATTTAACCCTTTGGTTAGCGGATCCGCAAGATTATCCCCTGACTTAACATAGTCTAAGATAATCGTACCAGTTGAAAGTAGTTGTCTAATGGAGTTTTGTCTTCGGCGTATATGCCTAGAATTACCATTGTACATTTTGTTTTGTGCTCTTCCAATCGCAGATTGACTATCACAATGAATGCATATTCCTGGCACAGGTTTCGGCCATTGAGGAATATCCTCTAAGAATTGATGCAACCATTCTGCTTCTTCACCACATTTATCTAATGCTACAAACTCAGATTCCATTGTGGATTTGGTTATTATAGTTTGTTTAGAAGATTTCCAAGACACAACTCCTCCTCCTAACATGAATACAAAACCACTTGTGGATTTTGAATCCTTTGTATCTGATCTCTAGTTTGCATTAGTATATCCTTCTATAACAGTTGGTTCTCTTGTATAGTGAAGACCGTAGTTACGAGTATACCTTAAGTATCTCATTAGCCTCACTATAGCTTTCCAATGATCATTACTCGGATTACTAGTATATCTGCTTAGTTTGCCAACAGCGTAAGCTATATCTGGTCTAGTAAAACTCATTAAGTATATTAGACTTCCAATAATCCTTGCATACTCTAATTGAGACACACTTTCACCCTTATTCTTCAACAAAGGTTGACTTTGATCTATCGGAGTTCTAGCTTCATTTTAATCATCTTTATTGAATTTTTCCAGGATTTTATCAATATAATTAGATTGACTCAAAATGAGACAATTAGAATTTCTAGTAATTCTAATTCCCAGTATCATCTCTGCTAAACCCATATCTTTCATTTCAAATCTGGTGTTTAACATATCTTTGGTAGATTTAATCATCTTATCATTACTACTAACAATAAGCATGTCATCAACGTAAAGACACAAAATGACATATATAGCCATCTTTTGTTTCTTTCACGTAAATGCATTTATCACATTCATTGGTTTTAAAACCTTTTTCAAGCATAACATGATGAAATTTCTGATGCCATTGTTTTGGTGCTTGTTTTAAGCCATATAAAGACTTAACTAGTTTACACACTTTCTTTTCTTGTCCCGGACTAGAAAAACCCTCAGGTTGTTCCGTGTAGATTTCTTCTTCTAAATCTCCATTTAAGAAAGTTGTTTTCATATCCATCTGATGTACTTGTAAATTACGTAAAGCTGCTATATCAAGTATCATCCTAATGGAAGTTATTCTCGTTACTGGAGAATATGTATCAAAATAGTCAAGACCTTATTTTTGACTATAACCTTTTATTACCAGTCTGGCCTTATATTTATCAATAGATCCATCTGGTTTCATTTTCCTTTTAAAGATCCATTTTGATCCTAGTGGTTCACATCCTGGAGGTAGATCTACTAACTCCTAAGTATGATTTTGCAATATAGAATTTATTCAACTATTTATTGCTTCTTTCCACATTGGACCTTCAGAAGAAGTTGTAGCTTCTTTAAAACTTTGAGGATCTATTTCTAACATATATGTGATAAAATCTTTACCAAAAGATTTTTCAGTCCTCAACCTTTTGCTTCTTCTTGGCTCAACCTCAGTTGGTTCTTCCTCATTCACTTGTTCAGAACTATGATCCTGAACATGAATTCGTTTTAATGAACTCGGTTCATTTGTTTTAGCCGGAAACACATTCTCAAAGAATGATGCATTTCTTGATTCCATTATCGTATTCTTGTGTATTTCAGGATTACCTGATTTATAAACAAGAAATCGATAAGCACTACTATTGTGTGCATATCCAATGAATATACAATCAACAGTTTTTGATCCTATCCTTACAACCTTGGGTGTAGGTACGAGCACTTTTGCAAGGCACCCCCACACTCGCAAGTATTTGTAAGAAGGTGGTTTACCTTTCCATAGTTCATAAGGAGTTTTATCTTGTTTCTTTCGGGGTATCTTATTTAAAAGATAATTTCTAAATAGGATAGCTTCCCCCCACATATTTTGTGGAACTCGTGAACTTAATAACATTGAATTCATCATTTCTTTCGATGTTCGATTTTTCCTTTCAGCAACTCCGTTAGACTGTGGTGAATAGGGTGCATTTTTTTCATGGGCTTGGGCCTAGATTTCCAACATGGTATCAGAGCTTGGGGACCTCTCCTCTAATATGGGCTTGGGCCTAGATTTCCAACATGGTATCAGAGCCACCCATTTATTGTGCAAGTGTTTGGCCTCTTTGTTGGCCTTGAGAGTGCCCCTTATATTCCTTGTGTGTCATGTGACCCGGGCTCTTTATATGCCACACTTGAGGGGGCGTGTTAAAGTGTCACACATTGGGAACTTGTGACTATATAACCCACCACATTAAGAGATAGACTTCCCTCACCTCATAACCTAGGTTTTGGGATTAGACATCTCCTCTAATATGGGCTTCGACCTAGATTTCCAACACCTCCCCCCACCACGCATTGACACACACACACACATAAAATTGTATTCTCACCTTGATGTTATATTTTAATAAATCATATACAAGTGTGAAATTTAAACAATCGTTCATATGTATGTTACTTTATCACGCCCACTGCACGGGGGCTGTGAATAAATCATATACAAATATGAAATTTTAACAATCGTCTCAAAAATTTATATTTTCTATAAATTCTACGGGTTTATGACTAGTTGGATTATATTATATAACGTAAATGATCATAAGAATGATATGTTATTCAATATAGCAATCTGATTAACACAGTTTCCTTAAGACTAATTCGTCCCCTCACCGTCGAGTGCTTTGAGTTTCAACGGAACGTTAGTCTCCCAGGATATAGCAACGACAAGATGCATGCACCAAACTTTCGCTTGCTTAAGAACTTGTTTGTATGAACTCTCTATTACCATAAGAAGAATTTTCCGTGAGCCCTTCGAATCGAGCTGCATTCGTGTGCGCATGATGTGGGCGTGCACAAGACTAGGTGAAATCCAGAAGTGATTTGCACCCCCCACCCCCCCCCCCCGTGCCAGGACGTATAAATATGTTTTCTTATTACTACTACACTAAAACAACATCATATATATATTGACCCCTTTCCAACCTTCCAAGCAATGTGGGAGAAAAGCTTCTTCCCATTTTCCATATTCATATCATTTTCCATTCACACACTTTAAGGCCCAATGCACATTTAGCCATCAATTTTTCAACATGATAGACAATACATAACACCATACACATACAATTCAAATAAAATACAAAGTCAATTATATAAACTATCGTTCTTACCGGTGCCGATAGATATCAACAAGAAGAGGACCACCGTTGTGATGATAGCCAAAACTCTGAGACGCGATGACATGAAAATGGAGAAAACATGATTCAATAGTATAGAGAAGAGAGTAATTTGAATGTGATGCTTAGAAATGTGAGTTTACTAATGAAACACTATGCCTTTTTATAGGGACTTCAAGCAAGACAATGTTTATTTTATATGTTTCTATTTTTTTAATTTTATTTTGAACATGTATTATAATATATATCCAATGAATTGACATTCTTAATTCATTGTTAATGACAAAGCATTGTTTCTATTACTTGAGTATAAATTTTTGGCCGATTCAATTCTTTTTAGCATATTGTGTCCCCTTTCTTTGAACAAGTTAAATTGTTTGGTCAAAGAAGAAAGAACAAGTCAATTGAGTTCATAAGTAGTCGATTAGAAAGTACAAAATAACCTCTCCAGAAAAAGAAAGTACAAAATAACCTCTTAATCTCATCGTTCTAATATTTTTTATTATAAGAGGAAAACATATTTTATTACTCACATCTGTCATACAAGCGGATAAAGCATACTACCTACATCTTAAATGGTAAGTCCATTTAAGACATTTCACACAGATTAAAAAAGTTGGTTAAATTGATTATGTGTCATTAATTCTGATGAAAAAGACTAAAATGACCTTTGACTGTTATTAACACAAAATAGTAAAAAGTGAGTGGGTAATAAAAAATGAGGTGTAAAAGGAGAAGATTGTAATAAATGATTCATTGGTTATTTAAATGAATTTACATTATGGACAAAATATAAATTAAATGAATTTATATTTTGGGACGGACGTAGTAGATAAAAATTCTGAGGCCCCAAGAAATTATCAAAATGTTATACAAGGAATGAAACTGTTAAGGAAAACAAATCGAGCAATAGCTCTTAACTACAATAACACAAATATAACACTAAATAAATAAAGGAAGGAAAAAGACAAAACACTAAATGTATGTAGTTCGGCCAATGCAACATACGTCTACGAGCGAAAGAGAAAATATTATTATAGCTAGAGGAGGAATACAAAATAAATATTACTATAGACAAGAAATACAAAATCTTAAACTCGCCTAAAGACAAAAGTCAAAATAACTAATACAATTGAGAGTTTAACTTCATTTGGTACATCACAAAATAATTGGTTCTGAAATACTTTATTCTAAACAAAGTCGGCTAGCTAAATCAATATTGTCAATGAGTACAACAAGTTATCATAATACACCTTTGTACCATCGTTTATGAAGTGACACCTATTGATTCCTATGGGTTCTTATAAAGATCAATGGTGCATGTAAATGCGTGTTGACGTTTTTTGTAGTGATCATTTTATTATGGTATAAACATTTTTCAAAATTCAATAGTGTAAAAGTATGTTATGGTACTTTATCGTGGCTTGAAACAAACATTTACCTTAAATATTAGGGTTTCTTTTGTTTCGATGAGAAATAATATATTGTTTCTTAACGTTCGATCCCAATTCTGCTAATACAGAAGTTGGATGTGAATTAAACTTTTTTTATCGTGTTGAACGATACATTACTTAGCCCAAACCTTTGGTTTGTGCTAGATCTTTTGATGTGTTGCGCTCCGGTTTTGCTAATTTAATAAAATTTTGCTTGTTGTTCGAAGAAAAGCAGTAATTTTATGGTGGTCCTGGACCAAATTTTTGAATCATCGTGTCATCAGTTTTACAAAATATAATTGGTTACTTGTTTTTGTACACAGGCGTCCCCTAGAAACCACTTAAATCTGATTGGTTGGACACATCATGTAGGATTTGGTTCTAAACTAGTAAATTTGTGAAAAAAAATACATAAAATTAGGTTTTAGTCCACTTTCCCTCCTATATATAAATTTTAATCCACACTCTATTTTTTAGTTGCAATAAGAATAAAATAATTTCGTTCGGACTAAATTACCCCGTAATATAACAGATCTGAATCTGAACGCTGAACACAATATTATTCCGACTCTTTCTTCCTTTCTCCACAAAGAACAAGAGGAGACGAAGATAAAATCTAGTTCAAGAATTTATTGTCCAGTTCCGGTCAAAGATCTTCCGCCGCTTCCCCACAATCATTAGATGGTAGCTAAGAACCTGGTCTCGGAGAAAAAAGTATCCCCGGCTACGATTAATTTCGCTGCTGTATCATCTACTTCGCTGGTCAACTCTTTCAAGTCATTGTTGACAGGTGATTCCGAAAGCTTCCCGCCTTGTATGGCATCCACATTTCAGATCACTAATCATTCTTCCCATGTGTCCTCTTCAGGTAAGCCACCATTTTCTTCTTCGTAGTTGAAGAGGAAGTGTAGCTCAATGGAATAGAAGGCGGCTGTCAAATGTAGCAGTTGCTGGATATACAGAAATCCGAATCCGGATCCGATCCATAATTGGATCGTCAGATCTGAATCACAGCACCGATCGAAACACTCGATCTTGCACAATGGAAGCTACGAATAAATTCGCATGCGATTTTACCACGATTCGATTCGCATAAACAATTAATCTAACTATGAAAAGGTTGAATATTTACCTCAACGGAAAGGAAGAAATAGTCGACCAAAAGGAGAAGCCGTATCTTTGGGATTGTATCTCTAAATGACGACGGTGACGCGTCGATCCTCGCCGTAGTAACCTCCTCGAATACGCACGTTAAAAACCCAGGTTTTTCTTTTTTAACTAACTGTAAGCAAACTATTTTTTCTCTTCTTTTATTTAATAAGTGGCGCAATTTCAAGTGTAAATTGTGTTTGGAGGAACTCTCTTTATATAGGAAAATAACTAGTCAAGATAGAGTTATCCTTTTCACAATACAATTACATATTCCCACAAGGAAAAGATATTTGCCATAAAATAAAAGATAATTCCCAAAAAACCAATCTCTTATTTTTTTCCATTAATTATCCAACAAATAGATAATTAATTAATTACACATGTGACATAATCTAGAAAAAATTCTTCTCCTAACTTATCAATAATTTAATAGAAAATGTCTTTTCTATTTCACATATTATTTACCAAATAAATAATATTGCATATTTATTAAATATAATTAATTATTTAATTTATTTTCAGAGTTCTATAAACGAAAACACTCGCGTGTTAGGAGGCAACCCGAGGTCCATGGATCTATAACCAGTAGCTACAATAAATTGAATAAAATATTCATCGAACATAATATTTCTACTCAACTCATTAATTCCGGAATTACTCCACCATAAATTCAAAACTGAACTCTATCGATTATAGATATAACTTATTCTCAAAACGTTGAGTCGATAAGTGTCCATTGATATAATCATTACATGCAGACTAACCCTCCATAGACTATCCGTAATGAAGCGAGATTATTTCCGTAAACCTTCTTCAATACCTCTTATCCTTATTTACCATTAACCCACTAGTGATCAATTAGTTCATAACCAATACGAACTCCGCGGATCGATAGGGGATTGTCTTTCTACTTCCCGTAGGAAGGAATGAATTCCATATCTGTGAGACACACACTTCTCACTCATTCCAGAATAGTGCCAACGTGAAAGTGATTCGGACCGCGCCTCTTAGCGATCCTTAACGAACACATCAAACTCTATCCTGAAATAAGTAGGAGTCTGTAATCATTTCAGGATTAAGGTTAATCCACATATGATGATCTTGTGATTTAATAAGATTTCTCAATCACGGAATTATATGAGAAATGCAGATTAAATCGGTCCAGTCCTATATGAGTACATCATATATAAATGCCCCACTTAGGTTGTGTTTGTTTTGGGTTGGAGTTTTTTTGGGAGTTTTTTTTAGAGTTTTTTTTGATAAAGTGATTGAAGTAATGATTAGAAAGTTGAATGGGTAAAATAAAGTAGAATAATGATTGGTGTAGATTATGAAATGATTAGTGAAATAAAGTAGAATAATGAATAAAATAATGATAAAAAATGTAATAAAGTTGATAAAGTGAATGATGAGAGATGATTTAATATTTTTTATTTGTAGTTGAAGATTTGATTGGTGAGAGAATTGTAAGAAATGATTTGTGATGTGATGTGATGTAAAAAAAACGCCCAAAAAAACTCCGGCCAAAACAAACGGAGCCTTAGATAACCAATATCGACGGTCCGGATAAGACGGTCACACCTTAAAGTGTTCTTGGCGCATTAATGGTGGTTTAATCAATAGACCACATACATTGATTAAGTTCACCACGGACTAACAATTCAAGTGTATCACCATAAACTTAATCATTATATGTGACACACACTAAGTTATATGGCTATATATGATACGACTTGGGTTTTCAGCAGTGTATTACTTACAAGCACAAAGCAAGTAATAAGATGAGAATAAATCTGTCATTTATTAATTATAAAAACAATTACATAAATTGTTTTTCGGACGCAACTTCCAACTGTAGTGGCTCCGGCGGCTGTTGCCACTGCCCGAAGACAATGTATTTTACTGTTCTAAATCATTAAGAACACCATTTAGCCACATAAATTAGTGAATTACTATTTTGATTTATTAATATTATATCTAGATTTTAATCAATTTTCTTACTGATTTTGATTAGGAAATCAAAGGTCAAAGGAGTGTTAGAGTGCGAGCAATTTATTTAAATGCACAGTCTTCTTTGAAAGCCTCCAACGCCCTATCTTTTAGGAGGTTCCCATGTTCATTCTGATTTTGCACTTTAAAATTCTGTTGTGAGTTAGCAGTTTGTTTGGGATAAATGTTAAGTAGAATATAATCACCATTACAGGCCTTTAATTGAAAGTTAAAAGAGCGCAGAGCCGACTACCTGCTCTTCAAGTTCTGAAAATTCTAAAAATTTGCGTATTGAGTCCGATAATTCGCTATTGAGTCTGGGACTGTTCCTCGGGCAACTGGGGTTGAGGGGTATCCCAAGGCAAGTATTAAAACTGCTATGGTAGATATTGAAGCTACCATTGTCAACTCTTTTGATAACCATGGAGCTGAAACTAAAAGTTATGTTGAGAACACAAATAATGGTAAGTCTGTTGTGGTTGATAATATTGGTAATTCCACAGTTTAAGGGTTGGTTTAAGGATGCATCTATGATGTTTTAAAGAAGATTGATTGTGTTGTTCACTTGGTTAATATCATTAAGCTTTCTAATACACTAGTTTTGGGGGGTGTTACTGTGTTACTGTTAATATCATTATGGGTTGTGAGATTTTCAACCATATATACGCCAAGAATAAGGCTGAAAATCAGATTTTGGAGCAGAAAACCAAATGTTTCAAGGTTGAAAAATTTCAAATACTTTTATTGACTTCATGTTGTTGCATTCTTCTACTTTGTTCAAATATACATAAAGATGCAATGTTGCAATGTTTTTTTTTTATAAAAAAGAATCGGTTGTAGTGTGCTTCAAACCCCTCTCCCTTACATTCAGAAGCATACTAATGATGATATTTCAGTCATTAATAAATAAGAAATGCAATGTATATTTGTTTTCTGTGGTTATTAGTACTGAAAAGTGTTTTGAGAAGATGAAGAGGAAAACAAAATTGGCCGTCGTGTTACTATGTTACTGTTAATATCGCTATATATTCTTCGTAAAAGGTGTTATTGCAGGCATATGGTGTATTTATTTGGTTTTAATCTTTCATTGCATTCCACTATTTGTTGTGGTGTGGTTTTGGCCTGGGTGATTGAAGGTTGTTGATTCAAATGGTGAGGCAATATTGATGTTTTTTTGTCTTTAGAAAAATGGAATAGCCTAAATTCTATATTGATTGATGGTAGAATTGCCGCTATTTAATGCATTTTTTGCATCATACATCTTTCATGAAGTTTGATGTGGTGCGGGTTTGAAGGATAAATGTCTATAGATGGTAAAACATACTGCTTTGGTCTTCAACAACTTGAAGAATGTTTTAGTTCACTTGATATGTTTTTTGATTATATTTAATAGTATTAGGCTTTTATTCTCTTGATTCCACGGGAGTTGCATCTCTATAATGCTTTGATAGATTGTTTCATTACGATATCCACCATTTTTTGATAGATTATTGTATTACGCAATGTTAATGGTGATATTTTGTCTGTTAATAAAATGTGTTACTGTGTTAGTGTGTTATGCTGCGTAAAATTCGGCTTTCAAATACAACGTCGAAAATGTATCAAATGAGGTCTCAAAATGAAGATAAAAAAATATCAACTTTGGTGAAACAATTGAGATGATCGGTTTTCTAAATCAAAAGTTATGGTCGTTTATAAGAAAAACGCTCCGGTTAATATAAATATTTTTTCGGCTTTCAAAATTTATGTCGGAAGGGTATCGTATTTGGGCTCAAATTAAAGAGCAAAAAAAAAAAGAAAATTTTGGTGAAAAAATTTCGATGTTCGGAGTTATAAATCAAAAGTTACAGGTGTTTGAAAAAAAAAAAACTAAGTTATATGCTGTTTACAGGAAAAAAAAAAGAATATTAAAAAAAAGGTGAGCCGATAGTCCAGGTGAGACCTTGTTTATTAAGGAGGTATTTTTGTCTGTCTGAAATTTTTTTATTCATTTTTGCAACTTAAAAAGAACGTTTTCTACTTATTATTTTTATTTTTTTTTTGTCATTTTCCCTCCATCTCCCAAAAAAAAAAAAATAAATAAACTTAGCTGTTCATAATAAAACAAATTTTGCTATATTGAATAGCAAATAAATTTTATCATAGTATTATCCTAAAACAAATTAAAAGCCACAATGTCATATATATATATATATATATATATATATATATATATATATATATATATATATTTTTTGTCTGCAAAGACAAAATTATCAAAAATCGGGATAGAAGAAACTGTAATTTAATAAGACAAAAGAATAATTATAAGTGACAAATATGAAAGAATAATTATAAACACAAAGAACATTAACACGCTAAGAATAATTTTAAAGAATAATTATGATTTTTGTTTCTTTATAATCGTGAAAATGTAACTTTTTGTCCTTCCCACTCATTTATTAATTTTTTTTTGTCTCAGAAATTTCATTCTATATATATATATATATATATATATATATATATATATATATATATATATATATATATATATATATATATATATATATATATATTCCTTCCATCATTGGATAAATTATTTTTAGGGTTACAAAACATGAAATCTAACGACAATAGCAGAGTATTTCACTCCCCCACAAGGAAAACACAAACTAAAAAGAAATATCATTCATGTTTGATGCATGCCATGATAAAAAAAAATATATCTCTTTCATTTATTATATTGTTACGCTTACCACTTCATCCATATTCAAAACACAAATCATACACATATCCACCAGATTTTCATGCCACCTTTCAAACAAAAGGAGCACAAAAATGCATGCCGGCCGGCCGTGCATGGATCGATCATTAATCAGAGACGTTCCTACTATCATCATGATCATCATCATCATGAGAATGAATTACCGCACGGCATTTACTTTCTAACGGTTCTGTGTTTAATTGGTTCATCATCGGCACTTTCAATCTCAAAACATTTGCATTCAGTACTTCCACACTCATCATCTTCGCCATTCGGGCAAGGTAACCCATCACAAGGAGGCAAATTAGTTGAACTTGAACTAGGGCTTTCAATAAACCTCCCCCAAGGATCAATCTCTCCATCTGATGTTTCATCGTCGTCAGGCTCATCGTCCAGCACCGGGTCTACTAGAGTGGTATCCGAATCATCATCAGAGTCTTCTTGAAGAATCTGAGTATTTTTACTTGCCGACACTTGAATTTGTTTTCATCAGTAATCAGAATGAATAATTTTTGTATAGTAAATTCACGGTTTTACACATACGTACCGAATAATTTACGCTACACATAACACATTTTTATGTAGTCTTTACTCCATATATAGTTAGAATTATTACCTAAAAACATCCAAATTAATTTATATCACTGGAGACTTTCTTTACTTAAAAGCTGAAACATGTAATAATATTGGGACTTGTGTGCGTTCTGCAAGCACATTCAAAAAGTTCGTTGGATCATCTCTGACGTGAAGTAGAGCGTTTTTGACGTGGAAAGTCATGTGCATGTACAGATATATAAAAATGAATGCACAAATATACATCGTTTCTTTAATAAAGAATATTCATGGTTGTATGTGTTGAACATCATTTTGAAAATACATTTATTCCTCCCATGTATAATCAAATATTAATTCTCACAATAAATGTTACAATTTAATAAATCATATAGAAGTGTGACATTTTAACTTTCAATCATAAAGTTCACTTTATCCGTCCTGTCCATTGCACGGTGGTATGGATGAATCATATATAAGTATGAAATTTTAACAATCTCATGCATTGCACGAGTCTATGGGTAGCTGGTTTATAATAATATAGAACATAAATATTCATAGGAATGATATACAATACATAACACTGTACGCATACATATATACATGTACGTATAGTATTTCTTCAAATAAAATACAAAGTCAACTATATAAATTATCGTTCTTACCGGTGCTGATAGAGATCATCAAGAAGAGGACCACCGCTGCGATAATAGTGAAAACTCTGAGACGCGATGCCATGAAAATGGAGAGAAACATATGATTCAATTCAACAGTTTAGAGAAGAGAGTAATTTGAAATTGAAACTTAGAAATGTGAGTTTACTAATGAAACACTATGCCTTTTTTTAGGCTAAATTACAATTTTGGTCCTCTAACTAGACCGTTTTTCGATTTTGGTTCTTGGTTTTTCTCCGCAACAATTTTAGTCCTGTAAGTGGTCTTCTTTTGCAAAAATAGTCTCGAACGCCGGAAAGACCGCTTATGAGGACTAAAATTGGTCTTTTTCAGGCGACAATTTTAGTCCTCGTAAGTGGTCTTTCTCGGCGACAATTTTAGTCCTCAGAGGTGATCTTTCCGGCGCAGGACTATTTTTACAAAAAAATGCCACTTACAGGACTAAAATTGTCGCCGGAGAAAAACCAGGATCAAAATCGAAAAACGTGTCTAGTTAAATGACCAAAATTGTAATTTAGCCCCTTTTTATAGGGACTTCAGCAAGACAATGTTTATTATATATGTTTTTATTTATTTATTTAATTTGAACAAAGAAGATAATATATATCCAATGAAGTGTCATTCTGAATTCATTTTTAATGACAAAACATTATTCATTAGTAGACACAAAGGAAAAAGTTAGCCGTTGCTTCTACTAATTAAACTATAAATTTTTTGGGAAATGAGAGAGAAGAGCAGAAATATTTCATCAATTGAGTAGAAAACAGTCTTTTAAAACTTTTGTATAAAAGACAAAACTATTTATTCACTTTCGAAATTCACTGTTTAAATTCACTACCGAAATTCACTGTCGAAATTTCACTAATTTTTAAAATTCATTGTCGAAATTCACTGATTTTTGGGATTCACTGTCGAAAGATTTCGGGATTTACTGGGAAGATTCACTGATTTTCGGGATTCATTGTTTGTCTTCTCATTATAAAAATTACGCATTGTTATTCTCTCTATAAAAATATGTAAATGTGCCATATTATTTAAAAATATTCCCTGATGCTACATTTCTTATCCCTAAATTTCTATAAATTTTTCGCCCATTCAACACTTTTTAAAGCATATTTGTCCCATTCTTTTAACATATCAATTTGATGGTCAAAGAAGAAAAAACAAGTCAATTAGGTTCAGTAAGTGGTAAATCAGAAAGTAAAAAAATAAAACTTCATAAACTCATCATTCAAATAAATTTTATCACTTCGCGTCTACAACACAAGCAGATAAAACACGAGGCAATGATGTGCTGTTATAACGCCCTACAATCCTTAGACCAACATTTGGCAAGAAAATATAGCCCGAGTAATAAAACCACGATGAAGTCCCTCGATCATTCAAACCATGCATGGTGTACGTATTGCAAGAAGATTTGCAGATTCCACGTTTTTTTTTTTTTTTTAATTACAGAAAGCACCACAGCAATAAATAATGATTTTAAATCTCAAATAGCAAGAAATGCGAACTTCACATGCATTTATATTTTCCTATTAATTAATATCAAAGTTTTTACTTGAAAAAGTTGTTTTCGTTGTTTAATTGGCATTGTATCAGTAAATGTCGAAATTCAATTCATTAATTTTGTGTTTTGATACTGAAATGTTTAAAATTTATGCATACGGCCCCGATAGTTGTTAAGCCGGCCCGGCTTGCATTTTCACAAAAGTTGATTCATCCTAGCAAGTTGCAACTTTAATTTTTCATAACTTCCTCCACAAGAGTTTTGGTAGAATATCTAGCCAAACTTATATAAGAGGACCTCATCTAGGCCAAATTATAAAAAAAAAATTTAAAAATAATTCACTTGTCAGGTTTCGAACCAATAACCTCATATAAGAGGAGGACCTCACATGGGCCAAATTAAAAAAAAGGTTAAAAAAATTCACTTGCTAGCTAGGTTTCGAACCAACCTTAGAATCAGTAATAAAATTTCTATGCAATTGAACTAAATAAACAATTAAACAAAAGATTGTCTGAAATAATATACATACACAGTTTTTAATATTATTAGAAGAGTATATTAGTAAATTCGTATGGAAATTTGAATGGGTCTATGGACCCCACCCTTGCCAATATAGGTCCACCCATGTATATGAGGAAGACCTCATCTTCAAAATATAGGTTATTAGGTGAGGGAAGTGTGCCCAATGTGGACACTTTAACATGATTCCTAAAGTATAAGCCTATAAAGACATATAAAGTGCACTATAAGACCAACAAAAATGCACAACACTTGCATAATAAGATGAACAAAGAGACACAACACTTGCACAACAAGGGGTGGCTCTGATACAATGTAGAAAATATATTTAGCCCAAACTCATATAAAAAGAGGAGCCTCGTCCTCAAAATCAAAGGAAAGTTTATCTCATAATATGGTAGGTGAAACAATCGTAAGTTTCCAATATGTGACACTTTAACAATTCCGGTCCTAAAGAAGTAGATGAGAGATTCCGTACGTATTAAGCCATTAGCCAAGTATAGGTGCTATATGATAACAAGATTTGACAGTGTATCTCGTCCATTCGACATGAGAGCCCATATATATATATATACATGTCATCTCTACAGTTAATTAATAGGTGCCACGATCTGAAGGATTGTATCTTGTTCATGTGAGGAGAAAATGCATATAATAAGAGTTTCATTTTATGTCTTGAAGTACGATGTGTCCAAATCTGAACCACATATTTTAATTCCATTGATCGAAGAATTTTCCAGAAGATTAAGGGTTAGGCTTTTAAGAAGAGCAAGCTCAACTTTTGAGAGAGTTTCACTATCCCACAAGGAAATTAAAACACAAAATTTAAAAAGAAATATCATGTTTTATCCGTGTAGTAGGGGGTTATGCATGGCACGTTTGGTATAGATAAAGCTAAGAAAAGAAAAGTGTAGTAAATAGACTTGAGGAAAAAAAAAAAGGTGAGAAAAGAAAAGTGTAAATTCTTACCATGTGTTTGGTTATGTAGAGAAAAGATGTTGCGACTAGAATTGGACAAATTTGATTGAACATAATCTGAATTCTTTAACTTCATTCCCATCAACGCTTCTCTTGATCCAAGTTTGAGCATCAAACATCGGTCACTTCTACAGACAAAACAAAACAAAATTCACATATACACCTTACATAGCTAGGTTGATCGGTCTGCTGATGAATCATTTTCCCGGAACATATTATGATGAATGGAGATGGAATCATTGATATAAAAAGAATATGATGAAACAGTAGGGAAAAAATCTACCACAGATGATGATGATTCAATGTTCGATCTGTTGACGGCAAGAAAAATGTTATATGATTGAAAAGTATGGGAAAAATATCACCAATTTACCTTAGGTTGATAGTTGATACGCTACTGATCGTGAAACAGATGATTGTGTTTTTTTTCCGACGGAATAGATGAAGATGAATGATGAGTCTCGGACTGTAATGAAAGAGTGGAAAGCGGAGAAGAGCACGGCAAGAAAAAAAGTCGACAGGTTTGAAAAAAAACAAGATAATGAAAATCTTTTTTTTCTAATAAAACATTTCTTTGGGTGATGCCGAGAATCAAAATCAGAGAAAAGAATCGAATTTTGAGAAAAGATATCAAGTTGAGAAAATAGCCTTTTCTATTCTTTAGTAACCAAACGATGCTTACAGGAGAAGAAATAATCGACGCTTGTTCTCGCCAAGGTACAGTTCTTCTGATTTATCCTTTGTTGACTCCAAAGTATTCTGCACATAGGTTTTCTCCCGGTAGTTACTTAAACGGGTTTGGCTTACGTTGCGATGCAGCCTGACCAAAAAGCCGCCTTACTGAAACATGAGCTCTTACAATACAATGAAAGAAAAGGTAATAAAGATACCCATGTTCAAGACATCCAACCAGCCATAGGCGCACCTAATACTGCATTAGCTCAGACTTCGCCCCTCCGTAATTCCACAGAATTCAGTGAAACATTAGCCAGCCCTCTTACCACGGTTAAGAAGAATAGTTCTAGGGTTTCGCATCCTGCACACATTGACCACTCTATTTATCCCGTGAGGAAAGGCAAAAAGTACAGCGTAGCCTCAGCTGCACTAGCTAAGATGAAAGCAATGCCTTCTATTCTGCCTTTGGCTCCTAACTGCGAATAGTGCGATGCCAAACGGTCATTTAGAACCCCCTCATTCTGCTGCTGTGAGGGCGAGGTAAAATTGGCTTCACACACATTGCCGACTGCTTTGGCGTTGTTATACATTGGTGATCATGCTGAGGGCAAAGAATTCAAAAGATATGTGCGAAGCTACAACAATAACCTCACCTTCACCACTTTCTCAGTGAAAACTTACCGTGATCTACTTTACGGCTGTTACGACCCACTACAGTACCCTCTACTATTCCCACACGGAGCGCCAGGATGGCAATGCGAGATTGACAAGTTGCCGAGAAACATGCGGAAGCGTAACTACCTTTTCCTAATGTGCATGCCAACATCCACACTGCAGACCAACTTATCAACCAAGAAGAGCAAGGTTTCCCCTGCTAGCCTTCTTGAATCCCCAATCGTCTAAAGGATCTGCCCTAGCTAGATCTTTTTCCATAACTTTGGTTGCTGAGCCGGTTTCTACCATAGATGATCAAACTGGACTCGAAAGTACTACCAGGCAATAATTGCGAACTTCTTCACGAAACAGAAGAGTGGCTAAAAGAACAAACAATAATTGCAGAGGTGAAGGCCCAACGAAACAGAGTTGTTCGTTACACGGTTCAAAAATGGTCTGTTAAAGACTTGACAGAAAAAAAGCTCAGACAACGCCATGTTCAAAAGTCCAGGCAGCACAACAAGCGCAAGTGATTAGCCTTTCTACCCCTATTTCCATCTTAACAGTAAAATATACATTCTTTACTGTGGAAATACTATGGTTAATATTACATTATTATTACACTCATAACATGTTACAATGTAACGTGTTACTTTTTATCAAGAGACATATTAATTGCATTGAATAAACAATTAATATGTCCTAATAGTCATAAAGTAACTATCCTTTGTCCTATTATGTAATAGCATGTACATAGCCGACTCTAGCATTTATTGTAGCCGGCTCTAGTTACTTTTACTTTACTAGCTAGGATCCTCTCTTGTAAGGATCTCTCTTGTATCTATTTATACTCATTCTTTCAACATGAATAAACAAGTTGAAGTTTACTCTTGTGTTAACACATTCTCAAACTCTCTTCATGGTAGCAGAGCCTTAAAATCCTCGAATCTGGCCTGCAAATTCTCAAGACTTCTTTGAATCAAGAATGTCTTCATTATCCAAGCTTCCTCACCTCGATTGAGTCCCAGCTACCTCAAAGCAGACCTGGTCACCGACTCTTCATCTTACACAAATCATAGACTTGATGGCAACAACTACTTGCTATGGTCAAGGTCTATGAAAATGTACATCTCTCGACAAGGTAAGACGGGATACTGTCCGGCTCTAAACCCGCCTCGCCAAGATGACCTGGTTTTGAAGCACGGGATACTACTAATAATCAAGTCATGACCATTCTCACAAGATCAATGACAAAAGAGATTAGTGAGAACTTTATGATGTATGATATCGCAAAGGAGATCTCAGGATAATGCCAGGATCTTTACTCCAAGAAAGACAATACATCGTAAGTGTATGAACTTGAAGCTCAGATTCAAAATTGCAGATAAGGAGATATGTCTCAGAACTCAATACTTCAACCAATCTGTCAGGGCATGGCAACACCTAGACATGTTGGAAACTCACCTGGAATGATGTCAAGGATGTCGCCTTTATAAGGACATTATTGAGAAAAGAGAGTATTCAAGTTTCTTACTGGATTGAATCCTACTCTTGATGATGTTGGGGAAGAATCCTTGCAACAAAGCCTCTCCTCATCTCAAATCCATGTTTGTCAAGTCAAACATGAGGAAAGCAGGAGGAAAGTGATGTCGCTTGAACTCCCCGCCGACAACCTGCCGAGAGTGCTACCTCGCGACCATCGTGAAGCTCGCGAGGTTAATGAGACTGCCGGGAAGCTCACTGATAGAATCGAAAGTTGTTCTGTGAGCACCGCAAACGCACAAATCACACCAAGGACACTTCTTTGGAAGCTACATGGCATGCCTAAATCCTCAAACCTACCAGGGAAAGTCGTAGGTGAGCATGTCCATGAAGAGGAGAATGACAACAAGTTGAATGCTCATTCACGTGATTCAAAGCTTTCCTCACTCAACAAAAAGAAGGTAGTACCTCTACCGACACGGCTACTCAAAGCTAGTGCGAGGTAAATTCTACTCTTCTATTAGTAATGAAACATGGATTGTTGATTCTCGGGGCCTCTTCCCATATGACTGGTAATAAAACCTCATAACTCACCTTATGCCATGTCAACATATTCACAATGTTAAGACTGGCCGATGGATCTATCTCTCGTGCAAAAGGTTTTGGAAATGTTAAACTCACTAACAAGATATGTCTAAAGGATGTCCTATTTGTTCCAAAATTAGACTCGCAATCTCATATCTCACAAGAGACTTGCAAAAGATTTAAATTGGACTGTTGTTTTTAATAAGAATCGGTGCACTTTCCAGACCCTTCTTCACAGAAGTGATTGGGAGGGCTAAACCCCGCTTAGGATTGTATGTGGTCGAACCTCGCCAAGATGTAAGATCAAGATCGACCGCCTCAAGAAACTGCACTCAAACCTTAGATAATATCATGTTATGGCATTATAGACTAGACATCCAAGTTTTGGTTATTTGAAGTCCAGAATTCCTGAATTATTTAAAGGATGTAATGTCAATGATCTTCAATGTGATATTTGTCAATTTGCCAAACTTACCAAAATGTGTATGCCAAACTACCTTATTTGCCTTCCACACCTTTCACTTTAATTCATAGTGATGTACTGGGACCTTCAAGGGTAAAAAGTATAACAGAAAGAGGTGGTTTGTCACTTTCATTGATGATCATACCAGAACACATGGTCGCTTTTAATGAAGGATAAACCAAGTTGGACCAGCTTTTTTCAGAATTCTACAACATGATCTCTACTCAATTTGACACTAAGATCAAGATCTTAAAGACCGATAATGCTCTTGAATACTATGAGTCTAACCTCAGTAATTTCTTGATGAATAAGTGGATTGTCCATATCGCTAGCCAGTGTGGAAACACCTCAACAAAATGGGGTTCTTTGAGAGAAAGAACAGCACCTACCGGAGATGGCTCGATCAATCATGTTCACTACCCATGTCCCAAAGTATATGTGGGGTGAAGCTATATTAATCGCCACATACTTAATCAACAGACTTCAGCAGAGTGTTAGGCTTCAAAACTCCTATCCAAACCCTCCCGACCACACACTCCTCGCCTCATCTTATTTCCCAATTACCACCAAAATCTTTGGTTGTATTGTATTTGTTTATATCCATGCCCAACATGTAAGCAAACTTGATCCCAAAGCTCACAAGTGCATTTTCCTAGGATATGCAAAGGGACAGAAAGGTTACAAGTGTTACTCTCTTCGAAAAGAGATTTTACAATTCTATGGATGTAAATTTTTTGAAAGGACTCCCTACTACAAAGAAGTCCACCGAGGCGATCACCGATGGAAACCTCGATTGAACTTGACCTAAATCCTTTCCTCAAAGCAAACTCTTGAACCTCAAGACTTAATCGACTCTCAAAGATCCTAATGATCCTCAAAGAACCTCCCCGAACTGAGAGTTCATCGACCTGAGCCTCTTTGAACTGAAACCACTCGACACTCAAAGAACCCATCGAGTCACAAAGAGATCGAACCTCAAGACCCATCGACTCTCAAAGAACTGGCCGACGTTGATGATGACTCCTATTGCTATCGGGAAGGAAAGAGATCTTGCACCACCGATCACTCTATTCATAATTATCTATCCTATGATCGTTATCACTGCTTTTGCCATGTTTACACAGGACTTGGATTCTCACTCTATTCCTAAGAATATACAGAAGCTCTCCAACCTGATAAGTGGAAGGCAAGTGGCAAAAACTGAAATGACTGCTCTCCTTGACAACCATACTTGGGATCTCACCACTCTCCCACATGGAAAGAAGACAGTCAGCTGCAAATGGCTGTTCACTATCAAGTACAATGCTGATGGTACTATTGACAAATACAAAGCTAGACTGGTTGCAAGGGGATTCACTCAAACATATGGCCTTGACTACAAGGAAACCTTTGCACCTGTGGCAAAACTAAACACTGTCAGGGTACTGATCTCAATTGCTGTCCAACTTGACTGGCCTCTACACCAATTGGATATCAAGAATGCTTTCCTAAATGGTGACCTTACTGAGGAAGTCTATATGAATGTGCCTCCTGGTTTTTCCAACACTCACACTCAAGGGAAAGTTTGCAAATTGAGGAAATCTCTATATGGCCTAAAGCAGTCCCCCAGAGCCTGGTTTGGCAAACTCACCACTGTGGTTAAAGCTACTGGATACCATCAATGCAACTCAGATCACACAATGTTTATCAAAACAACAAACCAGAAAAGGTCCATTCTTATTGTCTATGTGGATGATATCATCCTTACTGGTGATGACCCTGCTGAGATCCAACACTTGAAGACCCTGCTGGCAAAAGTATTTCAAGTTAAAGATTTGGGCTACCTCAAGTACTTTCTTGGTATGGAAATAGCTAGGAACAGCCAGGGTATATCTGTTTCACAGAGGAAGTATGTGGCTTTGGACTCTTGAAGGAAATCGGCATTTGGGATGCAAACCTGCTGTATCCCCAGTAGACCCCAGTAATACCCTGCTGCATGGTGACATTGCTGTCAGAAAGGATCAATATCAAAGACTTGTAGGGAAACTCATTTATCTGTCCCATACAAGACCTGATATTGCATATGGCGTCGATCACCGTTAGCTTGATTCATGCATTGCCCTACTGAGCAACATTGGGATGCTGTGAACAGGATACTGAGGTACCTGAAGTCCACTCCTGGCCAGGGCTTACATTTCACCAAGTCTCCTGATAGATCAATCAAGGTCTACACTGATGCTGATTGGGTTTGGATGTCACATTGATGTAAGATCTACCACAAGCTATTGCTCATATGTATGGGAAACCTAGTTACTTGGAGAAGCAAGAAACACCCTCTCGTGTCAAGAAGCAAAGGTTCGGCCGAACTCAGGGCACTTGTACTTGGCATTTGTGAAGCTCTGTGGCTAAAAAGGGTACTCACTGAACTTCAAAGAACCTCTTCAAAGAACCTATCACACTCTCTTTGTGACAATAATTCACCTTATGCATGGCAGAGGATCCATCCATCATGATAAAACCAAACATGTGGACATTGACAGACACTTCCTAAAGGAGAAGATTGATGCCAAGATTATTCAACTCCAAGATGTTCCTCACAGATCGTAATGTCGATATTCTCACCAAGGCCATACCACCACTTATGTTCAAATAGATTGAATAGCAAACTTGGTGTATAAACATATACAACCCAGTTTGAGGGGTGTGGAAATACTATGGTTAATATTACATTATTATTACACTCATAACATGTTACAATGTAACGTGTTACTTTTTATCAAGAGACATATTAATTGCATTGAATAAACAATTAATATGTCCTAATAGTCATAAAGTAACTATCCTTTGTCCTATTATGTAATAAGATAGACATAGCCGACTCTAGCATTTATTGTAGCCGGCTCTAGTTACTTTTACTTTACTAGCTAGGATCCTCTTGTAAGGATCTCTCTTGTATCTATTTATACTCATTCTTTCAACATGAATAAACAAGTTGAAGTTTACTCTTGTGTTAACACATTCTCAAACTCTCTTCATTTACCATTGACTATGTTGTCAGTGATTTCAACATATAATTTAAGAGTATTACTATAAATTACAATTCTGTGTTGCCAATAATTATGTCTTCCACTACCAACTGAGAATAGTTTAAGACTATTACCACATGTATCCATTCTCTGTCATAGTCATTTTCTCGTACACATGTTACACTATTAGTACACAAAATCATTAACCTATTCGCTTGTGGAAATGCATCGCGTGACAGATGTTCAAATGGACAGGCCGAGTTCCTCCACAACTCCCAGCACCATTAGTAAGGCAAAATCCCTCAGCAGACAAATCGATCAACTCGTCATCCTCAATAATAATAGTTACACATTTTCGTGCATATGGTACTACTACTACTCCTCCCTCTTCTGTGTTTGGCTCGTTCGTTCAATATTGGTTGATCGTCGATATTGTAATGGTCAGCACATGTGCATTATGTTCCACAATCCCCTTCACCATTTGGGCTGTCTCTCCCATTACATTCAGGCACCTAGGTTAAAACAGGGCCTTCTTCTGTGTCATATATCGTCATCGTTGGTTAGCCGAGTCCAGTCACAACGGACGTTGATCGTTATATAAAAATAAACTGGAGTAATGATAAGGACATATGCAATCGTTGTCATCACCATCATCTGTATTGTTGATTCTGATTAGTTTACATCATTATCAATTCAGTCTCGTCACAATAAACGGTGTAGATGACCGTTGTGTGTCCGTATCATACCTCAAAAAAGAAAAAAGAGTAATGATAGTATGTAATAACAAAATGACCACAACAACGTGGCTACAACACATTATTACGTCATTAATTTGATGTATGTGGGACCTATTGATTATTATGCGTCCCTAAAAATCAATGGTGGCATTTTCCTGTAACCATTTTATTGTAAAATAAACATTTCTCCTTGAAAAAAAAAAAAAGAGGGTCCGTCCCACTATAATTTATGTCATTATCTCTCTAATTTATGTCGGTTCCAAATTATGTTGATCCCGACATAAATTAGAGCAATCCTGACCTAAAATTATAGCAGGTCGGCCTAGCTAATTATGGTGGGGGTAGAGAAAAAAATGTCCACATGTATACAACACACACAACACCCCCCCCCCTCCCCCCCTCTTATATATATACATATTTTCTTGAAATAAAATGCAAAGTCAAATATATAAGATATCGTTCTTACCGGTGCTGGTAGAGATCATCAAGAACAGAACCATTGCTGCGATGATAGCCAAAGCTCTGAAGCGTGATGACATGAACATGGAGAGAAAGACGTTTCAACAGCTTAGAGAGGAAAATTTGACAGATATACGCATAAATTAGTGTGATATTACTGATGAATTACTACGTCTTTTTATAGGGACTTCGAACAGGACAATGTTTTTTTTTATAGTTTATTTATTTTTATCAGAAAAAATGATATTGTATGTATCGAATGAGTTGACTTTCTGAGTTCATTGTTAACGTCAAAGCATTGTTCATAAGTAAACACAAACGAAAAAAGTTAGCCGTTTCTATTATCTAATTATAATATTTTTTTTATCGAAATAAATTTAAAATTCTTTCGATGATTCAACACTTTTTTTTAGCATATCTGTTTCCATTCTTTCAAAAAAGTCACTTTGTTGTTATAAAAAAAAAATTTCAAGTCAATTTCGTCCACTAAGTAGTCAATCGGAAAGTAAAGCAGTGATAATGTGTCACAATAAAGTTTCATAAAATATTTTTAGATCGTTGATTATGATGTAGACTTATTAATTCAAATGAGTCCCATAAAAATCAATGATGGAAAAAATTGTTGTAACATTTTGTTATGCATATTTGTTATGTGATAATTATTTTTCGTAAAAAAAATGGGATTTTTATTTTAATCGAGGAACCCAAAAAAAAAAAAAACAGATTTTATTACGTCACATAGCTAGTGAATTAAGAGGAAAGATCATGCTTCAAGCGTTGAATAAATTAAAGAAAAGACAGTTGCTTTCGATCACTACGTGCATAAAACCATAATGAAGCGCCTCCTTCAAACCATTGTGTGTTGCGAGAAGTTTTGCATGTTCCATATCCATTTGCACATCTATTTTTATCACGGAAAACTCCACAACAATCTGTTGGAATTCAAAATAGGACCGAAACTGCATCGTTTATGGAATAGGGCCGATTTGTTGGAAAAAACGCCGCAGTAACAAGAAAATTATCGCAAACACCTACAAAAATTTTCCACTAGTAAGCGCAACGGAATAGAAATACTAGTAGAATGACACGTAGTGTAATAAAGTGAAATAAAGTAATACTAGAATTTTTAATGTGGAAAACCACTCTCAATGTGAGAGAGTAAAAACCACGAAGCCGGAGCACACAAAAATCTCCACTAGTCAGCAAATAAGATATACAAGTGTTCCACGTACAACAACTCAAACTATTCCAAAGTATCAATAAAAATACAAGAGTATAAGAGTTGTGGAAAGATGTCCCCAAAATATATAACAGCAGCACAATCTGTGAAGAACCGTGTACAATATGCCACTCCGATGAACCGGTACGCTTTCGAACGGTCGTCTTTAGACTCATCCTTCTTCATTTAGGATGATTGCTTCTGGTCTGTCCCGTCCGTAGCATAAACCCGGGTTGGGAATTGAAAAGCCAAGTTATACGAACCAACCGACCAGATTGATGTAGAAGAAGTGTAGAACAAGTACCGAAAAATGTCACTCACTATGGGACAACAATTTGACACACACTTTTCACTCTATTTTTACACACTGCTAGTTGATATATGTCTGTTGAATATTCACGTTGAACTCTTGCATCTTTCATGGAAGCAAAATGCCCCAATTTATACAAGAAGAGGAGTGTGTAGCATTTAATGCAAATACTATTTGTTAATAAAAACATGAGCTACAAATCATTACTTTTCTCCCTTTTCATTTTCGACAAATGTTGCATGCAAAAATTCAACAAATGCAGCCACATTATTGTTGCCATCAAATGTCATTTGCCTACACAAACACTGACATTGATTAACACGATTGATGTACAAAGGACAGCTCTCGGGAAAGCGACTCATACTTCCTCATTGGCCCACACAGAGCAGTTTCAAATCGTTATGGATATGATCTCATCAAATCCGAAAGCGGAAACATAAGATTTTGCCTAAAAACAAAACAGTAGATTGTATAGATTAAATAAACTATTAGATCTAACGCATAGGGGGTAACAAGAATTATATTAACACTTGGTGTAGAAGATAAGATGAAGTGGAATCCAAGGTCTTCTGGTCAGATTTTCCCAACACTAGGTAGTGATCCCTCATTAAATCATTCACCCAGAATCCTTTAGAATTAATTTAGCTCTATGAAGAAGATGAAGATCTTGATCTACTTTTTACATTCTTATTCAGTTGAAAGAAAATATTATTCCAAAATACACCTCGATAGTGGCACCCCAATTAGGCGTAGAAGATAAGGTCTTAACTATTGTAGGATGTCATCATTTTATGGAGTTATTCATATCCTTAGTAGCCTTAATTCTCTTAGATGAGCACAAATCCCCAATTAGGCTTTTTAATACTCAGATAAAACCTATATGAATTTTCTCACTTAAATTAATTAAGTAGGTAGGCCACTTTTAGACATAAGTCTTTAATCACATCAGGATTAAGACTCTATCCCTAAATGATCATCTATTGATTTAATTAGAATTTCTCGTTATGGACTTAGAATGAGATCATATCATATTGAATCGGTCCAGTCCTACGTGAACCCTTTCACGTATAAGTGCAGTCACTAATGTGTTCAACCCTGATGACCCGAATCAGACAGTCACACTCTAAGTGTTGTGCATCCCTTATATATGTGATTTGACTGTAAGAAAGTCAATTATGAACTTTAGTGAATTCACCACGGACTTAATATTTAATGTAGTACATGATAATCAATTAATTCGTACATAACTCTTATGCATTGAGTTTTATGGTCACATAACAAATCCCTAAGGATTTTCTTGCAATTTCATGTATATCTACGCAATTATGTAAATAAAATATCAATTAGAAAACATTACATATATTCAAAACAATGCATTATTGCCTTTTCGAACACCATGCCTAACACAATTTCATTAGCAGAGTTAGTTCACCAATATAGATGAGAGCATTCATACAACCAAACAAGAATTGAAAAGGAGAAGACGAATGCTGGAAGCTTGTGATATCAAAAGTGAAAAGCTTACTTAGTAGAATACAAGAGATATGCTTATATAGCCAGGCACAAAGCAAACCTAAAAGGAAAAAGACTAAAAAGCCCTTAAGGCTAAAATACTAATAGCTAATATAAATATATATGCTAACACCCCCCCCCCTCAAACTCACGATGGTAAAGCAAGAAGCATCGAGAGTTTGTCAACGAAAAATCTATGACGCTCGACAGTGTGAGACTTCGTGAAGAAGTCAGCCAACTGCAAGGATGACGGAGTAAACGGTAGAGAAATGGTGCCGTGATCCAAATGATGCCGAGTGAAATGACAGTCAATCTCAATGTGTTTGGTGCGCTAATGAAACACCGTATTGTGAGCAATCTGAATGGCACTCTTATTATCACAATACATAGGAGGGGGGATCAGAAAGAGTAACTCCCATATCAGCCAGTAACCAACGCAACCATATAATCTCAACCGTAGTGGAAGCCATATAAGACGATACTCGACTCGGTGGAAGAACGGAAACTACATCTTGTTTCTTGCTTTTCCACTAAATAAGAGAATCACCAAGAAAAATACAAAACCAGGGCCGTGGACTTCCAAAAGTCGGATCACCACCCAATCTGCATCAGAAAAAGCACGAAGCTCCAAGGAAGAAGTGGATGGAAACAAAAGACTCTGGTAAAGAGATCCCCGTAGGTAACACAAAATACGCACAACAAGAAATTTCAATGTACAAAGAAGAGGTCTTTGAAATAAACTGACTAACAATGTGAACAGCATAGGCAATATCAGGGCGAGTGATCGTCAAATAAAGGCATAGGCACAAGTCGAAACTCAAGACCGAATAAGACCAAAAAAAAAGGCACAAGTCGAAACTCAAGCAAATCAGACAATACTACACGATGGCCAGAACCCCAAACAAATCGATGCAAAACCGAGACAAAATCAATGCAAAACTGAATCAAACACTCACCAAAACGACGGCGGCAACGACCATATAGTTCGATCCGCGACAATTGGGCTTTAGATGATTATAGGCTCTGATACCATGACAACATTCATACAACTAAACAAGAATTGAAAAGAAGAAGATGAATGCTGGAAGCTTGTGATATCAAAAGTGAAAAGCTTACTTAGTAGAATACAAGAGAGAGACTTATATAGCCAGGCACAAAGCAAACTTAAAAGGAAAAAGACTAAAAAGCCCTTAAAGCTAAAATACTAATAGCTAATATAAATATATATGCTAACAATAGATACACCATCATCAATGATAGTTGCGTCTGAATTGCATTCAACCATGCATTTCCTCAGAGGAGCCCATTTGTCTAGCTTGAATAAGGTAGAAAGCTGAGCATGAATAACGACCGAGAATAAAACAAGACATAATTAGACACTGAACTGAATGCGTGTGTAATTGGAATGATACACAAACGTGTGTTTCATAGAGGCATAATCAAACACTAAACTCAATACTATAATGATAATAATTAATACACAAACATGTGTTTTATCAAATATCCATGTACACCGTGCATTCCATATGTATCAAAATCCTTGAAGTGTTTAAAGTGTTAATTGTTTGCCTCCTTATCAGCTTAATCTTTTAGGAGATCATAATTCAATCAGAGAATCACGTAATGGTATAAAGGGTCTTATAGTGCCCTTTATATATGTCTTTGTTTGCCAATTTGACTCAGATTTCTTGTTACAAGTCCACCCTTGAGAGACATGCTGAAGTGTTTCAATATTAATTGATGAAAAAGTCTGCACTTGAGCAAAGACTCATGTCTTTGGAATCAAGGAAGAAAGCTAGAAAAAGTCCCGTAAATTCTTTGAAGAGATTGATAACTTTGTCATTTAATAATCTATATTACAGGCACATTAGTCAGTTTCTTAATCTGGTTTTCTGTACATTAAACAAATGTTTAATACAAATATCGGGAGTATCGGTGAATTCTTGTTCAAATTTACTCCTCTTTAATTTATCATTAAAATTTGGGAACACCTGAAAACAAGCCACAACGTCATATATATTTCATCCCTGAAGGATTTTATAGTTATACAAAACATGAAAACTAAAAGAAACACCATGTTTGATGCCATGGATATATATTTCTTCTTTTATTATATTTTTACACTCGCCACATCATATGCGAAACATAAATCATACAAGTCCACAACATTTTCATGCCACCATTGATGACGCACATGAATAAATTGATAATTGTCCTTAAGTTCAATGTTTTCTTGAACTTTAGGACAAAAACACCAACTTCTATCACAAACAAACAAAAGGACCTTAAAATACCGCGGAGCGTGTGTCAAACTGCTATTCATCATTAGCATCGCATTTCAGCTCTACTTCTACTCCTTCTTCGGTGTTTGATTCGTCCGCGTTGTAAACCTCACCACACGTGCATTTATCTCCACACACATTTGGATCATCTGGACAGGGCATCCCATGACAAGGTGGCAATACGATTGAACGAGGGCCTCCGGTGGACCTATTGTCATTAAACTCGTTTATTGTGCCAGAATCAGAAATCGTGTCTTCCTCAGAGCCAGAATCAGACGATAAATCATAGTCATTGTTTGGCTCACCCGAATCTACTTCAGTGTCATCCGATTCAGCATCAGAGTCTATTTGAAGAATCCGAGTATTTTCACTTGCCGACACTTGAGTTTTCATCCTCCTCACCCCATGAACTGGAAAGTAGTGAAAATTAATGCAGGAGAAATTACCGGATACTTTTGTAACATACAAATTCATATGAAAGATTAGAGTGAATATACTTTTTTTTATTGCTTTGAATTGTAACCTACGAGAACAATCAGCATCTTGCTGAATTTCGTTAATAAATAAACATATCATCATTAATGATTTTTTCAATTCTTATATCAGAACACTTGCATTGGATACTTTAAATCTTTTTAAAAAAACCATTATTTAGAGATCTCAAAAAGTAACACCCCAGCAAATACTCAATTTTCTACTTTAAAATACAGATTTCGTAAAATTTCTTTTATATGTGCCGTATTTATCAAGATTTTGTAAAATTTCCTTTATATATCTACCATATTATGTAAAATAGAGAATAATTTGATGCATTTGATCTTGAATAGATTCTGGGAATTAAAAAACGTTTATTTAAAACTGTAAAATAGAGTATTCGTGAGAAGGATCTGATGCAAGTGCTCTCATACGTACTTATTTATATATCATCTCAAAATTGTTGTTCAAAAAAATATATCATTTCAAAATCAAATCTCTCTCCAAAACAAAAAAAAAAAAAAGTCAACCTTTTGGATCAAGGAATCAACATATAGTATTTTGCTTTTCAAGAAAAAAAAAACATATACTTCCTCCGTTCCAAATTAACTGATGCAGACACACATATTAATGAGGTGAGTTAGTGTTTTAATTTGAATGCCAAAATGACTTAAAAAACTCTTAATCTATAATTAATACAATGTTGTATTTAGTCTCTCACTTCTTAATAAATAAGGATGGACGTAGGAAAAACATTATAAATGCTTGCATTGAAAATGTAATTGCTCAGTTATTTTGGAACAATTTTTTTAAACAATTGTCTTAGTTATTTCGGAACAGATGGATTAGTATTTTGAGTAGTTTTACTACCAAAAGGAAATGGTTAAAACATAAAACATGTGACACGTACGACACATTTTTTGCATCCCACAAATCATTATGTATGATTTTTTGATTGATACGGTCTTCTCATGATCAACAACATAAATAAAACCCCAACATACATTAATGTTACCAAACTAGTACCTAATTTCATCAAAAGACCTCAATTAAAATGTACATGAGACATAATTAAAGATAGTAATAATAAATAAGACAACAAAAAAATCAATATAAAAACAAATTACACGATATTGATCTTACCAGTGTTGGTAGAAATCACGAACAAGAGAACCACCGCTGCAACGATAGCCAAAACTCTGAGACGAGATGACATGAGAATGCAGAGAAACATGATTCAAAGACTTTGGGGAGGGGCAGTTTAAATTCATTAACAACAAAAAAGAAAAGAAAAAGAAGAAAAACCAAACACAAATATGTGAGTACTTTACTAATGCAAGACCACGTACGTGTACGTCTTTTTATAGGGACTTCAAGCAAGACAAACAAAAAAGGAAAAAGTTATTTTTTTTTGGTTATTTAATTTTATGATTGACGACGATAAAATTAAGGTATCCAATGAGTCTATATTTTAAATTCATTAACAACAAAGAATTGTTCATTATTGGTAGAGGTAAATATAATTCTAAAATCTTTGTGATATATTATAGCATGTTTGTCTCCATGCTGTAAATTTTTGTAATTCACTTTGTAGCATATTTGTCTCCTTGTCTCTGTTCGACTAACCAGTCAATTTAGTTCAACTAGGTAGTTAGTTAAAAGTGAAAAAAACTTCTTTTAAAATTGTTGCATGAAAATCTATCAAAATCTTACAAAGATGTAATTTCGAGGTTATGAGTTATTGGTTGTTAAAAATTGTTTGTTTTGATGATTCTTTAAATTGTCGTTGAAGCATAAATGTTGCAAAATATATTTTTATTTTGTTTTTGATGATTCTTTATTTTACATTCAATACTTAAGCACAACTTGTTTATCCTTTCACTATTTATCTCATTCATAGTGGAGAACAGGATGTCAAAATCCATAAAATGTAGTGGGCCAACATCAGTAACGGATCCAGTAATTTATTCCAGTGGTATCATCGGAATCTAAAATTACATCTTTTATCCAAAAAAAATTCCAGTGGGGTCACCGGAGTTTAAAAATCAATTTTTATCGACAAAACGATATTTTTTAACAACAAAACTATATAGTTTTAATACTAAATTTTTATTTTTTTTTCTTAAAAATCCAGTGGGGTAAGATGACCTCCCGGGGCACGTGGATCCGCCCCTGGCCAACATTATGGCAGCCTTGATCTTGGAGAATTATACCCGGTGATGGATTCAAGAATTTGAAGAGTAACCAGATATTAATGGTGTTTCTTTTGAATATTTATCAGATGTATATTGAACAAGTGAACCGACGAGCTAATGAATTGAGGGTTCACTGACCGGTCGATTCAACGATTTAATGACGATTCAAGATTTTTGCAACCGGTAGTATGGTGATTCATCAACGTGGCAATTAACCGGTAAGTGAATCGTTGGGTGATCGACCTTTAAAAAGTCTTATAAGAAGAAATTATTTAAACATGGTGGCATAATGATCTGCACATTTTCGTCTTCTTAATAGTGAACATGATTCAGTTTGACCGGTTTTCTTCAATTATATATTCCAAATCTTCAAATCAAACTGAAACAAATTTCAAACCAAAACCATTTTTTTGGTCTACTTGGATTAAACTTGGTTCCGGTTTTTCACGGTTTCTATGAGTAAATAATTAATTGATTGACAAACACAACTAACGAGGAATATCATATATGGTAATATATGCAATATATCAATACTATACTATTCAGGGGGATCTATGTGAACAAGGGTGGGTTCACGTGACCCTACTGAGATCCGAGAGAATTTTTTTAATATTAAAATGATTTAGTTTTGTTGCTAAAAATATTATTTTGTAATCAAAAAATATAATTTTAAGCTTCATTGACACCACTGGAATAAATTTCTGGATAAAAAAATTTAGTTTTAGACTCCGGTGATCCAACTGAAACAAATTTATGGATCCGCTCCTGATACTATTATGTAATTGAAGCTGAATAGATGATTAACAAATTATTTAGAGAGCCTTTAAGGCATCCCACCAAATCTACTCGGGAACCAGAACAAGGTTTAAAAATAGGCATGAAGTGGGTGCCCTTAAGGACAATAGTTGATTTAGTGTGGTGTCCATAAAGACTATCATTATTTATTTTGAACTAATATCTACTTATTTCAAAATAAGATCTGAAAACCAATCACCCCTCAATCATCATCCAAAACAAAGAATATGCGACATCTACCATCGAACTTACCAGCTAGGAACAAACAAGATTATACATAATCATATCTTATTCATTTCATTTCAACAATTCAGAATTAAGCTCAACACATTTTAAATATTGAATTAACACCTACAACATCGAACAATTTGAATAAGTCAAAACATGCTAAGACAAAATAATACACGAGTGAGATCAGATGAGAAAGATAAACATATTATTTTCCATAAGTGAGTGAGAGAGTTTAAAGGCAACCAACTTTTGCACATATTAGAAAAACGATAAGTTATCACAAATATTGTTACTGGAAAAGTAGAAAGAGAAAATTTAGAGGAAGTGAGCTATAAATTCATTTATGTCATTTTGTTCTTCTATAAGATTGAAATATTGAAGACGAGCGATGGAAAGATCACAAAGAGACGATTGTTTAAAATATTAAATGAATGATGGGTCAGCAATATATTGCACAAATGCGAATATAAATGGATTGACTTTGAGCGAATTAAACAAACTGACAATATATATTATTAATACAATTATGTATCTTGTGTTGTCCAGTTTGAAACAGTTTTGATTTTTTCAAACTGAAATCAAATTGTATTAAACAATTTGATTTTTAGTTATATGAAAACTTACTGAAAGTTCGTTGTTTATACTTTTCTGGTTTTGTTCGATTTGGTTTGGTGAATTGATTTGATTTCCATAATTTTTATTCACCATTACCATCAGGCCGCCTCGATTTGTTCGCTAAGGCACTGTCCCGAACCGCTTTTAGTTAAGTTTTTTTTTTTTTTAAAAACATACTTATCGCGCTTTTAACATCCGTAAGTATAAAATTCAAGTTATTTGTTAGATATTTTATTCACAAAGTCTGTTTTTATTTTTGTTTTGAATGTGTTGTTCAGACATCGAGTGCGACAGTGTGTCGCTTAAAAGAAACGGGGTTCGTAGAAGGGATTTTCATTGGGACACATCATTTTCGGTTGTGCATGGTCATTGGGACACATCCTTTCAAGACGAACTGGTTTGTTTCTTTCATGAAAAGTGACAATATATTTTCGTTGTATATATATATAGAGACATCGGCGTTCGGTGTGAAAGATAATGAAGTTTTTTAAGTATCATCAAGATAAACATATTGTGCTCTCTAAAGTAGACTCTATTGAACCATTGAATATCGAGAGAGATCTTAAAACATTTCTTTAAAAAGCGTTTTATACGCGCTTTGAGATCATTCAATTCTCGTTTGTTTTATCACATTTTTTCGACATTATTGATAGCCTCAAAACACGCCACAAAGTATTTTTTCTAAAGATATTTAAACAAAACCAAATTCATACGCATACATAAAACATACTTACATATTATTATTTCAAGATCGCTCTTGCAACACATTTAGAGACGAAATCACTAATCAAAGTAGAATTGTCAATTTCATTAATTATATTCTTCTCAATTGAGAATTTAAGAAAGAATTATCATTTATGAATGGTAAATTGAAAGAAGGAAAGAAAAAAAAAAAAAAAAAAAAAAAAAAATCAACAGCTCAAGCGGCAGGGGAGCTGAGGAAACGAAGGCATGACTGAAGGGGAGGGCCGGAACTTAGGAGTGAAAAATGAGTTATCTATTTTTGTTTGTTTTATTTATTTTTGTGTGTGCTTTTTTTATATATAATATAGATCTATATATAATAAATTAATAATATAGATAAAGTCATAAAACAAAAACAAAAAAACTTGTTTGTATATATCTATTTTTTTGGGTCAAGTAAATTTTTTAATTGAGGCACTTTATCAATTAGTAAAAAAAAAAAAATTCTACTTTATCAAAAAAAAAAGAAAATTAACATATTATATTAGGCTGGATCGGATTAAATCTATACTAATTTTTTTTTTTTTATTTTAATAAACACGTATCAGTTGGGTCTTCGACATAATTGGGTTTAAGACCAGATGCCTCGCGGCGCTTAAGATAGGGCCGGCCCTGATTACCACTTTCCATTTCACCACTATGACAGTTAATGAATTATGACATGCGCATATTTATATGGGAAAATGCTAGGATCGCCGACTCTTTCCTACAACTTAGTGAAAGGAAATTTGTATGAATAGTATTTTCTTTTGTTTATAGCTGTAACTGTATGATAGATTGAAGGTTCGGTAATTATTCTATAATTGTTTTTCGGTGAATGTTTCACCATTCATATATGTGTGTGCAATTTTCAAACAATGTGTTTATGTATATACACACTCACACCGTCACACATTCATGAATTCGAATGAACGTTTATGATGTGATCCGTAATCGAATTAGATTCAATGGTCGAGATACTCGTTTTATTGGTGCCTTCAATTACGAATTCAATTACGGATCACATCAGTTTACAAGCTAGTTTCAGTGTAAACGTTTGATTTATTATTTAAAAAAATAAACGAATACGAGTTTATACGAGTCAAACTTGATCTTGTTTGGTAACAACTCAATTCGTAAATACAACACTATTTGGGAGCCCACCAAACGTCTCTCAATCCACGGATGCCCTAATTTGTAACCCACACTCAACCTCCGCCGTCAATTCCTCTCAAATTCATCCTATATTGATTCCTTCCTTCCAACTTTAATCCTTCACCCTTTCTCCACCACTGCTTCCCGTTGTCTTTTTCCACCACCACCACCACCACCCCTCCACCGGGTCACGGCCCATCGTTGTTTTCTCCGGCGGTGTTCTTTCTAATAGCTCCGTTTAATGTATAATCGGAAGCTCGAAGAAGAGGTAATTAGTTATTACCTTCTTTTATCTTCGACTTTTTCTGTTGGCTGTTCATGCAGTATGCTTATTATCTCCTTGATTTGGTTTTAATTGTATGAGAATTGTCTTAAAACAAATAATTTTATGCTACAAGCTTGATACATAGCTGCAGGCATATTTGTTTATGTTTTGTGTATGGTGATGCGGTATATTTGCCTCTTCTTTCGGCTACAAGGGTTAAGATCTGTTGATCAATTTCTTGTAAGCTTTGTTCTGGGGGCACATACTCATTTTTACCCTTTAGAGTTTTTTTTTGTTGAACTGAGATTTTTGCTCATTCTTCGATTTTCCTCTATTGGGGGTACATTCAGCTACTTGTTGTTTACCTTTTTATTACTGATTTCAACTCAAAAAAGCTCAAAAAATGAAAATGAAATCAACTGGACCATTCAATAAGAAGCTACAGAAAAAAAGCTTATTTTTTATATTTTTGTTTATGTGATTTGATATATAGATGCCTCTTCTTTCGGCTGCAAGAGTTTTGATCTGATGATCTTTTTGTGGGCCTTGTTCTGGGGCATATACTAATTCATGTTCAATAGAGGGGTTTTTACTGTTAAGACTCAGATTGATATGATCTGTCTTTTGGGTATTCCTCTATTGAATACATTCTGCTACTTTTTTTATGACCAACAACCCAAAAAGCCTAGAGCTTGTTTTTTCTGGGTTGAGGTTTTGTTAAAGCTGAATTGTTACTGAATTCTTTATTTGCAAGATGGTTTTGGCTGTCCAACCTTCATACACTTAGCCTAAACTTGTAGTTAATATAAAATGAGACTTTCTTAATGTGTAAGTATTATGTAATATCAAGAAGTAACTAAGTACTTGTGGTGGATCTAGCCCATGTTTCAAAATTGCATGTTTAATGAATGTTCAAATCAAGGAAGTGAAATAAAAGGTTGGTCATAGATTGACTTCCCTTTCCAGTCGAGTAACGTCACTCAAACTTCATTTTGATTTCTATCAGACTACAGTTGTGTTGTATCGATTTTTGTCGGTCTGATTTCTGGCTTTCACTCTCCCCTGTATATTAAGAACCTACTTGAACTCTTGCAGAGCTAGTACAAGTGAAGCTTCTACTCCATAATCTTGAAGAATTGGTTGTTCTGCAGACACAAGAACAAAATTATGGCATTAAGAGTTCCTTTCTGAACTTATGCTCAAATAAGTCTTGGATTTGGAAAAGGACAAGAGTAGCGATGTCTCTGAGAATAAAGGCGGTAGTGGATAAATTCGTGCAGGAGTTAAAAGAGGCTTTAGATGCAGATATACAAGACCGCCTATTGAAAGAGAGGGAGATGCAAAGTTACATCGAAGAACGTGAACGTGAAGTTGCAGAACGCGAAGCAGCTTGGAAGGCAGAGCTTTCACGCCGTGAAGCTGAAATCGCACGACAAGAAGCAAGGTTAAAGATGGAAAGAGAGAATCTGGAGAAAGAGAAAAGTGTGCTAATGGGAACTGCATCAAATCAAGATAACCAAGATGGAGCCCTTGAAATTACTGTTAGCGGTGAAAAATATCGATGCCTTAGGTTTTCAAAGGCTAAGAAGTGAAGTAACATTGCAGTAAAATTTGGTTGCATCTTTGTGTGTAGCCAATTGGATTTAAATGGGTTAGACTGCATAGGTATGATATGAACAGATTTGATACTGCCAGGTGAAATCTGCTTTACAGTGTATAAAAACTATGGAGCTTTTCCATTGCTTGTAAATATGTAATTCAGTTCAGGCAAATCGCTGCAGTAATTCTTTGTTATAAATAAATCTGTACATTTATGTTGTTTCTGAGTTAAATTCCTGTGTTTTACATATATATATATATATATATATATATATATATATATATATATATATGTCAAATTTGTAACTCGATTACACAGAGAGATGTCATATTCATTCCTTGCTATTCTATGCGCTTATTTAAGTTTCAAAGAAATCGTTTCAATAGGTACAAACACATTGAAGAAGAAAAAAGAAAAAAGAAAAAGTAGAGAGATAATCACATTCCATAACAAAATTTAAGCACAGTAAAGTATTCAACAACACATCAACACATAATTCTAGAAAATAATTCAGATGCAGATATAGTATACTATTTTAGATTTGCTGTCAAATTTTTTTTTTTTAATTTACTACTTTTGTTTCATTAGCAAGCAATATCAAGTTCTTCTTTGGACTTTCTCCAAATGTACTCTTCACCGTCTCGGCTGGCGGATGAGGCTGAACAAGACTGCCGACAAACTCTAGCAGTTTCCCTATGTAACAACCACCAGATTCTTGAAGCATCGTAACTTGACGACCCGCTATATCATACAACAAAATCATTGACTTGTCGCTTGACGTGTTGTCACAGAAACATATAAGTTTTCTTTTATGATTATCCTCGAAAAGAGCCACTGGTGAAAATGTGCACAAGTTATTTGGTGAATTACGTATAGGTATCCTTGTCCATGAAGCTTTCGAGCCGTAATCCTTCATCATCCATAAATCAAAAAAATAGCATCGGGTGATCATAATAACAACTTATAGTACATTCTCTTAAAACTAGACATCAATTCAACACACTCAATTCCAATTCCAAAGGATTACTACTTTCCTCTAGTACCGAGGTATTGGCAAAATCTTGTATTTATCCATTCTAAGGTCAAATGCTATAATGTAATGATTATCGTACATCATTATCCAATGTAAAGTACAATTAACTAAAACTCCTTCCCTATTCCACGCCGGACCAAGAAAATCTGGATCTGATCTTACTACGCTCCATATATCGGATCTCAAACTGTAAACTTCACATTCATATCATTCATTATATGTTATCATAACATTGTAGTCATCATGAACATCATCATATCCAAATCCGTAATAAACTACAAAATCATCATTACGGACGACCTGCGACCTTTTAGGCAAAACCCAATATGATTTTGTCAGTGGATTGCACAAAGATATGTCATATTCACCATAAACATAAAAATCATACAGACCATACATACGGTTATGAAAGATGCATTCACAAAGTAAACCATTGCAAGATCCTACGATCATTGGTTCCATCTTCCTGCCTTGGATTTCAAAAGGGCGGTGGAGCTGGTGAAGTTCACAGCCTACTTCTAGCTTCCCCCCCCCCCCCCGTGATGGAAAATTCCGCCATGTGTGTGGGTTTGAAGAATATGACTATCGATTCTAGATTTTGAGTCGAAAACGTGATTGTACTTTATAATCATTATTTCACTTTATTTTATTTCATTAAAATTTCTGTCATCAATCATTTCTTCATCTACACAAATTTCAAAACAAATATTTCAACTTTAATTATAATCATTATTTTATTTTATTAGTTTCATTTTATCTCTCCTGAATTCATTCAACCCTAACCTGAAACCAAACAGAGCAAAGGGTCTAAGTGGAATGATTTTTCAAGGGAAATTCTTGCATAGGTACTCCATTTGAAGAGTAGTAACACGTGACATTATCCTGACCACAAAATGTAAATTATTATTTGCAGTGTGGCCATGATGATGACACATGGTACTACTCCTCAAATGGAGTAACTAGGCAAGAAATACTTATATTTATGTGTATATTTAATTAATCAACATAATTAATATCTTGTATTTAATTTATTCATAATAAATAAATACCACCATATTAATTTACCACTATAACCTTTATAGTCGTGAGATAAAACTTTTCTTATTTGGTTATCAACTATAACCACATTTTAATCCGGCTAGATGTTCATATGTGTGTGACCCGATAGGCTTCCGAATATGTTGGCCGTAGGCACAAAGTGCAATTTACGAAAATGCCCTTCATACCTAACGATCACGGGATAGCGTCTAGCAACACACCGTGACCCCCAATCATCGGAAGAGTCAAATGCAATGACTACTACCTTTTCATGTGAAACAGTTACCGTGTAACATACAATCTCATCGCTGTAATAATATCCATGTTAGGAAATCTACGCGGGAACGCAGCGGAATTTAAAATTTTATTTCCTTTTAACCAAGATCGACTTCGTTTAAGCAACAAACAAATAAGCTAGTAGACGGTGGTTACCTTGGTTGATCTAAAAGATCGACGCTTTGACCGTCTAAGGAGAGTAGTTCTGCATAGAGCCGCCCAAGTGTTCGGCCTCTACCGCTAGTCCACACGAACAGCCCGCCGGAATCCCATCATGGATTGCTATTGGAAAACTCCGGTTGCTAGACCGGCCTTTTTCCCCTCTCTCCAACTCTCTATAGGATGCTCTATATTTTACACAAGAACTATGAGCTCTTGCAATTGTGATGTACTAAAGAGCTTGACACCCACCTCTTATTTATAGTAGAAGGTGGCGCCTCTAATAGAGTGGAAAGGAAGAAAACATTTTCCCAATTAAATAAGGAAAATACAATTGATTGATTTATCTCATTTATTATAATATTTCATATCAAATAAATCTAGGATATTGTCAATATCTTATATTGAATATTCCCAAGATATTGTCAATATCTAATATTGACTATCTTTATTATATTACCATAAATCAATTTACACATGTGTATATATCACATATATATTACACATATAAATCTATACATAAATACTTTGGAAACAATCATGCACATGCATATCAATTATGCATCTCACGCTGGGAGCCAAAATATATAAATATTAATATCTAATATTAATATATGGTAATACCGCATTAATTAAATTGCACAATCCAAGTGTATCTTATACATTTCAATGTGGCGCCCCAAATTGCCAAATATTGGCTTCCGGAATATTCTTTAATTAATATAATATTATTAATATCTTGTATTTAATTTATTCATAATAAATAAATACCACCATATTAATTTACCACTATAACCTTTATAGTCTCGAGATAAACTTTCCTTATTTGGTTATCATCTATAACCACATTTTAATCCGCTAGATGTTCTTATGTGTATGACCCGATAGGCTTCGAATATGTTTTATGTAGACACAAAGTGCAAATTACGAAAATGCCCTTCATGCCTAACGATCACGGGATATCGTCTCAGCAACACACCGTGACTTCTAATCATCGGAAGAGTCAAATGCAATGACTACTACCTTTCATGTGAAACGATTACCGTGTAACTTACAATCCTATCATTTGTAATAATATCCATACGGTCGTTAGTCGAGTGTCAAAACATCAACGACCGTATCTTATAATCTGGATATCATGCTCTCTCGAAGTAACTCATTTACTCCCACTTTGCAAAGATTCACGAGAGTAAGACATTTCTTAAGAAGGCCATTTCGGATATTCGATCCCAATCATAGGATACGCGATTCCCGGACGACCAATCATGTATACTCCGCGATGCTTGAAGATCATACCCAATCACTACCGCATGATCGCCCGTGGCTAGGGGAAACCTCAATAGTGTCAAAGCATGACAATCCACACCGTGATGCCATGAAGACTCCGGTCAAAAAGATAATTACACAACTGTCACATAGTGTGACACTTATCCGTGTAAGTGGTCAGTCTAACGTACGCATTCTCTAATACACGTCCCACGCATACCCAAGTGTCTCTACACTTCGATAGACGAGATCTATCCTCGCTTGCTTAAAGACAGAAGACATCTAATACGTGCTAGCCTGTTCATACTATCAATGCCCTGTTAAATAGTACATCAGCCTAGAGACATTTAAGTATCAAACTTATTAAAGTGATTAGAGATCTCATCAACCATAATCGCCTATCATGGTTTCTCTATCACAGTTTAATACTAAGGACGTTATCATATAACAATTCATAATTGGTTCTTTAGAAGAACAGATATATGACAACATAAAGCCATTTAATATATGTATAAACATAAAGAAATAGTAGAAATGATCCGACCCGGTCGGATCCGGTCCAACCCGATTGGGTTTAGGACACTATTCCAACAATCCATACGGTCGTACGTCGAGTGTCAAACATTAACGACCGTATCTTATAAACTGGATATCATGATCTCTCGAATAACTCATTTACTCCCACTTTGCAAAGATTCACGAGAGTAAGTCATTCCTTATAAGAAGGCCCTTTCGGATATTCACCCCTACTGATAGGGTACGCGATTCCCAGACGACCAAACATGTATACTCCGCATGCTTCAGTATCACACCCAATCACTACCGCATGATCGCCTCGTGGCTAGGGGAAACCTCAATAGTGTCAAAGCATGACAATCCACACCGTGATGCCATGAAGACTCCGGTCCAAAGGATAATTACACAACCGCCACATAGTATGACACTTAACAGTGTAAGTGGGTCAGTCTAACGTACGCATTCTCTAATACACGTCCACGTACAGTCCAAGTGTCTCTACACTTCGATAGACGAGATCTATCCTTGCCCTTAAAGACATCTAATACGTGCTAGCCTATTCGTACTATCAATGCCCTGTTTAATAGTACATCAGCCTAGAGACATTTAACTATCAAACTTATTAAAGTGATTAGAGATCTCATCAACCATAATCTCCTATCATGGTTTCTCTATCACAGCTTAATACTAAGGACGTTATCATATAACAATTCATAATTGGTTCACTAAAGAACATATATATGACAACATAAAAGCCATTTAATATATGCATAAACATAAAGAAATAGTAGAAATGATCCGACCCGGTCGGATCCGGTCCAACCCGATTGAGTTTAGGACACTATTCCAACAAGTTACAGATATGGTTGTGGAACAATTGATTAACAAATAAGAGGATCGTCTTTATTCCTACGGTGCGGAGGAATGATTTCTATTTCCGTGAACTACATTCGCAGTTACTTATCTCTGAATAGTGTCAACGTGAAATTGATTCGGACAACATTACTTTGTGATCCTTAATATACATATCAAGCTCTACCCTGAAACAAGAAGCGTGTTATCATTTTCAGGATTCAGATTAAATATTATACGACTTGTGATTCATAAGAAGTATCAATCATGAAATTATATAAGAAATTTAGATTAAATCATTCCAAGTCATGTATGATTAAATCCTATATAAATGCTCCACATAAATGTCCAACATTGACGCTCCGAATAAGCAGTCACATTCGGAGTGTTCAGGGCGCATCATTAGTGTTTTAATCAATATATCTTATATTTCGATTGACTTCATCATAGGTTAATATACTTTAAATGCATCACCATAAACTTAACACTTTTTATGCGTAACTACTTACAAATGAAGTATTTTAGTTAAATCTAATACGAGTTGGGAATTTTTACTTAATGTATATTTAATTCATACTCCTTCGTTCCAAATTATTTGGGACTTATTCCATTTATGGACGTCCCAAAATAAGTCTTATAACTAATATTTAAACTAAAAGATTCTTTTTAAAATCCTAAAATACCTACATAAGAACATTCATTAAGAAGTTTAAGGACAATATAAGAAGGACATAATTTTAAAATAGACATGTTTTTAATGACTAGACAAGCTAATAAATAATGTTCTCTTAAATTTATATGGTTCCAAAAAATCTCAAACAAAATGAGACGGGGAGGATTTTATTAAGTTTAATTATTTGAATAAATAATGTAGTTAATTTGATATAAATAATACCATATTGTTTTTCGGACATTATGCCCCACAGAGGAAGTACATGCTTGAACTATAAAAAGGGTAATATGAGGATATGATATGAGAAAGACATGTCAAATGTCAAAATTAGTATTCCTTCTGTCCCACAAAAAATGTTCATTTTATGTTTTTCACGAAGGTTAAGAAACTAATTATTGTATGTTAAGTAGTACTTCCATCGTTTTTCTAACTGTCACATTTTAGAATTACTTTGTTTTTACTTATCTGTCATTTTACAATACTAATGCAATATTTATAATTTTTTTTCCACCTTTAACCTTCATTTTAATAATCCAAACATTGGTACAATTTTCCATGCGCAAGGAGTGAAGGATAATTTTATTATTTATCATCTTTTTCAGACACATTAATCACCTTAATCTGTGTGAATTTCTCTATGCAACATATAAATAAAAGACATATACCCTATCTGATAATAAATGCTTGTTTTTGAAATACGAAATGATCATACAAATATTAAATGTTAGGATATGAGTATGTTTGAAAAAAAATACATTTCCTAAAAACCAATACATTAAATGATGTAATTGTATTCTAAGTGTAGGTTTTTTGTTGGACAATTTTTTATTTTATTTTATAAATGTTCATTTTTGTTGGACGGAGGCTGTACATGCGTGCGGTGTATTTGTTAAAACTATTATAGAGAATATCTAGTACCATCGAAAAAATGAATATCTAGTATTTATTATTCTTAGATCTTTATTTACCTTTAATTTCATTGTTTAAATTAATGAGTTACTACTAAAAGTAATTTCTTAATATTAACTTTTCTTCTTTGAACTACAATTTTGACACCAGAAGTAATTAATGTTTCTAAATAGAATCATTATACCAATAAGCTAATGTATTGGAAGGGTTTTGTTTAATGTTCTTTTTCTTCCTTTATTGAGACTATTGTTATGTATTTCGACTCTGTTTATCATATTTCAATGATTTTTTCATCATATATACTCACGCTATATGAAAAAGAGTACGAATATATAGAAGTAATATCATATTTATAGTGGATATATGTTCACTATACGTGGTAATTTCGTTTATGTGAAAAAAATTATATTAGTGGTTGTATGCATAATTTTTTCCCTAGAAAAAGAATAAATATCTTTTTATTTTAGGGAAAAGAATCAAAATCTAGGTAAGATATTTGGGATTTTTAAAACAAATAGTTATGGCTTGGGGATCATCCCCTCCTCCTAATGTAATTTGTGCCGCTTTGACTAAAAAAATCTTAACAAAGTGTCTTTGAGTTATCAAAAGAATGTTATAAACGGATGGAGATAACTTGGATGCAAGAAAAGAAGCTTGAAGCAATCAAACATAAACAATCAAAGGAGATAATGTGAAACAAGAAGAACAGATTTAACGTGGAAAACCTCTCGGTGGGAGAGGTATTTTAAAAACCGATTTCAACACACTCGGATAATGAGACAACAATCGTATTTATAGGCACAAATCCCAAACCCTAGCCGCCAGAATCTTTGTATCGATCGCCATAAATACCCTTACACGTGTCCTCCTTTTAATGACCTTTGTATAGTCGTCACACATAATGTAATTCAATGACAGATGTGGGACCCTGGTCAGATTCAGGACTCGCCAGACTATCACCCCGCCGATGTAAGCTCGAGAGACTCCACCCTACCGATGCACGTAAACGAATACCCTTCTCACCGGTCCATCACACACCGGTGAGTCTTGAGATTGGTTCCACGGATGTAGAGTTTAAGTCACTTTCTTGACAAATCTCCACCTTGACTTCAACTCTCACTAGAGTCAAAGCAGATTGCATAACCAGATGTATTTGTACCAGATGCATTCGTCAATGCCGGATATGTACTTGTACCTGACTATCTCCACAAAGATCCACTCCACCGACCGCCTCGGTAGAGTTTCCAAGCAGATTATAAGCTTTGAATATTCGGTAAGTCCAGGCAAAGCTGGAACTTACTCTGTTGAACTGGTTTAGTGAACATATCAGCAGGATTCTCCTTTGTGCCAATCTTCTTCACCACAACCTCTTCTCATTCCTCAAGAAATAATACCGACATCAATATGCTTGGTTCTCTCATGATGAACTGATCCTTGGCTAAACATATTGCACTAAGATGTCACAATATATATCACCTGATCTCGATGCAACCCCAAATAAGCGATTAGCCCTTCAACCGGATACCTCCTTAGTCGCTTCAAGAAGAGCCATGTATTCTCGCTTCAAGAGTTGATAAGGCCATCAGAGGCTCAAGAGTAGCTTTCGGTACGACTTTGCATTTCCCAATGTAAACACATACCCGGTCATTGATTTTCTATCGTCAACATCACTGCGATAATCAAGCATCACAAGAACTCTGTGACTGCACAAGATCACCTCCATAAATGAGACCAACATCAATTTGTACACTCTCTCGGTATCTCGAATATCCTTTTAACGACTTTCCGGTGTTCCTTTCCAGGTTGAGCCATAAACCTGGCTGACAACACTGATTGCTCGAGCAGATCAGGCCTAGTGCACACCATGGCATACATCGATCGCTAACCTGCACTAGCATATAGGAACTTTGACATATACTCCTTCTCTTGGTGATCGTGAAGCATAAGCAGACAAATGAACATTTGATGCCATAGAGTATCTATTGGTTTCGCGGCAGCAGACATCCCAAACTTGGCCAATATCTTACGCACATAACCTGCTTTGAGACAAGAATAATTTCTTCCGACTTCTATCTCTCCAGATCTCCATCCCCAAGATTTTCTTGGTCGCACCCAAATCCTTCATTTCAAATTCAAAGACTAAGAAGGTTCTTGATTTTGAACATCGACTTCCTTGTCTGCAGCCTATCGCATGTCATCCACATACGTAACAAGATAGATATATGATCCATCTTTCAACAGATGTGTGGTATACACAATATCATAAGGACTTCTGTTGTAACCTGTTGAAGCATAAAGCATCAAACCTTTTATACCACTCGCTTGGAGCTTGCTTCAAACCATACAATGATTTCTTCAACTTGCAAACATAATTTTCCTTTCCAGGAACTTGAAAACCCTCAGGCTGTGTCATGTATATCTCCTTATCCACCTCACCATGTAGAAAAGCAGTTTTCACATCCAATTGCTCAAGTTCCAGATCTTGCTGTGCCACCATTGCTAGTAACACCCTGATTGAAGTGTGTCTGACCACTGGTGAAAATATTTCATCAAAGTCAACACCTTCCTTTTGACTGAATCCTCTTGCAACCAATCGTGTCTTGTACCTGACCCCTTCTGCCTTAGTTATTCCTTCCTTTTTCTTGAAAATCCATTTACAAGTCACAACTCCCTTGTCAGTATGCTGTTTGACTAATTCCCAAGTCTGATTCTTCAGTAATGACTCCATTTCATCTCCCATGGCAAAGATGCCACCGAGATGCTTCGTACATGTCATCTTTGCTTCCTGTAAGTAGTAGGTTCAGCAACCTCTACTTCTTCTGCAACTTGGAGTGCATATCCAGCCAAATCATCATATCCATATCTCCTTGGAGGTATCCCAACATTAGATCTTCTAGGCCTGCTGGCAGCTAGACTCTGCTGATCAATGTTTGTATGACGCCTCGCCGAGGTCTCGGTGAGTCGGCTTGGATCGGATTCTCGGTTCATTATCCGGTCAAGATATAGTGTTGATTTTGGTCCACTTATTGTTGCATATCAAGAGACTCCACTGAAGCTCCACCTGCTTCTCAACACTATCAGTTTCAAAGATCGGTTTGGACTCACTGAGACCTCCCAATGATGAGTTTAACATAGAATTTTCATCAAACACAACATCCTGCGAGGATTACTCTGGACTCTGGCGATGACCAAATCCTATATCTTTTCACTCCATCACCATACCCCACAAACACTCCCTTCTTGGCTCTTGGCTCCAACTTCCCATCACCGACATGATAGTAAGTGTACTTCCAAAACCCTTAGAATCGAGTAGTCGCAGGCTTGCGACCACATCTCAAATGGTGTCTTGAGATTGATTCTGTGTGAGGCTCTCTGTTGATTAAGTAGCAAGTCTGTCTTAATGACCTCTCCGCCCAAAATCTCCTTGATAAAACCGGCTTGAGAAAGCATACATCTTGCCCTCTCCGGTGAGAGTTTGATTCATCCTTTCGGCTACACCATTCTCGCTGAGGTGTATTCCTTACGATGATGATGTCGGCAATACCTCGGTGCACAAAATGAATCAAAATCCGCCCCAGTAATTCAGACCATTATCTCACGAAGCTTCTTGATTTTCTTGCCTAACTGATTCTCCACTAAGGCCTTCCATCGCTTGAAGTTATTGAATGCATCACTTTTGTTCTTCATCATCACCACCCAAGTCATCCTTGAATAGTCATCTATAAATGACACAAAATATCTGTGACCACCCAATGACTCAACTTTTGATGGACCCCAGTGATCGAATGGATATAATCAAGTGATGCCTTTGTATTGTGCAACCCTGTGAGAATTTACTTTATGCAACTTCCCAAACACACAATGTTCACAAAAGTCCAGATTCTTGACCTTATATCCCCAAGAAAAACTCTTTGAAGAAAGAACTCGCATACCCTTTTCACCCATGTGACCAAGTCTCGTGTGCCACAACTAAGTCTCATTGAGATCGGTGAATCTTGAGGATGCAACAAAGAAGAAGGTCTGATGAGATCCTTGTAATATATACAAGGTTCCCCTCTTGATGCCTTTGAGGACTACAATTTGAATCTTTAAAGACATTCATTGTCCACCTTCACCCTTGAAATTGAACCCTTGTCATGTCAAAGAGATCGAGAGATACCAAATTCTTGGTCATCTGTGGAACATGTCTTACATCCTTCGTTGTAAAAATTTACCATCCTCTGTCCTTAACTTTATTGAGCCAATTCCCACAACTTTCTGAGACCTTCTTTGTTGGCATATATAGATTTGACCACCATCTATCGCTCATAAGTGGAAAACCACTCTCTGTTTGGACAAATATGGTAGGATGCTCAGAATCAAGTATCCACACATCATTGTGGTGTGTGTGAATCCCCTGCAACTAGAACCAGATCCTCATCAGATTGCTCGGTAGCCAAGCTGCTGTGTGAACTGCCTTCTGCATTTTTTTCTTCCTTGGACAATTGGACTTCCAATGTCCCCGCTCCTCTGAATTACGAGACATCGATAGACTTAGGACCTTTGGGCACCGACTTCTTTTCTTCTTCTCGTCCATATCCTTTTTCCACTATTGTTGCTAGCTACTAGCCCAGCTGACTGATTATCTGCATCAGCTGACCTTGTATCTAAGCTCCCCTGGCATGTAAGGCGGACCTTACATCCTCCAATGCTCTGTATCCTTTCCAACTATGAAAGATCGCACAAAGTTTTCATATGATGCGGTAGTGACACCAGCAGGATTAGGCTGCATCTTCATCTTCAATTTTAACATCAATATTCCTTAAATCAAGCAATATTGTGTTCACCGGTCCAGATGTTCCTCGGTGGACTCCCTTCATGCATCTTCAAACCGAACAACCTCTGTTTCAACAACAACTTGTTGGTCGCTGACTTGGTCATATCTGAAGCTTTCAAGCTTTTTCCACAACTTGGCCGCGGTGTCTTCCTCAACAACCTCGGTGATAACATCATCGAGATAAGCACAACACGATGGTTGAATGTGCTTCTCTTCCAGACCGACATAATCTGCTTTGCACTTGTATTTGGTTTGTCGGATAAAGGATTCCACAAACCTCTTTGTTTCAACAAAGGCACGCATCTTGATTTGCCACAGACCAAAACTGTTCCTTCCTCGTAAATTTATCGATTTTTACGTTTCATGGCGACATCTTTTCTTGCTAAAGATCACAACTTTATCACGAGATCCTAGCACCTTCTTTGAAGGTCTTGGTGAAGATGAAGTTGATCGTGCATGATTGTCTTCTCCGGAACCTTGCTCGATACCACTTGTTATAAAGCGGATGGAGATAACTTCGGATGCAAGAAAGCGTAAAGCGAAGCAATCAAACATAAACAATCAAAGGAGATAATGAAACAAGAAGAACACATTTAACGTGGAAAACCTATCGGTGGGAGAGGTAAAAACCACGGGCGTAAAAGAGATATTTTATTATGCCATTGAATTTTCTGATTTCAACACACTCGGATAATGAGACAACAAGCTGTATTTATAGGCACAAATCCCTAAACCACAGCCGCCTGGGAATCTTTGTCGATCTCGCCATAAATACCCCTTACACGTGTCCTCCTTTTAATGACATTTGTATAGCATTTGTCACATAATGTAATTGCGGTAGATGGGACCTGCTTTGTATTCCAGACTCAGCAGACTATCACCTGGCGATAGTCACCTGCCGATGAAGCTCAGTAGACTCCACCCTACTGATGCACAGAAACGAATACCCTTCTCAGCTGTCCATCACACAGCTGAGTCTTCGATTGGTTCCACCGGGATGTAGAGTTTAAGTCACTTTTCTTGACAAAGAAGAAGAAGAAACAAACGGTGATGCTACGGTCTAATTTGTTTTCGTAATTTTAAATCAAGGTGCTAGTTTATTCTCATAACTATCCTTTACACCCATATTTTCTTTTTTCCGGATACGAAAGCTTTAACACACTAACTATACTATTAGCCGGCTCGAAGCCAGGTCACCATGCCAAGGTATAACCTAGCTAACCGATGTACTGAGTACTTAACACCCAAGAAATTTTCAATCAAAAAAAAAATGCAAGAAATAATAAAAAACAAAGATATATATATCTAACCAATTTTAGTTTATTTGAAACTAAATTTATAACAACTTTATCTTTTGATCGACATACTGGCAGATATACATGCGCATGCGCTAAACATACTTTGTCTTTACTTTACATACTTTTGTCTTTACTTTATGTGACTTCCTGGGGACGTTTTAATTATGTTTCAACTAAAAAAAGCGGACGTTAATTAATAAATAATCTGTTTTCTCAACAAAAAAAAATTTATAACAACTTTCTAAAATCAATTTAAACAGCAGTAACGCTAAAACCTCGCATAAAATGGAAAAGAATCCAAAATCAATATTTGACATATTCTTTTTTTATTCTATTAAAACCTAATTTTATTTAACCTCAAACACCACAGACACACGACCTAAATCTTTCAAAGCCTTTCTCAAACAGAAAGGCACAGCTGAGAAACCAACGATGGTTTCTCTTGAAGCTTTGGCAATGGCGGGATTAAACTCCGAAGATCTCGATATCGATTACGAATATTGGAGAAAAAAAGGCAAAGTGAGACCTGCTGCTAGACGAAATAATTCCTTTATGAATTTATTTCAACGGCGTGAAGAGAAAAACATTGATGATCGTCAACACGATCACAAAAAGAAGATTCAGAGGGTGTTTGATATGGATGATGAGGGTTGTTACGATGAAGATCGATTGATATGGTTTGATGGTAAGAAGAAAAACGATGTTGTTGAAAGATTGTTCAATCCGGTTCGTTGGAAAATGAAGGAAATTGCTAGGAGGATCTCGAAATTTTTTCGGAAGGCGATGAAGATTTGAAGGTTTTGATGATTAATCATTGCTTTATTAAAATTAATCTAATTTTAATTAAGCATTTTTTTTTTTTTTTGGCAGTAGATTGTGTTTGTGGTGTTTTTGTTTTTATTGATTTTTTTAAATGTGTTGTTGACATAGATTCTGCAGAGGATAAAATTAGCAAGCTAATGTCACCTAATCAATGATCTAAATGTAATCATCAATTTGTCGTTATGAACATTAACGGTTTGCTAATGTCAACTAATCAATGGTCTAAATGTAATCATCAATTTGTTTTGTTGTTATAAACATTATGGGTTTACTGCTGATCCGGTTTGGGGTCATTTTAGTTTTTCATATAAATTGTCAATTTAATTAAGAAAATGATAATATTATAGTACTCTGTCATATGATTTTGATTTTTCATGGGTTATGTTAAGCGTGTCTCTAGTTTAGTTAGTTTGATAATGATGATAATGGTTTAGTTGATAATGGTTGAAAGTTATGGTTTAGTTGTACACAACATGGTGGTAATTTGCTGTTTCATTGTTGTGTGTAAGTGATTTTATCTTGTCATTACGATAATGATCGAGTAATCACAACGAGATGGGATGTTGCCTTAACCACTCTCATAATGATTAAGATAATGAGTAATCTGTAGTGCTACTATAACAACTAGCTAGTTAAACACGACTGACACAATATGTATATGTTATTCAGACATAACTTTTATAAAATTTGATTATGATGGTTCCACATATATAATAATCAATTAGTTATACATCTTGATCAAATGACATCTTGATCAAATGATTTAATAAGTTTTGTTATCAATGGTGTAAAATAAGTCGTGTTACTTGTTGTGAAAGTAGCATTGACGTGCTGATAAGATATTAGTAAATATTTTCTCTCCGATTATCTAAAAGATTACCACTACTCCTACTTAATGATTTAATTCCACTTCCCCATTGATCATAACCACTATATATATTGAACACCTCAAATATATAGCTTACATTTTCACACTAATTGAAATTGCCTTCATTTAAAAGACTTTGGTAACCTCTCTTCATTTAAAAAAAGGTCTCTTCATCTAAAACCCTTCATTTTACACACAAAATCAAACCCTTTTAACGTAATCACTCCAGTCAAAGCCCTTTAAGCGAGAATCATCACTGCGCACCTCTCCGTCAAACATTAACCAAATAACAAGCTATATTTTGTTTGTTATTTTGTTCGTTTAAACGATTCCCATTTATTTATTCCATGGTTCTGTTATGCGCCTGCACTTTCGGTCTCGATAGTGTTAAATGAGTCATAAATGGTCCGTCAACTGCTTAGACCGTCGTCCTCGCTTTGGTCTAAAAGGACTAACCCGAGTTATCAAAACATTTATGTCTCACACTTATATGGGGGTGAGCATTCTACTACTTTATTGATGTGGAATTTTACATTCTCCCCCCTTATAAGGGACTGACGTCCTCGCCAGGACGGCCAAGACTGTTCCCGGATCGTCCCTACTAGAGGTAACAAGAGGCCATCCTTTCACTATCTTCTTGTAAGGTGCATCACATAAAGGACTTGCGTCCTCGGCAGGACGGCCAAGATTGTTCCCGGATAGTCCCTACCAGAGGTAACTAGAGGTCATCCTTACACCGTCTTCTTATACGGTGCAACGCATAGTTCCGTCTGAGAGTCGGCTCTGAATACCATTATGTAAAGCCCCTAGACCCCGGGCCTAATTGCGTTAAATGAGTCATAAATGGTCCGGTCAACTGCTTAAACCTCCGTCCTCGCTTGGTCTAAAAGGACTTGACACGACCTTTATGTCTCACATTTATATGGGGTGAGCATGACTTTACTTTACCGATGTGAGACTTTACAGGTTCACATAAATTAAAGGAAAATAACCGCATAACCATAACATTATCAGACGACACTTAATTTAAAGGATAATAACCACATAACCATAACTTTATGTGACAACAATGAAAAAAATCAGTATTAAATAAAGCTGTAAGAAAACATTTATATATTAATGTAATAATATTCTTCAATTAATATTTTACTACCCTTTGAACAATATTACAATTTTACTTCACTACGAAACCTTCATGGTATAGCTGAGTAATCATGATTAACATTCTTAATAATTTGATGATTAACATCTTTAATATTTTGTCGAGTCGGGATGAAGGGCTCCCGTGAGCGAGGGATATGTCTTTTGCACCAATGAACACTTTATTAATGCTCTTTGCAAGTTTGAATATCATTGCTTAACCTATATTGTTTTTGTTATGAAGAAAACCGGAAATATTAGTCCATGATAATCCATCAATTCAACCATTTGGAAATCTGTTTACAAACTGCTAAATATTTTAAAGAATTATTCAAATAAATTTAAACGAGATAAAGCATCAAAAGATTTTATTTTTAGACGGCTAAAGCATCTAAAGATCGATATCATCATTTCAAGTAAATTAAAACGGTTTTTTTTTTTCAGGGAAAGTAAATATAAACGAGATAAAGCATCTACAATATTTTATTTTATTTATTTTATTTTATTTTGAGGGAAAAAGCACCTACAAATTGATTGAGATCATAAAATGGTACTCCCTCCGTCTCAAAATGTTTGGGACATTTCCTTTTTTAGCCGCTTACGAAAAGTCTAATTAATCCTTGGAATTTCATTAATTGATGTAATATTATTAGAGTTATGATAAAGTGAAACTTAAAGTACATAAATGTAAAAAGTATTAGATCATTTGATGAAATTCGAAGGATTAATTAGATTTTTCGTAAGCGGTTGAAAAGTCAAACCACGCACAATGGTGTCGCTACTTTCATCCAAGTCCAACCACGCACAACGTCTCCTTCCAAAAGCCACATTCTCCCTCCCCACAAAAGACTAGCACCCATTGTTTGATAATATTCGATGTATTTTCAATATCATCCATGAAAGTCAGTCTATGAAAATTTTTACATTTTAATGTTACCAATTACAATGCATTAAATTCAAAAAGAGAGCTAGTACATCCAAGACACAAAGCTTGAAAATTGATAAGACACAATCATTGCACAAGAAAGGACCGGATTAGTTTGATGGTTGCTCTTTGAATTCATCTTCACCAAAATAAAATAAATTCTTCACGAAATTCCCAACTTCTTTCATAACCGATTTCATAACCCCTTTGAATTCATCTCCAGAGAATACCCATCTTCTTTTGAAGCCGATTTCATCGCTACAAGGGTGGTCTCCGGCTAAACCGAAACACGCTTCAGTGTTAATTTCCACCCGGATCTTGGCAAGATATCTACCGGTCTTTTGGGCTGGTAGTTAAGCAGCTAATGATTTAAGGAGTTTTTCCAAGGGTTGTGTAAGATCTGGCGGGGAAGAGAGGGCTAATATATATACCCCTTTGAACACGGTAAAGGGAAAATGTTGACGGAGAGACAGAGAAGAAGCAAAAGAGAAGAGGGACCATGGACATTTTTGTCATTTAACATGATTTTACAACAGGTAGCCCTGGCAATTAACTTTGCCAAATCGGGAATGATGGAAAATAAGAATATTCCGGCGGAATATTCTTATCTTTTGACCGGAATTGTTAAGTTAGGTTTTTTTTGGCAAACTTCAAGGACGTAAACTGTATATTTTATAACCTCAAGGGGTAAAGAGTTCAATTAGCAAACCATGAGGAGGCAAAAAGTTTTTTCCCCTAAAAAAAATTAAAATTGATCATCTAGCAAAACTTGTCGTGCCATAAATTACGGTGATTTTGACTGAATAAAAATGATGTTGACAGTAAATTTAAAGTTTAGTCATATACATTGATACTAATATAATAAAATATCACGACTCACCGTGTGACAATTGAACGCATAAAAATGCACCAAATGTATTGTACATGTAGAATTGACTAATTTTATAAAAACATACCATTTGTCTCATAATATATGGTTTGGGTTCATTGACAATGAGAATATATCAATATTCCTAGTTGGCATAGTCTCCTCTTAACTATCATGTATTTTAGCTTCCGTCCGGATCTTGATAATGAAATGAGATATGTTTGTGCCACAATCAAAGAATCTATTTTTATTCTGGTTGACATGGTCTTCACTTCTCTATGGTATACAACAGTTCAATTTTTAGGGTTTTTGGGCCTCTTAGATACGGAAAAATAGAATTTTTCTTAGGAAATACACGATCTATTTACATGATTACATCCAGTTTTTATTTCTACCACAAAATATGGCATAAAGTGTAAACGATCCGAGCAGCTCGCTCGCCGCTTGCCCTTCGATTCGGTAAATGCTCGCTCGATTATGGTTTTAATTGAACACAGCGGCTCGTCATAGTTAACGAGCCAAACTCGAGCGATTTAATGCTTGACTCGATCGCATTCAGCTAATGAGCCTAATCGAGCATTACATTATATATATATATATATATATATATATATATATATATATATATATATATATATATATATATATATATATATATCTTTGTTATTTGTTTTTAGTGTGAAGGATTATAATCGTGCAGCTCATATGCTTGCATTTTCTTTTGATGTTTTTTTTTTTTCTCTCACACTATTGCCATGCTAATGTAGTTGTTTTAATGACTGATGATTTTATTAATGTGTCATCATATGCAGTTGTTTTGTTTCTCATGTGCTATAAGTATAGAAATAATGTATGATATTTCTATATTTTGATTGTTTTTTGTTTTCAGCGTTGAGTAGTAGATCCTTCAAAACCCGAGTTTTCTTTTGAGGTCAACACGAGCAATGCCAGTGATGAAGATTAATGACTATATTTTGCTTGATATTTTGCACTTTACTGTGAGATGTAATTAAAGTGCACTAATGCATTTTGTTATTGTGTCACTTAACTTATTATAGATATAAGGCTATGCATGTTAATATTTAAGAATTAGCTATGTAATTTGATTGTTGTTATTATGCTGCTAGACTTAATATTGTATGTTCATATCTTTGAAATTGAATCGTTTTTCCGAGCTGCTCGAGTTCGAGTTCGAAAGTGCTCGAATTTTATCGAGCATAATCGAGTCGAACTCGAGCACGATGAATGTGTTATCGAACCGAACTCGAGCATTTTTTTCATTCTCGATCGATCTCGAGCCGAGTCTCGATAAGTAAATACTCGATTCGGATCGGATCGTTTATACCCCAGCAGAAACAAAAACCGGATGTATCCACATAATAATAGGTGATGCATGTGTTACATCACCCGAGAGAAAAGAACTTATGTTTTCTCGAGGTTTTTCTTCTTGTTGTTATTGAATTAATTGTTTATTGCTTAAGACCAATACGAGAGAATTATCCATCATAGTTTATTGTGTTGTAATAGTTTATTGTGATGTAATTAGTCTGGACTTTCCTTGGAAGTGGTCAGTAGTAACAACATTTTCAACGAAATTTGTTGTTTTATAAGTTATAACAGCTATGCATGGGGAATTTCACGATATAAACCGTCACATTCTGTAAAAGTAACAAAGAGTATGAAGCTTAAGTTTGAAACAGGCAAACCTTTTAGAATCTTGTTCTGTTTTCAGCTGTCTTTCTTTATACAATTATTACCAATTCAAGATTGCCTTGTAGTTAGAGTTAGCTAGCTGTTTAAGTTTCATGATTTTCTCATCCTGCCGGAACAATATTTGACATTTTATACTAAGATACATCTCTGCAGAATATTATGTAGACATCAAAAGACCTGTTGATCATAAAAAGTTTATTCCTTTCTGTTAATTCACTGATTTCAAGGTTTAATTCATCTGGGTTTTTGAATTTATCCATGTTTCGATAGAAAGAAGATTTCTTGAAGATTTTCAATGGAGTTTTCAGACTGCTTGTGTGGTATTCTGGGCAGGCGTAAGAAAGACAAGGTAATGAAAATCTTTTCTTTTTGTTAAGCTCTTCCTTTCTTTTCCAATTTTTTGATCAGTTTGACTGTATTTTTACTTACACAAACTAGTTTTTTTTTTGTTTTTTTTATTTAGGAAGAGAATAAATCTCCAGAAATGGCTGGTAGCAAGGGACTTATTACCCTTTTACAAGTGAAATTAGATGGTAGCAAGAATTCCTTTTCACTTGAGTTGCTGTCAAATTCTTTTACATTTCCAATGCCTTTTACAATTCCCAGAACTTCAAGGTTTAAGGATGAGGTAATAAACCATGATTCTCCAGAAGATAGTGTGACAGATACAGAGGCAGCTTGTGATAAGAAAGAAGATCATCATGATCAACCAATAGGCCAAGATTTGAATCTAAATCGAAATCTCGATCGCGATTCGGATATAAAGTGTGGGTTGGAGATTGTTAAAAGTGGGCATTTAACTGATCCAGGGATTTGTATGACAGAGTTTTGGCCATCAATAAGGCTAACAAGATCTTGTTCTGATATAGGATTGAGGGGTAATATGGTCAAAAGGGCATCATCTCAAGATGAAAAACTTTCTCCAACAAAGTCTCAATCTTTTACAGAATTTGGGATTTATCAGGAGGGTATAAATGGGATTTCAGGAAGTCCCTTTTCAGCTACTACACATTGGAGTGCTGATCAAGCCTTACTGAAGAAGTATTCATCCACAAATTCAAGAAAGATTGAATCTTTATTCACTGAAAATACACAATCTCCTTTAAAGGGCTTTCAAGAAACCTCTGTTTATTCACCACAAAATGAAACTGTAACTTTCCCTATGCATTCTCCAACAATGACAAGAGTAGATGAATGGATAAAAGGTTCAGTACAACAACAACCTTTTCAAGATGTGAAAGAAGATCACTTTGACCTCGACGTTGACTTACAACGCCCTCCATCACCCGCAAGAATCTCAAATCAATCAAATGGGAATCCAAAATTAGAAGAGATTTCACATGCTAATAATAGCTTCGTTCGAGCTTTAAACTCTTCTTCAACTGTGGCTCATATGGTTGCTGTTGGACTAAAAGTTGTTCCTCACCTTTCCAACTTCACTAGTCTTCGATTTGTTAACTTATCAAGCAACTCAATAGGTACACAATCTATCTAGTATCTACTTTTACTTTAGTTTCCCTTTTTTTCATACATTAAATGATACAAAATTATCAAATGTTTGCAGTTCATATAGCACCGGGATCACTCCCGAGAAGTATACATACGCTCAACTTATCGAGGAATAACTTAAACGCAATTACGGGACTCAGAGAGTTAACACGATTACGTGTACTAGATCTTAGTCACAACCGTATCTCCCATATCAGTCAAGGTAAAGAAATCCACTTTTTTTTTTTTCCGTCTTTTATTTTAAACTCATCAGGAATGAACCCTTTTTTTCTAGGGCTGTCGAATTCAAGACTGGTCAAAGAGCTATATCTAGCTGAAAACAAGATAAGTGAAGTGGATGGTTTACACAGGCTATTAAAACTCTCTGTTTTAGACTTGAGCTTCAACAAAATAGCTACAACAAAAGCGCTCGGGCAACTAGTCGCGAATTACAACTCCCTTTTGGCCTTAAACTTATTAGGCAATCCGATTCATACCAATATCAATGATGATCAATTGCGTAAAAATCTCTGCAGTCTTCTTCCAGACCTTACTTTCTTGAATAAGCAACCAATCAACAACCAAAAAGTAAGAGAAGCAGGAACACGAGCCTTGTCTAAATTTGCTTCGGGACAAAGCCATCGGACCATTCATAGAAAGCAGTGAGGAAGGTCTCTCAAAATGCATCTGTATGCAAAAGCTGAAGCTATTCTTTTTACTGAACGTAAAAAATGGTGTCGTTGTAGGTAAAAAAACAGTTGAATAATGCTTTAGACATCGATGGAGTCGACATGTATATAGTAAGATTGGTATAAAACAACTTAGTTGTATTGATTATGAAGAAACATTCTCTCGCGATGATAAAGTTAATACATTCAAAACAATATTTGCAATTTTTGCTGCAAAAGCAGGCATATTTGTCAATTAGATACTGAAGGATGCTTTTTTTTATAAGAAGATATTCATGGAGAAATTTATATGCAGTTACAAAACAGGGTTTTAGTTAGAACAGTCAAATCAGGTTTGTAGAACTAGGCTTTTGTATGGTTTAAAACATGGATTAAAACACTTTTGTTATGTTTTTGTTCTGCGTTTTTGTCACCTATATTTCCCTTCTTGACATTTTTACCCTTCATGTTGCATTTTTACCCCTTATATCGCCTATAAATAGAGGGCTACCCTTTTGAAACGGAGGTAGTAGATAATATTGAATTTTATCTAACTACCTTGGTTATTAGAGACATGATAGAGACACATGTGTTCGACTGTTCATTAATAAGTAATCTAAAAAAGACCTAATTGTCCCTCAAAAAAAAAACAACACCTAATTGACCTTCTAATTTCAGCCTCTCTAAACTTTTGTTATGTATTGTTTAGTAGCATATATGTTTACTCAGGGCCGTCTCTGGGTTTTTACATGTCCAATGTAGGCTAAATAATCGAAAAACAGGGCCTTCCGAAAGAAACGGACGGTCTTTTGTCACATATTTAAACTAATAAATTAACGATCGGGCTAAAAGAAAACGGTATCCCTAAATTTTGATCATTTTTCAAGAGCACTAAGCGGTGACATTGTTGGCTATCCCAGGGATGAAATTTGACTTCTTTCTGTTCTTTGGTGTAAAGTGGGGAAATCACGATGAAAAATTTACATTTTTAAAGTGGATAAAGTAGGAGTGTTTCTTTTCTTAGACCGAATAATTAGTGATTTTATGATGGTTTTGGACCAACAAATGGACCACCATATCATCATTTTTAAGTCAAATCAATATTTATAAAAATGTACTTTTTTCCTACATACAAGGGATCTACCAATAAATCCTTAAATGTTATTGGTTTGGCACATACATGTTATAGAAGCTTAGATCCCCTCTAGTACTGTACCATACAGTACAAGTGTTAAGCGCCAAAACGACATCGTTTTAGTGCTTAAAACTTACCCTGTATGGTACAATACTGGAGATGATCAATGCATCAAGTTATAGTCGGTCCTGGACCAACTTAAAATTTATGCTGAATAGTATCTTATTAATGATTTTATTTTTTTTGAACGTCTGAATCATATTAAAAATGCCAGCAAGCTGCTAGCAAGAAGTGAGAAATCCTAGTATATTAATTGATTCTAAATTCAACTTCTTCTTAAAACAAAAAAAAATAAAAAAAAATTACACTTGGCAATTGTTCGATAAAGTCGAGAGTTTCTAGCGTCTGAGAAGTAAAAATATATAACTAAACTAAACTATATTATTGCAGGCCTTGAATTCAAAGAATGCAATGTATAGCTAGCCTCATTCTACGGGGAACTTTTACATACTGACTTTGTTGAACTCTCCTTAAAAACAAAAAGACGAAAAAAAACATGGAAGGACGGAGTGCAATAAGTTTAAAGTAGTCAATATAAGTAGATTTTATTTATATATATTGAATACCAATTTGTAATTAATACAATGTCGTTATCCAGCAATAAAATGTTTTGTTCGGCACATTTAGCTATAAATTGATCGATCGCCTAATATGAGTATATCTTCATCGCTTAGTTTGCTCATCAATATTGAAACTTGATATTGATTGATTGAGAAGCTTATTTATAGTCATCATGGTGAAAGGTGCAGTCTTGGTCGTCGTTGTAGTGATTCTTGCAGTATGCTGTTACGTGGGGGACGGTTCAAAAGAGAATATGCCAATCTCCTCTTCTGATGGATTGCACAATGCACATGCTATATCGAGGCGCATGCTACATGTGATAATCCCTCGTAACAACATAGATATAAATGGCAAAGGTACTAAGAAGAGTGACGAAGTTGATGAAAATGGCGAAGGTGAAAAAAGTGATGAAGATAAAGATAGCAAAAGCGTAAATGGTACTGACGGTCCAGAAAAGGACACTGAAGAAACGGAAGAGTAAGATTGCTACAATGATGCAGTTCAAAATCTGGGGACTCTCTATCACTCCCGGATTTGAATATTGCAAGCTAGCTGCAAGTTTACTTTTTGTATCGTTTATGACTATCATCCGTCTTTGTTTTTCTTTGTGTTTGTGTAAAATTTAAAGGGTCGATAGTCAAAGTGTTGTTTGGATTTTTTTTTTTTTTTGGAAGTTAATATATATATATATATATGTACTACTTTTCTTAAAATGTATTGGTGTTGCTCTATATAATCCAATGTAAACAACAAGTCATTATAATATATCAGGTGTATCCGATCATCTAAGACAATCCATTAGCTCACAATAAATTTATGTCTCCGTCCTTAGTTTTTGAGACCGGATAATATCTTATTTACTTATTACCTTAATAAATCCAACATTTTTTATTGATTAATTCAACAACTATTTTATCATGACTTATTCTACGAAAAAAATGCACTTGGAAAAAAAAAAAAAAAGAGAAAAAAAGGTGCCAACTTCTGAGTTTGTTCTTATTAACAGAACTTTGAAAGAACTTCTATCGAGAAAAACACAACTAAAAACAAAAATAGTCGAAATAAAATTATATAAATAAATGAATAAACTACATGTTGTAGGGCTGAACTCAAAGTATGCAATGTAGCCTCGTATTGACGATAATTTACTTTCACTTCTTTAAAATAAAATAAATAATAAGACATGGATGGACGGAGTGTATTACGTTTTAGAAAAGTAATTGTATTGTCATTGATCTGTAAAAAGTGTATACTGATAGGTATTTATAAAGACGATGAGGTAAAGTAAATAATACAAATAAATAAAATATTCTACACTATTTGTCTTCGGTTATAATATTCTCGACACGCCCCCGCAATCCCGTGGGAAGTGGCTGAACACGGAGATTGGTCTTCATAGTGTGATAGAGTGGATGCCCCAGAGGCTTCGTAAGGATGTCCGCAAGTTGCTCCTTAGAGCTGATAAAGGAAATGGTGAGGAGACGAGCCGCAACTAGCTCACAAACATGATGGAAGTCGATCTCAATATGCTTGATGACGTAGATCAAGTGATAATAAAATACTTGAACACCATGAACCAATACTAGCAAGAGGATTAGGCCCATCGTAGTATAGCTATAGCGAATCAAGGTCGATCCAACAGGGAACCAAATTATGGATCATTTATATACAAACAACTAATTATTCATATCAAGGACACAAAGGCGGTCTACAACCAACAAAAGACAAGAAAAGAAAACGACGCGACTCGACACAACACGAATAAAGACACGTAATTAATCTCCCCAATCATTAGATTATCGTTTGGATCTAGAGATTCTATATAATTAAGCTAGACTCGACAACTATTAATCCGATTCGTATTTCTTTTATATTGGCTACGGGATTCATCCCCTAAACTAGATCTAGCTCCGGGTAGGCCATCCAGATCACTATGCTACATCACGTGACTTCGCTTTTTCGGCCTCCATATCATATGACTCGCACGCTTACAAAACTAAGGATGCCGATATTAACCGTATTCCTCACCTAGGCAACATTCCTTTGTTCAGCGCACTTCCTGAGACGATCGCATCGGTCTGTTCCATTAACAATTACGGACGGTCTCATGTTAATCTACGATTTACGATAACTAGGTGAGCTCAATTCCCTAATACGTAAGCAGATCTAGATCTCATTTGAAAGTCCCGGAAGATCAATTCATGAGCCGACCCAGAGCCCTATATTGGTATTTCCTAATCATACGCTAATTAAAACAGACGAGCAACGAGCCGTAGCCATACCTACTAAGATAAGAAATTCTAGGTGGACAATCATACCATAAAGACGTGGCTAGATTGACGCGGCGAAAACCTAAATCTTAGCGTTTCTCTATACGTAACGGATAAAATAGAGATTCATAAAGCAATTATATAGATCTACTAAAACCACGGCCGATCGATCATACCAAAGTCATCTATAGGTCACCGGATAACAGATCTCGGGGCGTGTGGATCCTTATAGACAATGAATCCCACACGACCTCATATCGTATCCTTAGATCTACATCGTTCGGTGAAGAACGAACAACCTCAAACAATAAACAATAATTGGGGGCTTAATTACAAAGAACTAAGAACAAATAAATACAAGAACTTACATTATTGCAGAACTTGTAAAAAACTGCTCTAAGAAAACTGATGATTTTTTATTATAAACTGAGAAAAGTGTCTGAGGTGTATTGTGTGTCTATGGCGTGTATAACATGCCTTTATTTATAGGAGTTCAAGCTAACTAAGAGATATATTTCAAAATATCAAAACAAATAAGAGATAACTCTCGGCCGATCTCCAAAAGAAAGGCAAAATGCAATGCCCCCCCGTAGAATGCGTGTCCTAAAGTCGGCGCCATTCTTGGATTGGTTTGCCGGCTTTTGTCATGCTTATCCGATCTTTATTTTCAATGCATCAGGATTTTCTTGGATTTATCTTGAGATTTAATTCTTCCATTTGTATTTATCCTCCAAAAATTATCCCAATCTATAAAATAGGTATTTATCCCAAAGTAAATAATAAAATAATAAAAACGGATAAATACCAAAATATAAATAAAAACAGATAAATACCAAATTATATAATAAGAATGGTTAAATGCCAATAAAAATGGATAAATACCAAATTATATTTTATAAATCACATAACATTACATATTCAATATAACACGTGATTTAATTATAAAATATATATTATTACTCTCGATTTAAGGTCAATGTTGATGACTTTTACGGGTATAATTTGACCGTCATCAATGCTTAGTACGAGAATGAAACACCGGATTGTGAGCGAGGTAGGTTGCGCCAATATTGTCGCACCAGAAGGTCGGCGGAGAGGACATGGGACTTCATTTCCCGCAATAAGCTGCATAACCATTGGATCTCAGCAGCAGTATTCGACAGTGTTTTGTACTCAGCCTCAGTACTACTTTTGGATACAGTCAAGTGTTGTTTGGTGCGCCAACTGATGAGGTTAGATCCCAAGAAGACACAGTAAGCCCCGACTGAGCGACGGTTATCGGAGTCGGCCGCCCAGTCAGAATCAGAATAAGCCCGGATAGTAATCGGAGATAGTCGTGAGAAGAACAAACCCTCGGAGATAGTGTGTTTAAGATATCGCAGGATGCGTTTAACTGCCGTCCAATGAGCATCAGTAGGTTCATGCATGTATATACTAACCTTATGAACAACAAAAGCTATGTCGGGGCGAGTAAAACCGAGGTATTAGAGACCCCCAACGACGGAGCGGTAGAGTGCAGGATCGGAGCATGGAGGACCATCATCACGAATTAGGCGAGTAGATGCACTCATGGGTGTATGACAAGGCTTAGCCTTATCCATAGAGGCACGCTGGAGAAGCTGTAGGATATATTTACGTTGAGTGAGGAAGATGCCATCATTTGAGTGAAAGACCTCTATTCCCAGGAAGTAGGACAACGTACCAAGATCTTTTACCGGAAACTGCGTACCCAAAAACTGAATAACCTGCTCAATAAGTGGAGTGGAAGAACCAGTAATAATAATATCATCGACATAAATAAGTATGTAGATACGAGCCCCATGACGAGAGAAAATATAGAGGGAGGGGTCGGCTTTTGAGCCAGTGAAGCCAAACTGAGTTAGAGCATCAGTAAACCGGGAAAACCAAGCACGGGGAGCCTGTCGAAGACCATACAGACTGCGCTTCAAGCGGCAAACGTAATCCGGAAAGTCAGGATGACCAAATCCCTGAGGTTGTTGCATGTAAACTGGTTCGGAGAGGTGGCCATGTAAGAACGCATTCTGTATATCAACCTGTCGAAGCGACCAACCCTGCGAAATAGCAAGAGACAGAAGCAGGCGAATTGTTACCGGTTTCACAACTGGGCTGAAGGTCTCATGGTAATCAATGCCCTCGGCCTGATGAAATCTCTTGGCCACTAAACGCGCCTTATGGTGCTCCAGACGCCCGTCCGCAAGTTGTTTTGTGCGGTAAACCCACTTGTTCCCAACAATGTTCATATGGGACTGACGAGGCACAAGGTCCCATGTTTGATTTTTCAATAATGCATCAATCTCATCCTGCATCGCATGGTGCCAAATTTGGTGTTTAGAGGCAATAGTGTAAGATGTAGGATCCGAAGTGGAAGTGGTATCGAGTAGGGCTCGGGAGATGGGATAGCGAATGTAGTTAGGCATTTGTTTGGGTTTTAGCGTGTTGGTTTGGGTGCGGGTAATCATACGAGGCGGATGAGTTGGAGGTGGAGATAAGGCGTCGGTTAGGCCAGGGAAGGGTGGTTCTGGTGGAGAGTTGGAAGAGGCCCCGAGTGAGAGGCTATTTGGCGTAGTGGGTGAGGGCGAAGGCGTGGGAGGAGGGTGAGTTTGGTGAATAGGTGTAGACGTAGAAGGGACGAAGATGGGTAAAGGAACCGTAGTGGAGGGAGGAGTAGTGGTAATAGGAGAGGGAGTATATGGAAAGAGAGTTTCATCGAAAACCACGTGACGAGCAATATAGATGCGGCCCGTGGCAAGATCAAGATATTTGTAGCCATAATGGGAGGGAGAGTAACCCAAGAAAACACAGGTTATAAGGACGCAAATAGGGCCAGCATGCACAGCCAAAAACACAGAGGAAAGAGTAGTCGGGAGAGCGGTGGTAAACCATTTCATAAGGAGTTTTGTAGTTGAGAGATTTGGTGGGAAGGCGATTTATGAGGTAAGTGGCAGTGATGAAGGCATCCTCCTGATGACGGTCAAATTATACCCGTAAAAGTCATCAACGTTGACCTTAAATCGAGATTAATAATATATACTTCATATTAAATCACTTGTTTATATTTATTATTTAATGTTATGTGATTTATATTATGTAAATTGGTATTTAGCCGTTTTCATTATTAAACGCCGATTTATTGTGCGATAAATGTTTATTTTGTAGATCACAACAAATCGGGAGGATAAATGTCATTCAATCAAAAGATCTCAAGATAATAAGGAAGAAAATCGGAGCATTAATCAAGAGATAAATTAGAGAAATCAGATCAACATGCAAGCGTGGAGTGGGAACAAGATAGACGAAGAAAACGTGTTAAATATGCCAAGTTTAGGTTCGGTCGACCGAGCTCGATGCTTCGTCGACCGAGTGTCACCTCTCGGTTGACCGAGCCTCGGGTTTGGGTCGGTTTTTTGGCTTTAATCGTGTTTATCTTCTAGAATCACCCTAAGTCGGCAAAAACTCCTATATAAGCAACAACTATGAGCAATTGTAAAACACATCAATATACACCAACACATCCCTTCATTCTTTCTTCAATCTTATAGCTTTGAATACAATGTAGTTTATTGAGGGTGTTTCCAGCAATTTAAGGGCTGCAATATGTAAGCCTTTATTTTCTGTTTCTTTTCTTTTAAGCAATTAATCCCTCCCAATTATGCTTTATCGTTTGAGTTAGTTAATCATAGCTAGATGATGTAGATCTAGGCTATGACGATAGGGATGTGGCGACTCCTTGTCTGTCATGGGGATCCCATAACCTACGTCATACACTTAGTATTTATTCATGAATCGCATTGTTTAATTAATGTGTATCTATGTTAGTTTATATGAATGCTTTACGAGTTATTGTTTAACTGCATTCGTATGATGAAATTTGAGAGATATGTTCAGGGATGTAATATGGGGACAAAATTGATTCGGGTGACCGAATGAGTTCACTCGGTCGACCGAGCCCACCTATTCGGTCGACCGATCGAGCCCTGCTTTCATCCGTTAAATAGCCACGTCTTTATGGTTAGGTTAACTTAATAGAATTTATTATCTCGGTAGGTATGGCTATGGCTACGTTACTCGCTTAGTTGAATTAAAAGCGTGTAAAAGGAAATACCAATATAAAATTCTTAGGTAGGCTTATGAATTGCTCTTCACGGACGTTCGGCGTTATCTAGGTAGGTTTATATTTGGGAATTGCATGCACCGCTATATCGTCGTCGTAGATTAGCATGAGACTATAACTTGGTAATTGCTAGTTGGACGAGAGCTTGAGTAATCGTTTAGGAAATACGCCTAACCATAGGAATGTTGCCTGAGACGAGGTGTCACGGTCAATATCGGCATCCTTAGAGTCGTAGCGTGTGAGTTATATGAGATGGAGGCACCAAAGGCGAAGTCACGTAACAATATCACAGTGATTTAGTGACTTACCGGTGCTAAGTCAAGTTAAAGAGGATGACTCCGTAGCCAATCTAAGATAGATACAAGCGGATTGTGATTAATAAGTTCGGTTTATTATATAAATTATCTAGGTCCAAACGATAAAGACTATAATTGGGGAGGTTAATTACGTTGTGTCGAGTCGTGTCTTTACCCTTTTGTCTTATGTTGGTCGTAGACCGCCTCTATGTCCTTGACATGTTTAATTAATTGTTTGTATATAAGATGATCCACAATTGGTTCCCTGTGGGATCGACCTTGATTCACTATAGCTATACTACGATGGGCCTAGTCCTCTTGCTAGTATTGGTTTATGGTGGTCGAGTATATTATAACCTGATTGACCACCCCGATCAAGTTTTTGGCGCCGTTGCCGGGGAACCAACGGTCAATTTTATATATAAATAATTTTCTTATTCATGTCGAGTTTTCTGTTTTAGTGTCAGGTTTTACGTTTTGAGTCCCCTCGGTTGTCTCGCTCTGTCGAAAATTCCAGATTAAAAAAAAAAAAAAAAAAAAATTCGGTCGACCGAGAGACCTCATTCGGTCGACGAGAATTTATAACTTTTTTATTTGTTTTGTTTTGTTCTTGTTTACACGGTTTCGATTTGTGTTTTTGAGTGCGGAATTGGCGTGTCTGTTTATCCTCGTATGTTTAATCCGTAGGTCGATAAGCGACATGGGAAACCATGTTAAAATCGTCACGGTCTGTTTTGTTTTTCTTCTGTTTGCAGAAACCAGGGAAACAATAATCCAAGTCAGTAATTTTTCAAGGGCGCTGAGAAAATAACCCAGCAACATGCGGAATTACTACTCTATGATGGGAAAAGCGATGGAAGCAATACCTTTAAAGCACCAAGATGTCTCCGGAAAAATTTTAAAGGCTTAAATTCTTCATGGTACAATGTTGAAGGCAAGGTACTACCTTTTTTTTTGCTTATGTTTTACTACCTTTTGGTTTTTTTGAGCTTAAGTTAGCCTATACATGAACCTTAGTATGAATCTTAGCCCGGAGTTGGTTTGTAAGAATAATTTTAATTAGTGTCAATGGTTTTGCCCCATATCTGTCTCATCTATAGGGTGTAAGGAAACATGTAGTCGTTGAGAGGAAGCAGTGAATAAAGAGTTCCTCGTAGTTCTGTTAAAATCTCTTTGTCTTATGCATGAGAGTACTTCTACTGGCCATGGGAGCAACAAATTGTGTAGTTTAAGCATTCAAAATCTAAAGAAGACGTTGAGTTTTGAGAGAACACCATCTTTTTCTTTCGTTGATGTTTATGGTGATGGCTTCTCGGTGAACCCACCTTAAACAGAAACGAGATTACGCTTTGGGTGACAATTTAGAAATCGAAGAATCTTTGTACATAGGTTCGAAATGGTTTAACCATGGTGGCGAGTTTAACGAGCTTGGCACAATCGACTCCCTCCACGTGTGATATGCGTTATACAGATTCGACAAGACTTAGCATAGCCGATAAGCCTTCGGGCTAAAGCGGGGCTTATCTTGACGGATTGGCCTGAGCTGTCACATATGTTCCAACGAATAAGACGGCATATGCTTGCCTACATAACCGATATTATTCGAGTACTTTGATTCATTGTTTCTTATTGTCAAAGCCAAAACCGTAATTTTAACCAAATTCACTAATTCCTAAAACGAGAGCCGAGGTAAGAGTTTTGGATAAATGGTATGGATAAATGTCGTTTCCTAGGTCTCACAACCAAAGGAAAAGTATTAATCCGCAAAAGCGACAAGCCCACCTCATATAATGCTCGAAGGGTCAAAGTCTGGCGATCCAAGAATGATAACTGACAAGGATACTTTTGGAAAGTCAAGCTGAGGACTTTAAACTCAGAACTACTTCTTTAAAACCCTTAGGATTTCTTTTTAGGATTTTAGGTTTTGTTTTTCTTTGAGTCAAATAAGAGTAACGTGAAATATGTTGAGGTTTTTTATTTTGCCGTGTTCCGATGGCCATTGGGCTAAGGATGTGCAAAACTTTTTTACTCAATATAGGCCACGTGAAATAGAATTCCGTAGGAGAGTCAAGAAATTGCTAAAGAAAAGGAAATTTAGCAATCAACCTTAAGATGGAAGCATTAAGAGAGCTTGAGAATTATTGAAAATGTAGCAGAGAATGATTAGTGCGAACAAGAACAATTTTGGTTAACTTCCAAAATCTTTTAGAATGGTGATCCAAGTGAAAATTCAAAGTGGTGCGTAATTCCTGCAGAACTATCCCTATCTTTCCCTTTACACTTTTTCACCCTTCAACCTTTTCAATTCTCTCACCAATCGCCCCAAATGATTCACATTTCTAACCATTTTTCATCGCCTCTCTTTCTTTCCATCCGTTTCACTCTCCCACCCAATCTCAATGCCTTAACCATTTTCAACTCACCCATAAACACAATTTCTTACCCACCCTTTATCTTTTCTTCCCAACCTTATGTGTATCTTTTTCTAAACCCATCATACTCTCAACCTCCATTTTGTTTACAAAATACCTTGTGTATTGGAATTTGAATTATTGCTAAGCTTTAATGATTATCTTTTATCATTTTGATTTTCATGATCCTAGTTGAGGTAAGTGTAGCTCGACCCTAGCTAGATTTTAAAGGTTTTGGTTCGATCAAAGTACAACTTATCTTTTTACCGGAAGTTTTAAATTTCACATTTTTCCGTCTATTCCGGCATTTATAGATGATAAGTTTTGTTTCGAACTATCTCACCGATCCGACCTTGTTGATGACGGTTATGACTTTTGCGTGATACATTGGGTTATTAGTAATTTGAGGAGTAGCTACATCTCCTAAGTTGTTGATATCCAATGCAAGCGAGAAGTTTATGCGTTAAGTATTTGATTTTATCTTTAGCCAATAGGTCGCATTCAATCTGTTATACCTTACCAAGTTTCTCTTTTCCTGGATTGAATACCTTTTCGATAAAGTCACCCTCGTGTTTTCCCACGTCGGGTAATGCTTTTTGATCTTTGTCTTCTCCACTCGGATTTAAGAATATTTAGGCGGTGGAGGCTATAGATGAAGACCACCATCTTTAGATGCTTGTTTATTTTTCTTTCTATTTAGTATTTTTCTTTTTGGTTTCTCTTGTCATTGGTTGTATAAAATAAAGTGGCTTAAACTGTTTTTAGGTATTTATACCTCATTCGCTTACATTATTTTAGAACTTCCATAGACATGGTGTTATTAACGGTTTCGTGGAGTTTGTCTCGCTTATACTGAGTTTTCACTTGCTTCTCCACAACATGTCGACATTTACTCCGATATTGTTCCTTTACTTGAGAGCCGTTTCAGAGCTAAGTCTTTTCTTAAATTCTCATTTATTTTTGTCATTGAGGACAATGCCATGTTTAAGTGGGGGTAGGAGACTTAGCCATGTTATGTTATAATTGAAAATTGAATGAAACGGCACAAAATTGAAAAAATTGAATAAATACCATATTAGGTATCTCGCACCCTTAGAATTGTGAGTTCTAGCTAAGAATTGATAGGAAATGAACCAAGTTTCATGAGTACGTGATCATTTTATACTTATGTTAAGTAAATTTAAGGATATTCATGCCCGCTTTTTAGTAGTAGTTATTTATTATTCAATTACTCAATCTGTGAATCGAGTATACGCGCAAATCATAATAATCGAAGAAATTATGTGTACATTGCATAGATGATTGGTTATGTAGACTTAGTGTCGATACTTATTGGGTGATGCATTCTTATATTTTAGCCACAAAAGTGGAGTAATAAGCTTGAGACGTGCACATGTTTGACAATGCGTTAAAACACTGGGCTTGTAGTAACATTACCAAAGTAGCCCCGCTTGTGGTAATATTCGATGCTATACATGATCTAAGATAGGGGATACTCTGAAAAGTTTTCTTCCTTGAGATTTGTAGTATTTGAAAAATATGAAGATATGAAAAGAATATTCAACTCTTTAAGAGGCTTTGAGTAGTACTCGGTCTCCAAGTCCAAAACCCTATAGATACGCTCTTGCTTATTGCTCTAGTGCTTCAAAAATTTAAAGGCTTGAGAAATATGAATGATAAGGTTGGTAGGTTGAGATTTGAAGTCCGCTTAAACTCTAATCTTGCCCGAATATATAAAACTAAATGCACATGCACACATCACTTCGATTCATAGTCAGTAGTGAATAATGGATATCTTATAAGCATGACTAGTATGAGTTGACTTGAGCTTCTTGTGTAAGTATGATTTGACCATAGAAAATGTTGTCTTGGGAATGACTTATTGATGCTTTGTTGGGACGATCAAAGTCTAAGTGGGGGGTAGTTGATGACGGTCAAATTATACCCGTAAAAGTCATCAACGTTGACCTTAAATCGAGATTAATAATATATACTTCATATTAAATCACTTGTTTATATTTATTATTTAATGTTATGTGATTTATATTATGTAAATTGGTATTTAGCCGTTTTCATTATTAAACGCCGATTTATTGTGCGATAAATGTTTATTTTGTAGATCACAACAAACCGGGAGGATAAATGTCATTCAATCAAAAGATCTCAAGATAATAAGGAAGAAAATCGGAGCATTAATCAAGAGATAAATTAGAGAAATCAGATCAACATGCAAGCGTGGAGTGGGGAACAAGATAGACGAAGAAAACGTGTTAAATATGCCAAGTTTAGGTTCGGTCGACCGAGCCTGATGCTTCGGTCGACCGAGTGTCACCTCTCGGTTGACCGAGCCTCGGGTTTGGGTCGGTTTTCGGCTTTAATCGTGTTTATCTTCTAGAATCACCCTAAGTCGGCAAAAACTCCTATATAAGCAACAACTATGAGCAATTGTAAAACACATCAATATACACCAACACATCCCTTCATTCTTTCTTCAATCTTATAGCTTTGAATACAATGTAGTTTATTGAGGGTGTTTCCAGCAATTTAAGGGCTGCAATATGTAAGCCTTTATTTTCTGTTTCTTTTCTTTTAAGCAATTAATCCCTCCCAATTATGCTTTATCGTTTGAGTTAGTTAATCATAGCTAGATGATGTAGATCTAGGCTATGACGATAGGGATGTGGCGACTCCTTGTCTATGGGGATCCCATAACCTACGTCATACACTTAGTATTTATTCATGAATCTGCATTGTTTAATTAATGTGTATCTATGTTAGTTTATATGAATGCTTTACGAGTTACTGTTTAATCTGTTCTGTATGATGAAACGCTGAGAGATATGTTCAGGGATGTAATCTGGGGACGAAATTGATTCGGGTGACCGAATGAGTTCACTCGGTCGACCGAGCCCACCTATTCGGTCGACCGAGCCCTGTTTTCATCCGTTAAATAGCCACGTCTTTATGGTTAGGTTAACTTAATAGAATTTATTATCTCAGTAGGTATGGCTATGGCTACGTTACTCGCTTAGTTGAATTAAAACGTGTAAAAAGGAAATACCAATATAAAACTCTTAGGTAGGCTTATGAATTGCTCTTCACGGACGTTCAGCGTTATCTAGGTAGGTTTATATTTGGGAATTGCATGCACCTGCTTATACGTACGTCGTAGATTAGCATGAGACTATAACTTGGTAATTGCTAGTTGGACGAGAGCTTGAGTAATCGTTTAGGAAGTACGCCTAACCATAGGAATGTTGCCTAGACGAGGTGTACGGTCAATATCGGCATCCTTAGAGTCGTAAGCGTGTGAGTTATATGAGATGGAGGCACCAAAAGGCGAAGTCACTTAACAATATCACAGTGATTTAGTGACTTACCGGTGCTAAGTCAAGTTAAAGAGGATGACTCCCGTAGCCAATCTAAGATAGATACAAACGGATTGACAGTTAATAAGTTCAGTTTATTATATAAATTATCTAGGTCCAAACGATAAAGACTATAATTGGGGAGGTTAATTACGTTGTGTCGAGTCGTGTCTTTACCTTCTGCATCTTATGTTGGTCGAGAGACCGCCTCTATGTCCTTGACATGTTTAATTAATTGTTTGTATATAAGATGATCCACAATTGGTTCCTGTGGGATCGACCTTGATTCACTATAGCTATACTACGATGGGCCTAGTCCTCTTGCTAGTATTGGTTTATGGTGGTCGAGTATATTATAACCTGATTGACCACCCCGATCACCTCTCAGTATGGAACGGGAAGATTGGCCTGGGCAAGTAAGGAGAGGCCAATTTCGACAATTTGGCGATGCCGGCGTTCAATAGCACCGACTTGTTCATGGGTGTGTGGACACGAGCGGCGATGTTGGATGCCCAGTGTAGTAAGGAGTTGAAAGAGGCGACGATATTCACCCCCCCAATCGGATTGTAAGGCTTTTAGTTTAGTAGAAAATTGCCGTTCAATTAAATTAAGGAAGGCAGGAAAAATTGTTTCAACGTCAGATTTAAGTTTGATCGGGAAAAGCCAAATATATTTGTTAAAATCATCCAAAAGACTAACATAATAACGAGACCCGTAGGTTAATGTTTCATGACAAGGACCCCAAACATCACTATAAATCAAATCTAACGGTGCATGAGACGTAAAATATGAAACATAAAGAGTTTGACGATGGCTCTTGGCCAGCTGCAAGGGAAACAAACACTAAGAGGTGCCTTATTGGAAACATGAAAAGGAAGACGCTTGAAAACTTGTTGGAGCACTGGGAAGGAGCAATGCCCAAGATGACGATGCCACGTGGTGGAGGAGCATAGATTGGCGGAGAGGGCGTGTGGTGGAGGACGGCTTGGCTGAGGAGAGAAGTAGTAGAGCCCATCTTTGACTACACCTCTAAGAAGGATGTTGCCCGAGTAGTCCTTCACAACAAAAAAAGGTGTCATGAAACTCGAAGAAAACAGAATTATCAGAGGTAAATTTGTGGACTGAAAGGAGATTTTTAGCGAGGGAAGGGGACACAAGTATATTAGATAAGTGGTAGGTGCGGGAGGGGGAAATAAACGTAGAAGAACTAGAGTTAGAGATTGGTAAACCTGTACCGTCTCCTATGTGTATTTGATCAGTGCCTCCATACGGTTCAGAAGTGAGATTGAGGTTGCGAAAATCATCCGTGAGATGATGCGTTGCCCAAGTGTCAGGAATCCATGCAGAAGGAGTGACAGGATGTTGCTCTAGATAGGGGTACGCATCATAAGCCTGTGGTGGACGAGGAGCAGGAGGCCGTGGGTTGGAGCCACGGGACTCCTCATAACGCCAATAGCAAACTTGAGTGGTATGACCTGTTTTAGCACATATCTGACACTTGGGTAATGGATCATTCAGTTGGAGGGAGAGGGTTGGGATGGACGAGGTTGACCTCGGCCACGACCACCACGTCCCCGGCCTCTGTTGTTCCCGGTACCATTATCTCGGTTGCGGTTATTAGATGAATAATTTGCAGAACCATTACCATAATTATTTGAACCAGTACCATAATTGTTCGAAAAAGAATTGTTACCATGAGAAGAGTTACCAGCATAGTTCGCAGCGATGGAGTTGGATGGTGGGAGCGGCGGTGGGGAAGCAGTGACGGCAACTGGCCGGTAGTTGTTAATTCTGGCTTCGGCAGTGAGAAGCTGGGAGTATAATTCATCAAGAGAGAGAGTCGGCTGAACAGAGGGCATGGTGACAAGAGACTCGAACTCAGGTCCAAAACCAGCGAGGAGATACTGTTTAGGGTGAATTCATAGTGTTTTTAACGATATGTTTTATATCAATTTCCCCCATATGTGGATGTTTTTCATAGAAATCGAGCTTTATAATTGGAATATTGAGCAAGTGGTGTTTTCAATAGTTAAATTGCAAAACGTAACGAATTATGTGCTTAAATTGTGATTTTATATTATTTTGGAGTTATGTTACGCTTTGGTATGTTTTATTTATCTTTTAGATACATGTTCTCGAGCTAAAAGAGGATTAGAAGAGGCTGCATTCGGATTTTCTGATGAAAAGAAGAGATAGGGATGAGAAGGAAAGGATAAAGATGAAGAAATCAGCTTCCAGGCATGATGGACGTTCGTTCATGTCCCGTCCACTATGGACGGGCGCCCATTAAATCAAAGCGGCATCCGGAGAAGAAATCGAATAGAGTTTGGACGTTGTATGGACGAAGCGTCGCCCTAACGCCCAAAGCGATTGGACGGGGGCGCCCAGTGTTTGGACGGGCGTCCGTCCGCCGACTTAGCCCTGGCCGACTTAAAACTCTATAAAAGCAATTTGCGCTTCAACCCTAAAAGATATCAAAAATTCTTCATACACCAAATACTACTCAAAGAGCCGCGCACTTCGAGGTTTAAGGCGGTCACCCGAGCCTTGTGCTCGGGTGATCCGGGTTAGATTAGGATGTTTTATTTTCGTTTGTTGATTTATGGAGATCATCCATTGTACCAAACTATGTGAGTTTATCTTTTAATTTATTCAATCCTTTGTTTATTTTCGTGATCTTTGATTTGCTTTGTATCTTTCTATGATTTATGATGCTATTGTGTGACTAGATCGAGAGATTGGTTGCTAATTGTTGTCTAACGTAGATGAGAATCGTTGTTAGGCTAGATCACCATAGAAAGATGGGATCTTTAATCGTTAATTCGTGACAAATTAATTGGTTAATTATCTAGGTTGCTAGATTCTAAAATACGAGAGTTAACTTGAATCTACACCTTCGTTTTGTATGGAAATTGGTCTCAACATTCGAGAGAGGAGAGATCGATAATTGAATTCACTAAGAGATTAGGAGTTCATAGCTTGAGAAACGGATTCACTAAGAGATTAGGAGTTTGTATCTCGTGTAAAGGTGAAACCACAATATCGAATTAAAATAATGAGATGAACTTGGATTGAAATCACTTGGTTTGTATATTGGTTGATTCCATGTATCTTTCTTCTATGTTTTTCTTAGTTGTTATAGCTTAGATTTATTTTATACGTTTCTATGTGTTTATATGTTTGTTCTTTCGTTTATTTGTTTTCATAAGTAACAATTGAAAGGAATTAATAAAACTAGATTCAACAACCCAATTCCCTGTGGATCGACCCCTTACTTATCCCGCTTTACTAGCAATTACCCGGTATTCGGCCGGTTAGGAGTTAGTTTTGCATATAGGTTAGGGTTTATAAATTGTTTTTGTTTAATGATGCAAAACCATCCAAACAAAATGGCGCCGTTGCCGGGGAATCGGTGTTTTGTTGAGTCTAATTGAGTTAATTTCTCTATTTTGTTACGATTTATTTTTCTTTCAATAAAAAGTAGCTTTAAATAAATTGAGGTTTTTTATTTTGCCGTGTTTCGATGACCGTAGGTTAAGAATGTGCAAAGTTTTTTACTCGATTTGTTAAACGTGAAGTGTAACCTAATCAGAACCTAGTTTTTCTCTGATGATTCGGGACATCCGAGGTTGAATTATCTCGACTCCACGTTTTGTACGATCGAACTTTTAGATAAAAGGGATCGTTTTAGCACTCGTTAGTATTTTGGCCGTAACTTTCGGCTCGAGTGTCCGTTTGGCGCGCAGGACCCCAATTCGGAAAGCTCGTTCCGACGCCGACGACGTGACGAACGGCCTATGCCGTTCGACACCGTTTTCGAGGTCAAAATCCACTATTTTCTCTTCCATTTTGGGCTCAGAAGATTTCAACACGTTTTTCCCCCTTTTATTGTTTTCTGTTTTAAATAAATAAATAAAGGATTTCTAGGGTTTCTTAAGTATCTAGGGTTTTTGATGTTATATCTAGGGTTTCTGAGGTTGCTCGTGTTTCTCTTTGTGTGCATCATGTTAAGACCAGATGGGAGTCTACTCTCTGTGAACGCCCGGCCACTCTTTGTGGTAACCAGACGTGCGTCCATAGTGAGTGGACGGCCGTCCATCCAACATGCACCTATTCTGTTAAGTCTTAGGACAACTAGACGAGCGTCCGGTTTAATCCAGACGCCCTTCCAGTTCATAAGTTCCAGGCGAACGCCCGTTTGAAAGAAGGAACGCACGTTCAGGTTCCAATTTTTCTTGACTTGATTTTTAATGCTGTAGTTGACGTGAATACTTTCATATGAGCTTCTGTGGCTAATTATTTTTACGTAGATGTTCTGAACTTGCATGTGTACATCTTTCCATCTACGGATCCATGTTAAATAATTGATTAATTTTTATTTACATGATTCATCCATGCATGTTATAGTTAATGTCGGTTCTCGTATGTCAGAATCGTTTTATTGTTATTTAGTAGCTAATGTCGGTTTCCGTATGCTACATATCGTTGTGATGAATCTTGTGAGCTTTGAGACCTATGTGCTTTCTTGTTATTTTTGTAACTCATATGGGTAGCTACTCTCGGTTTTCCGTTGCTACCATTGCCTCTTATGAGTTATATCTGTTTAGTATAGCTAACTGTTGGTTCTCCATAATGCTATCACCTTTGATGAGTCTTAAGCGCGTCTACACTCGCATGTAATGAATAATATCTTGTCGTTTATCGTGAATCGTCATTATTTGGCAGAGCGTTTACTATATACATGTCGTGTGGCAAATGAGTGGGCTAGTTTTCTTTCTTTTATTTTTGCATATCATTTAGATGCATATCATTTAATTGCATATCATGTAGATTGCATTGTAATATATTTTCATGTAGTTGCACCTAGCCTACTATTTTGTAATGTTCCATGTATATGTTCCATCTTTATATGAGCTTAATCTGAAAAAATCTCTATGACTTCTTTTCCATGTGTTTTACATGTATAATCTTTTTCCCCGTAGACTCTTTTTTGCAATCGTTCAAGTATGCAGGACACTTGTGATAGCTATTGTGCGCTTTAACGACGATATCGTTTTTCTGTGATGCTCCACGATCATCTTGATCTATTCAAGCTTTCTTGGACTGTGATGCTCCACATTTCCAAGGCTATGCAAGCAATTTTGGTTCTTCGTGAGGGTCTTTCCAGAATTGCTAGCTTTGGAAATACAATCAGCTAAGTCCCTAAATTTTTATTTCTGTACAACTTGAGGACAAGTTGCAATCTAAGTGTGGGGGAGGGAAATTGTTTTATGTATCTACATTCATTTGCTATACTATTATATTTCTATGAAAAAGTGCTAAATTTTAAAATTTTTGTTTGTTTTGTCCCAAGTGAGCAAAGACATATCTTTATTTGAGTTTTTATATCATTGGTGCATTATTTTGCATATTTAGTAAATTTAGATGTCTCACCCAACACTATTTTTCACGTGCCATAGTAAATGATGAGCTATATTTTAAAGCTATGCCCATTTGATTAGAGATTTTTGATGATTATCGCATGATTCTTTGCTTACATACGAATTTTGAAAATTTTAATATTTTGTGTTTAGAATTAAAGTATGACATACTGTGAATATCTGAAGGTTTGAATGTGATAGGAGGGATATAATTTAAGGTTTGAATACCACTCTAAGATGAATTGTATGAATAAAATATGTGTATGTCGGATGTGGCTGCCAATGATTTGAGTGCGGTAGGGCATTATCACGAAATGTCCTATACCACTATGAGGTTCAATAGCTCCCATTGCTGACGATGATAGTAGTCCAACTAGGGTGTTATCACTAAACGCCCTATTCTTTGGGAATGAGGGCATATGCGATAAGTGTGTAGTGAAGTGGACTTTAAGAAAAATTAGAGCATGGCAATGTGAAAAGATGGGTGAAAACCGTAGTTATCTTGAGACTATCCCATGATATAAACTGAAAGATATGTTGTAGGGATTATCCTCTAAGTATGTCGGAAATATTTTAAATACTCCTTATTATTTTTCGAATATGTATGTTTTGTGAGGTGCATGTTATAATCGTTTTATATTTCGATCTAAATGGGATGTTGGCTAGTTTTGCTTGAATCAATTTCAAGTGTGGATTTAGTGGAAATTTATTATGGCTATGCACACACACTTGGGTGAACCTCTAAACTATTGAATATGCTTTATGGTTGCATAAATGTTTATATGTCTCGAGTCTTGATTATGTTTTGTTTTGCTCGACGAGCAAAAAGCTAAGTGTGGGGGTGTTGTTTAGGGTGAATTTATAGTGTTTTTAACGATATGTTTTATATCAATTTCCCCATATGTGGATGTTTTTCATAGAATTCGAGCTTTATAATTGGAATATTGAGCAAGTGGTGTTTTCAATAGTTAAATTGCAAAACGAATTTAATTATGTGCTTAAATTGTGATTTTATATTATTTTGGAGTTATGTTACGCTTTGGTATGTTTTATTTATCTTTTAGATACATGTTCTCGAGCTAAAAGAGGATTAGTAAGAGGTGCATTCGGATTTTCGATGAAGAGAAGAGATAGGGATGAGAAGGAAAGGATAAAGATGAAGAAATCGGCTTTCCAGGCATGATGGACGTTCGTTCATGTCCGTCCACTATGGACGGGCGCCCATTAAATCAAATTGGCGCCCGTGAGAAGAAATCGTAAGCAGAGAGTTTGGACGTTGTATGGACGGCGTCGCTACTGGCCCAAAGCGGTTGGACGGGCGTCGTGTGTTCCGGACGGGCGTCCGTCCGCCGACTTAGCCCTGGCCGACTTAAAACTCTATAAAAGCAAATGCGCCCCAACCCTAAAAGATATCAAAAATTCTTCATACACCAAATACTACTCGGCGGCCTTGCACTTCGGGGGTTTATAGGCGGTCACCCGAGCCTTGTGCTCGGGTGATCCGGGTTAGATTAGGATGTTTTATTTTCGTTTGTTGATTCATGGAGATCATCCATTGTACCAAACTATGTGAGTTTATCTTTTAATTTATTCAATCCTTTGTTTATTTTCGTGATCTTTGATTTGCTTTGTATCTTTCTATGATTTATGATGCTATTGTGTGACTAGATCGAGAGATTGGTTGCTAATTGTTGTCTAACGTAGATGAGAATCGTTGTTAGGCTAGATCACCATAGAAAGATGGGATCTTTAATCGTTAATTCGTGACAAATTAATTGGTTAATTATCTAGGTTGCTAGATTCTAAAATACGAGAGTTAACTTGAATCTACACCTTCGCTTTGTATGGAAATTGGTCTCAACATTCGAGAGAGGAGAGATCGATAATTGAATTCACTAAGAGATTAGGAGTTCATAGCTTGAGAAACGGATTCACTAAGAGATTAGGAGTTTGTATCTCGTGTAAAGGTGAAACCACAATATCGAATTAAAATCATGAGATGAACTTGGATTAAAATCACTTGGTTTGTATATTGGTTGATTCCATGTATCTTTCTTCTATGTTTTTCTTAGTTGTTATAGCTTAGATTTATTTTATCTGTTCTATGTGTTTATATGTTTGTTCTTTCGTTTATTTGTTTTCATAAGTAACAATTGAAATGAATTAATAAAACTAGATTCAACAACCCAATTCCTTGTGGATCGACCCCTTACTTATCCCGCTTTACTAGCAATTACCCGGTATTCGGCCGGTTAGGAGTTAGTTTTGCATATAGGTTAGGGTTTATAAATTGTTTTTGTTTAATGATGCAAAACCATCCAAACAGATACGCAATGATGTCTTCATCGGAGAGGGGATGGCCGGCGAGTGAGAGTTGATCGGCGATATTTTTAATTTTGAAGAAGTATTCAGAGGCGGTGTTGTCGCCTTTGCGTGTTGATGCCAGGGAGGTGCGGAGTTGGACCATTTTTGAGCGGCTTTGAGATGCAAAGGAGGTGGAGAGGGCCAACCAAATTTCCGATGATGTTGTGGGAGAAGAGGTAATCGTAGAGAGTATAAGGTTGTCGTTTCGAGTCCACGTTGTGAAGGTTTGATTCACAGAGGTGGTTGCAGCGGCACCTTGGCCGGTGGTGATGGTTGGCGGCGGCGGTGGTATGGTTCCATCCACATAGCCGAAAACTCCCTGTCCTCGCAGGTATGGACGATTTGTGCTCGCCAAAGATTGTAGTTTTGACGTGTGAGTTGTGTAATACTGATAGCAGAAGAAGGGGTGGAGGAGGGGTATTGTGCAGTGGCGGCGGCGGTGGTTTCTTCTACCACTTCAGACATGGCGGCGGCGGCTGTGCTGAGTTTTGCAGCGGCGGCTGCTAGGTCTTTTTTTATTTTATTTTATTTTATTAGAGAAGCTCTGATACCATATTAGGTTTTAGAAAGTTAATTGTATTGTCATTGATCTGTAAAAGTGTATTACAATGAGTATTTATAGGCACAGTAGGTAAAGTAAATAATACAAATAAATAAAATATTCTACACTATTTGTCTTCGGTTATAATATTCTCGACAGAGTGTAATAAGTCCGAAATAGTCAATCGAAGGAGGCTTTTATAAAAAATAAAAAAAATTAAATATTGAATACCAAGTCGTACGTAACAGGATGTAGTTATCCGGTGTTTGGTTGGGTAGTGTAGCTATAAAAGATCACCAAATATGATTAAAGTCCTCATCCCTTAGTTTGCTCATCAATATTGAAACTTGATATTGATTGAAAAGCTATCATATACACTACATATAAATATATATAGTCATCATGGTGAGAGGTGCAGTTTTGGTCGTCGTTGTAGTCATGCTTGCGGTGTGCTGTAACGTAGGAGACGGTTCAAAAGAGAATATGCCAATCTCCTCTTCTGATGGATTTCACAATGCAAATGGTATGTTGAGGCGTATGATACTTGTGAAACACGCCCCCACTATTAAGAAGGACGACGGAGGTAGCAGTGATGACAATGGTACTGATGACAATGATGATGATGACAATGATGATGATGATAATACTAGTATTGAAAACGATGTTGATGATAATGGTAATACTGGTATTGAAAACGAAGATGGTACTAGTGAGAACAACGGTAACCAAATGAATGCGGATGGCAATGTGGTTGAGAATGCATACGATTGGTAATATGGTGCAACCGTTCTATAAAAAAAAGGGCGTCGCTTCAAATTTGAGGACTTTATCACTGCTTGACGATGACAAATTAAGTCACCTTGATGATTTGAGCCCTAATTTAATCTAGTGATGAACACACAAGAACCCTAATGCCAAAAAGGAACGAGGGGATGGATTTTATGTATGCGTGGCCGAGTCCAAGAATGTATCTTGGATTGCCTACGATCTCGTTGTTGAGTTCCGCGAATCAGCGCTACGTAGTTTCTGGATTTGGGGTATTTATAATGACAATACTTGCCTAAACCCTAAGGTTAAGTCGGCTTATGTTATTGTCATCTTTACCCTTAAATGGGCCTTGACCCTCGCCCAAGCTATCGTGGGTGGGCCGACAAATTTGGTGTGGACGACATCGCCCTCGAGTCGATACTTCCGACTGTGGTGATCGACTTCAGACTCGTTATCCCACATCGCTATTTGGTGTGGACTCGCCCTCATGGACTTGTCGCCCACTGCTTCGCCGATCGACTCGATAATCGATAGTCGTAATCTGGCCTTGATGTGAAGGCTTTGGCCTCGAGCCTGGCATCGACATGAATATCTTTGGCGTTATCTCCGGTGTGATGACCAACCAAACGACGACACGTGGAGTGAAAAGGGTAAACCTCAGATCGTCATTGCTGCGAATTATCATTGTATCGTTTATGACTATCTTGCGTCCTTTTTTTTGTTGGTTTTCCGAGATATCTCCGTCCGGGTAATTGTCTCCGAGGTATCGTGAGGCAATAAAAGGTGGGGATGTATTTTTGTTTTTGTTTTTGTAATAAACAGATAGTCAAGTGTTTGTTGTGTGTTTCCTATACTGGCTAAAAGAATTTGTATGCCATGTGTTTTGATGTTCCTTTTCCATTTTCTGTCAAATTTTATGCTTTTACTTTTTTTTTGTAACCCCCAAGAGAAAAAAAAGTTATAACTTTCTACTACACAAAAAATGACATACAATGACGAAAATGTGGTGAGGGGATAGAATTCCCCTCACTAAAAGTTTGTTTTTATGAGGGGAAAATAATTGTATAGATTCTTTTTAGAGGCCAATTCCGTTAGAGACTCCACGGTCGGTGGCGGATACACATGTCCCCAACAAGTTGCTCGGATCTCGCTAAAATTAATAAAACTTTACATTTTACCATATGAACAAACCCTGGGAAAAAAGTTACTTGAAAAAAATATTATAGACTCTGCTGAACTAAGTTTCTGGATCCATCACTGTCTACAGTTTTGATATATCAGACGAGAGTGAGTTGAAAGTTGGGTCGAAGTGACGTTCAATAAATTTTTCCGGCCATAATTTAAACCAAGACCTGTTTTGAGCAATATATTTACATTCCAAATCAAAGCGAGTTCACCCGAAAATATCAAATTATCATCAGGTTGGAAGCTGGATCGACATAACATTCAACAAGAGGGTGTGGGGCCAGCAGGGTGGGGCTGGGAGGGGTACGTTGTTACCTGCAGGTACAACACAAATAAAACTAAGAGGTTTACATTACATAAGTTGCTGAAATTTGAGTTATGTTGCATATTGTTTAATTTGTGTATTAACTTATGAATTATATTTAAATAAAATTGGGTATTAGAAACTAACATGTATTCCCTTAAAAAAAATAAAAAACATGTATTCAGAGGTGAATACACATACACGTGTTCCCAATGAGATTCAATTTTTTTCCACATTAAAACAATTCAGTTTCGCTGTTAAAAATTTCTAAATGCCATTTACTTCATTCGTTCTGAAATAACTGAATCAGTTACCAAAAAGATTTATTCTAAAATAGTTGAGGCACTCACATTTCAAAGGCACTCACATTTCACATTTCACATTTTATTGTGTTTTTCGTACATCAACCATTATTTATTAAGAATTGAGAGAATATATACAACATTCATGTGTTAATTATAGAATAATAGTTTTTTTTAGTCATTTTGGCATTCAAATTAAAGTATTAACTCACATATTTAATATACGTGTTTTAGGCAACTGCCTCAGTTTGGAAATTAAAAAAAATATAACTACCATATGTGCACCGTGAATACCCTACTAGAGTTCATGGATCCAACGCTAGATGTATCATGACATAAGACTTAAAACCTGAAAATAAAAGGAAAAAAAAAAAAAAGACTTAAAACACATCCAAAATAATGTAAGAAATTCTTTTTGGGTATCAATAATGTAGTTTTGCAGGGGGAAAAAAAAAAAAAAACTACCATTTATGCAAGGACCCTTGTCGATATACCACTTTTTGAGAAAGAGACTTTTTTATTACAAGAATCTGTTAGAAGAAGGTTGATGCAAAGTAAGATACATTGTAGCTTCTCTCATTTTTACTCTCTTTCACATAATACACTTTTATCGTGTGTGAGAGGTTAGAAATGAATGGTCAGAATGTATGCCACTTTGCACAACCTCGCTACAACTGGGCCAGATTATAAAATTTGTCTTTCTCATAATTGTTTGACTACCATTCTATTTGTCAATATACCACTCCGTTTTTCGCGTTTATGCATAGTACATTTATGCATAGTACTGAATGCCCTGCTTGAGAGCAAAATTCTAGATCCTCCGTTGGATGTATTATAAAATAATTAAAAAAAGACTTAAAACACATGCAAAATAATGATTTTTTTAGTCAATATGTTTTGCTGGAAAAAAAAATATAACTACCATTCATGCACCGAGAATGCTCTACTAAAACAAAATCCTTGATCGGCAGCTAGCAAATGTATTATGAAATAAGCAAATTTTATATATGTTATTGATGGAACAGTTATGGCATGACATACCTGGACGAATGAAATAAGACTTAAGAAAAGAAACACTTCCCTCAAAAAAAAAAAAAAAAAAAAAAAAAAAAAAAAAAAAAAAAAGAAAAAGAAACATAATAACTCATAACGAGCTTAGTCTTTTTTAAATAAAAAATAAGAATATCACTGAAGAAAGGGGAGTATCAATATGTGAGGAAAAAAACAAACAACCGACAAAAACGAAAATTGTCTTCATTATCGGGTAAACCAATGTACATTATAATGATAGCTTTTTTTGAGAGGTTATAATGATAGCTAAGAATTTATATTTTTTTCAGATATCAAGAAAATCAAAATTACATTTAACTCAAACCATTTCATCAGCATTGCCAATAAAATAACATTATTAGTAAAGATTTTTGAATATTTTTTTAATTGACTGTGTATGTGTATTTTTTTGAATTGAATTTGTTGAAATTGTCATCTCAATTACCGAGTCTAGGCCGGGTTTCTAGTATCTATGAATTCATGTATCGCCATCCATCCACAGAATATAATACGCGTTGCCAACTATCAATTTGTTTTTATTATCATAACATCTAGTGTTGTATTGTAAAGGTGTTGTGTTGTAAGCGGTAGGTCCAAACACTTGGAATATAGAACTTGATATTTTATTGATACACAAAATATACAACAAATGGAATTTGAAAAAAAAATCAAGAGAAAGAATGTAGAAAGTGTTTGATGTGGAGACTCACTTCACAACTTGTGTGTGTTGTGTTGTTGGCCTAAGTTACAACTCCTATTTATAGGAAATGTAAGAATATCCTGAAAAGTAGTAGATCCTTACAGAGAATATACTTGTGGCTAGATGTTTTAGGCAAAGTGTGAATTACATATTTATCTAAGTATTTTCTAGAATTCAAGATCATATTCTAAGGAAATAATTTCAGATTTTTCCCAGTATCTTAGTTGTAGAATAATCTGAAGTCATTGACTTCTAACACTCCCCTCAATGACTTCTTTTCTTTTGACGACGAGCTCATTTGCATCCCAAGAGCATTTCAATTCCTCGAGCTTGCGTCCGCTTAATCCTTTTGTGAATATATATCGCTAATTGATCTTGATCTTCACGTGAATCATCGTATCTCATCTTGACGAACCTTCTCTCGAATAAAGTGGTGGTGCACATCAATGTGCTTGGTCCTTGCATGAAAATCTGGATTCTCTGCTAGTTGAAGTGATGATATATTGTCGCAATGTAAATCCACCGCATAGTCACCGGTGGTGTAAATCCTTCAATAATCGCACAAGCCAAGTGACTTCTTGAGTCGCTACTAGCCGTCGCGATGCTATCGCCTCGGTAGTTGATAGAGATCTGATGAGGTTGTCTTTGCTACACCAAGATATTACTCGAGAACCAAATTTGAACACGAAACGGTAGTTGATCGGAGAGTGTCATGATCCCAAAGATAATCGGCCACAAGATTCAACAAGTCTACATGGCACTCCTTTCGGTAGAAAATACCGTAGTCATAAGTTCCTTTGACGTACCTCATAATTTTCTCGAACTAATCGCCAATGTGGCTTTCTTGGACTTTGCATAAATCGCTTGCGACGCCTAACCGCAAAGGAAATGTCCGGTCTTGTTAACGTCAAGTATATCGGACTTCCTACTAGTCGCCGATAACTTGTAGGATCATCCAACTCTTTGCCTTCTTTTGAGCTTAACTTGGCATTGACTTCAATTGGTGTTGGAGAAGGCTTGCGATCTATCATTCCGCACTTCTTTAATGAGATCCTTAACATACTTCTGTTGGCAGAGGAACAACCCATCTTTAGTGTACTCGACTTCAAGTCCAAGAAAGTGCTTAAGCTCTCCAAGTTCTTTCATTTGAAACCGGACTGATAAGTTTCTCTTGACTTGTTGAACTTCTTTGTCATCATCTCCAGTGATGATGAGATCATCAACATATACCAACACGACTGTTAATTTTTTATTTTGATACTTGATGAACAAACTTGAGTCGGACGGAGCTATAAAGAATCCACTATGAGTCAAGAACTCGCAATTTTTCCGCACTCAAGCCCTTGGCGCCTGTTTCAATCCATATAACGCCTTTCTTAACTTGCACACGTATTTAGGATGAGTCATACTCTCGAAGCCTTTTGGTTGCTCCATGTATATGTCTCGATCGATCTCGCCATGGAGGAAGGCGTTCTTCACATCCATCTGTCATAGCTTCCAAGACTTACTAGCTGCTAGGGCCAGTAAGACTCGTACTGTAGTTATCTTCGCCACCGGGCTAAACGTCTCATCATAGTCTAAGCCATATTGTTGTGAGAAACCTCGAGCAACTAATCGAGCTTTATGTCTTTCTATGGATCCGTCTTGTCGTGTTTTCACCTTGTAAACCCATTTGCAAGATATTGGTTTTACTCCTTCCGGAAGAGGAACAAGTTCCCAAGTCTGGTTTTGCTTAAGCGCTTGAATTTCCTCTTTCATCGCTGGATCCATTCACCTTTTAGACGCCTCCTCATACCTTGAAGGCTCCATAGTTGCTTGAGATCATCAAGCTCGTCGCAATGTTAGCATACTTAGGATTTGGTTTCTCTGCCGAGATGATCTCTAAGTTGTTGTTCATGATGATCAACTTCCTCCATCTCCGGTGTTGGACTTTCGACATCGCTATATTCCATCTCTTGAGTTTTTGCCGATTTCTCTTGGCCATCATCATTTACTTTGAGTGCATAACTCTTCTCGTCTTTTCTCTTATTTTCTCTTCTAGAATAGGTGAGTCGAAGCTCCTCATCTTGAGATGACCACCAAGAAGATGCTTCATTGAATACAACATTTCTTGACACCATACATCGATTCGTTCTTGGTTCACAACACTTCCATCCTTTTCTTTCCTCATCGTATCCCAAGAAGATGCATCTGATTGCTTTCTTGTCAAATTTGCTTCGTAGCTCATCCGGGACGAATCACGCAATGCATACACGACCAAATACTTTGAAATGACTTACGCTTGGTTTCTCTCTTTTGAGTTTCGATATGGTGAGATGAATCTAAGCTTTGCTTGTGGTAGCCGATTGATCACATGGGCTGCAGTCTTCATACATTCTGCCCAAAAACGGGCTGGGACATTCTTTGCATGTATCATACTCCGACATCTCTCAGCTAAATGTCGATTCTTTCTTTCAGCTACCCCGTTTTGTTGCGGCGTTCTCGGACAAGTCAACTGCCGGCGAATATTATTTTGCTTTAGATATTCCGAGAACTCGGTGGATGTTTACTCACCTCCATTATCTGTACGTAGACAACGTACTCTTTGAGGAAAGTCTGCTTCTACTTTACATTTGAATTCCTTGAACTTCTCCAAAGCTTGGGATTTCTCCTTCATGAAATCCACCCACGTATATCTTGAGAAATCATCAATGAAGGTGATCATATATTTTGCTCCTCCGATCGACCGCTGCTTTATTGGTCCAAAAACATCTGAATGAATCAACTCAAGTGGTGTCTTTGCTCGGTATCTCGACTCCTTATATGGGAGTTGATGCGCTTTTCCATATTGGCATCCGGCGCAAACCGTGTCATCCCGACATTCCAACTTAGGAAGTCCTTTGAGCATAGACTCTTTCATCATGACCTTAAGTCTCTTATAACTGACATGTCCCAGACGTGCATGCCATAGATCAGCTGTGTCATTTTTCCTGGTTTTCTCAACATATGCTGCTTCAGCAGTCAGTACATATACTGACTCATTCTTTTCACCTTCTAGGATTGGAGTCCCAACGACTCTAAGATCACGATAAACCTTCACATCTTATGGGGTGAACAATACATAATTTACGACTTCATGAGTTGTAATCTTGACAAGAGATTTTTCTTCATTCCATCAACATGCATCACATTTTGCAGTATCACTGGCTGAGAATTTGAGTTTGGCGTGATCACTGTTTCTCCAATGTGTCTAATTGGAAGCTTAGTGTTATCCGCCGTTACGACAACACGCCCTCCTTTGTATATTCGTCATACTTTGAAGTCTTTCTTTATCACCGGTCATATGATTGCCAGCTCCTGAGTCAACGATCCACAGATTGTGAAAGTTAACACGCACAATATCACTTGTCATAGTTGCTGCACAAGTTACTTGGTCTTCTTCTTTCACCATAGTAGTGCCAATATTTTCTTGCTCGGACTTCAACCCGAGAAAGATGCTTGGACATCCCATTCTGTTTCACTTTGGTCATCTCGGTATCCAAGTGGCGGCGTTTCCTTCAACTTGTCTCTTCTTGAATCTACAATCTCTTGCAAAATGTCCTTTCGCCACAATTGAAGCAAGCATTTTGTTGCTTGTGAAAGCGTTTGTCTCCTCCTTGAGGTCTATCATTACTTTTCTTATTATCATGTCTCTTCTCTTCAACTCCCTCTTTGGTAACTCGTCCTTCATCCTTTGTTGTTTTCCATCATATTGTCTTTTGAATCCCTTATTGTTATATCTATTTGATTTTCCTCTTGCTTGACTTTGCATACAACGCCTCTTCTTCTGACTTTATAACTACGCCTGCCATCTGCTTAGCCAGCGACTCCTGGTCGGCTAATAAATTTTCCAGCTCATCAATGGTTGGTTGTGTGGCCCAACCTTGTATCGCTGTTGTGAAACTCCGATACTCGGGTTTTAAACCATGTATCAATATTCTTCTCATCCAAGACTCACCAATTTTGGACTCCGGATCTAATTTGGAAATCTCATAACACAGAGATTTTACCTTGGTGAAATAATCTCTGATTGATAGATTTCCCTGGGTGAGCGACATCAACTCATTCTCCAGTATTTGCAGGCGCGAAATGTTCTTCCTCGAAAAACGACTAGCCAACGTGTCCCATGCTTCCTTCGGCGTGGTGGCTTTCCGGATATGCTCAATCATCTCATCTTTGATTGATGTCTTTATAGCAAACATGGCTTTCGCAGCTTTCACCTTCCATGTACGCAAAGCCGTGGCATCTGTTGAAGCGGGCGGCGTTGCGTCACTTCCGGTGACATACTCCAACAAATCTTGGCTCTCTAGGTATGACACCATACACGATTGCCATGTGCTATAATTGTGATTATTTAATTTTTTAATATTACTCACCGAAAAATCCGCCATCGTGACTTAGTTTTGTTGCACTGTCAAACACTAAGTAAGCTAGGTCCTAGACCAAACAGCTCCACAGTCCCGGACTGCGCACGAACAAGAATCGTTGAGTGATTCTTCTCAAACGGTGAATAATATCCTCCGACCTTTTACTCCGGCAGAGTGACGACGTCGTTGGTCCCCGACCAAATATCACCACCACAAAAAACTACGCCCGATCGACAAGGCTCCGATACCACTTGTTGTGTTGTAAGCGGTAGGTCCAAACACTTGGAATATAGAACTTGATATTTTATTGATACACAAAATATACAACAAATGGGACACTTGAAAAATACAAGAAGAGAGCAACTAGAAAGTGTTTGATGTGGGAGACTCACTTCACAACTTGTGTGTGTTGTGTTGTTGGCCTAAGTTACAACTCCTATTTATAGGAAATGTAAGAATATCCTAGAAAAAGTAGTAGATCCTTCTAGAGAATATGCACACTAGATGTTTCTAGGCAAAGTGTGAATTACAAATTTATCTAAGTATTTTCTAGAATTCTAGACTATTCTCTAAGGAAATAATTTCTAGATTTTTCTCATGTACTAGTTGTAGAATAATCTAGAAGTCATTGACTTCTAACAAAAGGAAGAAAACCGTTCGGGAATAACTTACGCTTCATAATAAGATCGAGTTAGGCTCACATACTTATGTTCTTTTGTTTGTTTAACTATTAAACTCGAACATATGCTATTAAGTTCGTTTACTATGAACAAATATAAACTAGTCTATATATAATTGAGGTAAAACATAAATTAATTAATTAATTTATTTATTTATTTTGATGTCAGGGAAACATAATTAGAAATAAATAAAAAAAACATCGAGGATTAAACTTGGCCTCTACCGGTAAAGGCTATTGCACCCCATCCCGCCTCCAATTAAATAAAAAATGGATTTTTAGTTAAAAGGACTATATTGATACTTAATAAGGCATTCATGACTCATTTAACTAAATATTGTTATTAAGGACAATCAAAATTCAACCGGACCAAAGTGTCCTCATTAAACAATAAAAACAAAAAAAAAAAATTAAGTGAGCAATTGGCTCACACAGTTTTCCATTAATTCACATCAGCAAACCCAGACACAGTAGAGCCTTGTAAAATATACAAGTTCCCATTTTAACTTCTTGAGAATCACAACTAAACCTTGTAGACATTCAATATTCCACATTCACCCTTGAAATTCAACCCCTTCCTGTCCAAAAATCTAAGATACCAGATTCTTAGTCATTTGTGAAACATGTCTCACATCCTTTAGTGTACAGAATCTGCCATCATCTGTCCTCAGCTGAACTGAGCCAATCCTCATTATCTTGCAGACCTTGATGTCTGTCATAGATAGAAAACCACCATCTATCTGCTAATAGCTTGAGAACCACTCTTTGTAAGGGAAAATATGATAGGATGCCCCAGAGTCTAGAATCCACACATCTGTATGATGTGTTGACTCTCCTGCCAATGTCCTAATCTGAGTCATGCTCAGCTGCCACAACAGCTGTGCCAGAACTGTTCTCATGTTGTTTCTTCCTCTTTGGACAATTGGACTTCCAATGTCCCTGCTCCTTACAGTAATTGTAGACATTTGTGGACTTAGAACCTTTGGACCCCACCTTCTTGGATTTATTCTTTCCAGACTGCATATGCCCTTTCCCACTCATCTGGCGACGATTGATTGACCTTTGATTGATTATCCGCCTCGCCGCTTTATGTCCAATCTCCCTGGCATGAAAGGGTGACCTTACATCCTCCAAAGCCATTGTATCCTTCCCAACTATGAAGGACTGTACAAAGTTCTCATAGGAAGCTAGTAAAGAAACCAACAAAATCAGAGCAGCATCTTCATCCTCAATCTTCACATCAATATTCCTGATATCAAGTAATACTGTGTTCAGCTCATCAAATTGATCTCGCAGCTGAGCCCCCTCATGCGTCTTTTAATTTGAATAAACCTCTACTTCAACAAAGAATTTGTTGGTTGATGACTTAGTCATATACATGCTTTCAAGCTTTAACCATAACTTGGTATCAGTGTCTTCCTCAACAACGTATGTGATAACATCATTAGATAAGCACAACATAATGGTTGAATGTGCTTTCTCCTCCAGACTGACATAATCTACGACACTAGTATCTCATTTACCAGATAAAGGAGTCCACAATCCTTGTTGTTTCAACAAAGCCCGCATCTTGATTTGCCACAAATTGAAACTGTTTCTCCCTATAAATTTGTCTATTTTAACATTCGTTGGCGACATCCTTCTTTTCAAAGAACATGTCTTTTGACCACAAAATCCTAGCACCGGTCACCGGTCTTGGTAAAGATCAACTTCGTCCAACCTACAACTTTCTCTGAACCAATGCTCTGATACCAGTTTGTTAGAATAGATGAGGAACTTGTTGCACAAGAAAGAACAAACACAGAAGCAATCAAACGTAAAAGATTAATGGCAAAGACAAAATAACAGAAATAAGAAGAACACAATGATTTAACGTGGTTTCCGGTGTTGTGTCGACTACTCCACGGACATAAAATGAGAACTTTATTACGCATAGAAATATATGATTTTTTCACGCACCACATTGATTACAACCATTGGGTATTTACAGCTTTGGAACCCTAACTCTAGCCGCCATTATGACACTTGTCGGAATTCTCATAAATGCCTAGAGGTGAACCTCAGCTCCAGCTGACTTCACTAGATGTAACTCAACTCAGCTGACTTACCAGTCCTGTAACCAAGCACACCAGAAGTAGAACTCAGTTGTATTCAACAGACTCAACTGACACCACTCAGCTGACAGATAAACTTAGCTGCCACTTCAAACTAATGCTGACTTCCCAGGCTTGAATACTCTACTCAGTTGACCATCACTTGGTTGAATACCAGATTAGTTCCATCAGATTGGAGATCAAATCATATTTACTGACAATATTTACATTCCGAATCAAAACAATTTCACCGGAAAATATCAAATTATCATCAATTTGCAAGCTGGTTCGGCATAACATTCAACATGAGGGGTGGGGGTTGGAGGGTTTACATAAGTGGCTGAAATTTGAGTTATGTAGCATTGCTTAGTTAATTTGTGCATTCTCTTATATGAATTATAAAAATAAAATTGCGTATTTGAAACTAACGTGTATTCAGAGGTGGATATGCATCCACGTACTTTTTTTCCCAAGGAGATTCAATTTTCTTTTCCACGTTCAAACGATTCAATTTTACTGTTGAAAAAACTGGAAATACCATTTATATCTCAATTGAAATCAGAGATTTTTTCGCACTACATGATTTTGCTCTAGTAGGGCATTCGCGGTGCATAAACGGTAGTTATTTCTTCATTAGATTCCGGTGATGAAGAAATAACTACCATATATGCACTGCGAATGCCCTACTAGAGCAAAATCATGGATCCTCCGTTGGATGTACTATGAAATAAGACTTAAAACACAAAAATGAACGGAAAAAAAAAAAAAAACTTAAAATTGCAAATTAAATAATGTTTTATTGACAATAATGTTGTTTTGCTTGAAAAAAAACTACCATTTATGCACCTTGAATGACCCTACTAGAGAAAAATTCTGAATCTGCCGTTGGATGCATAGGCGGACATACATAAGGAAGGCAACTATTCTCTTTGATCCGAAAAATATACTAATACATGTAGTATGCATTTTGTTTGCCTCCCTCTCCCTCTTAATATTTTTCATTTGCCTTATTAAAATTTCATCGAGTCTTACCTGAGATTCTGCATTTGCGACGGGTGTATTACAAAAGAAGACTTAAAACACATGCATAATAATGTTGTTTTGCTAGAAAAAAAATATAGCTACCATATATGCTCCGTGAATGTCCAACTAAATCAAAATCCTTGATGTCGCTGAATGTGTTCTTTCTTTAGTTTCATTTTACTCATTTATTTGTTTCATTAGTTTCGTTCTACTGATTCATTGTGTTTAGATGGATTTGTACAGTTTTTTCATTGAAGATACATATATATGCTTGCTTAAACATCTGTCTTCTTCCTTCAGTTACGTTTTTCTGATTTATTCGTGAGACATGTTTAGTCTCTCTTAAAGTTAAAGGTTGATTTGATCCCTTGCATCAATGATTTATTCTTGTTTTTAATCAGTTATGCGAAATAGCCGGAAACATGAGACCGAACGATTCCAACTCGTTACTACACCTACACGAATTGCAATGGTACGTACGTAGACACTTCAAATCCTTTTGTTATGTTCGTTTGAGCTAAAAAAATATAAAAAATCGATTCCCTCTTTCTGATTTATTCTCTTTCTATCCTTGACACATGGGAGAGGGGAAAAAAAAACGTGCATCTACCCCGGACCCCGGTGGTAAATTTTCTTGGTCAGGTGCGTTGCCATTGTTAATTTTAGCGTCTGTCTGCATTATGTTTGTATTTAATATATATATATGTATATGTATATGCGCTCCAATAATTCATGACATAAACATGACAAGGGTCGTCTTAGCTGGGTTTTAGAGACTTATGGTCCATGAATCACTGAGATTGGGGGGGATTGGAGATGCATTTGTCTTCATTACCGGGTAAACCAATGTATATTATCATGATAGCTACGAATTTATAATTTTGTTCAAATATCAAGAAAATCAAAACTACATTTAACTCAAACGATTTCATCAGCATTGCCGGTTAATAACATTAGTAAAGATCTTAGATTTTTATATTTTATTGACTGTGTATGTGTATCCTTTTGAATTTGTTGAAATTGTCATCTCAATTACCGAGTCTTGGCTGGGTTTCTAGCATCTATATATATATGAACTCATGTATCCCCATCCATCCCAGAACATATGTAATACGCGTCACCAACTATCAATTTGTATTTGTTATAATAAAACGTTGTAAAGGAACAAAACAGTTCGGGAAAGGGAATAACTTACGCTTCAGAATAAGATCGAGTCAGGCTCGCATAAACTCGTGTTCTTTTGTTTGTTTAACTAATAAACTCAAACATGTTATTAACTTCGTTTACTATGTATATATCCTACCTCCGTCCCAAAATGTAAGTTTATTTAATTTTTTTTATTTTGTCCCATAATCTAAATCCATTTAAATAACCAATGAAGCATTTATTACATTTTTCTCTTTTACCCCTCATTTATTATTTATCCACCGACTTTTCACTACTCTGTATTACATTTTTCTCTTTTACCCTTCATTTATTATCTATCCACCGACTTTTCACTACTCTGTATTAATAACAGACATTTTAGACTTTTCTATCAAAATTAATGACACATCACCAATTTAACCAACTTTTTAAATCTGTGTGAAAACACCCAAATGAATTTACATTTTGGAACGGAGGTACTATAAACTACTCTATAGATATAATTGAGAAAAACACAATTAGAAATACATAAATACATTTGGGGGATTAAACTTGGCCTCTACCGGTAAAGGCTATTGCACCCCCATCCCGCCTCCAATAAAATAAAAAATCTCATTTCCTTTTCCAGAAATAAAATACAGTTAGAAATAAATATATTGCAGGCATGAATTTAAATAATAATAAAAAACAATATAATGTAGACTCATTCTACGGAAAACATTCTCATCTGATGCACAAATTTTATTAGAAACCAAATCTGTACTTGATATATACGAGGTAGTTTTCGAGCACTTACATTACCTATTTCTACTTATGTATTGGAAAGTACTTGCTTTAATTTTACTCTTTTGTAATATGTTGTAGCATCTTACTACTTTTTCAATAAATTTTAACTTGCTGTTAAAAACAAAAAGTTTTCGAGCAAATCAACTGTTTCGTTCGGCATGTATAGCTATAAATAGATAATTAACCTAATATGATTAATGTCCGCATCGCTTAATTTTCTCATCAATATTGAAAGCTTGATATTGATTGAGAAGCTAAAACTAATATATATATATATATATATATATATATATATATATATATATATATATATATATACACATATATATATATATATATATATATATATATATATATATATATATATATCGTCCTTGTAGTGATGCTTGCAGTATGCTGTTACGTGGGGGACGGTTCAAAAGAGAATATGCCAATCTCCTCTTCTGATGGATTGCACAATGCACATGCTATATCGAGGCGCATGCTACATGTGATAATCCCTGGTAACAGCGTGGATAATAATGGCAAAGGTACTAATTAAGAATGAGTGACGAAGTTGATCAAAATGGCGAAGGTGAAAAAAGTGATGAAGATAAAGATAGCAAAAGCGTAAATGGTACTGACGGTCCAGACAAGGACACTGAAGAAACGGAAGAGTAAGATTGCTACAATGGTGCAGTTCAAAATCTGGGGACTCTCACTGCCGGATTTGAATATTGCAAGCTGCAAGTTTACTTTTTGTTTCGTTTATGACTATCATCCGTCTTTTTTTTATTTGTGTTTGTGTACAATTTAAAGGGTCGATAGTCAAAGCGTTGTTTGGATATTTTTTTTTGGTTTGTTGAAGTTAATATATATATATGTACTACTTTTCTTTGTTTGTATTGGTATTGCTCTTATATATTGATTTACAAGAGGCCTGTCCTGTTATTTCCGATTATGAGTCAAGTAGCTAGAGATCGGATCCCGTACACCGCATGATCCGGTGTAATTTTTTTATACACAAAACGGCGTCATTTTGTTTGATTTTTTTCTTCTTTCACATTCAATAGAAAACAACATGTATAAAAAAGATGCATTACATCATCCAGTGTACTGGAGGGGCTAGATCCGTAGTTATGAAAGTTATCCTTCTATCCCCGTTTATGGCATTCCTTTAATAATTATGGTTCTTGCACAGTAAGTTCTGTGTGTATGTTATTACTATTTCGGTGACCAATTTGAAGGTCTTGCAGGAGATCTGGAAAGCTTTGGTGACAAATATAAGAGTTAAATCACGACATGACATTCTTTGGTGAAAAATATCATGTTTGTCACCATAGAAACCTTTACAATGCTTAATAGGCGACCAGCGTCGCGACGAAAATATTTTGCGACAATTTTTTTGTCACAAAAGAGCCTTTTTGTATTGCATTTATTCTTTAGTTTTTTTTCTTCCCGAAAGTAGTACTTATGTGAAGTGGGCGTTTATGATGATTGAATTTATGTTTGAGAAACATCATCTATCATAATATAGTGATTCAAATGATAAACTTATGGCATCGTCGTATAAAAAATATATGCTTCAGCTAATCAATGAAGTGTTAGATTGATGTTAGAATATTTGAGAATGATTATATGAAATTATATTTTTTATCATAATTTTTGACTCACCGGTTAAGCTGGTGACTTGGTATCTTTTTTTAGGCCAATGAAAGGGCCGGGTCTGATAACTATGACTGAAACATGTCTTCAGTAACTCTCAAAACCAAATATTGATGCCGGAGGAGGTGGTAATTTAGAAGGCTTTAGAGTTTGATTTGTTCGTGGACTTAGAAAAGCTTTAAGGCTCATAATAAGGCTTTCAAGACATATTTGAATCAGCCAACTCAACTCTAGTTTCTTGCTAGTCCGTCACAGCCAAATGTCGATTCTCACAATACACTCCTGAATATCGTTTTTATTTTTATTTTTCATAACCAACTTTCGAAAGGGCGATTCTAGTATGGTGTATGGTAGGTGAGGTGTGGTACAAATAATAGTTCCCTATTTATGTTTTTTTTTCCGGTAGTGTTTTCTCAATGGTTCTCCCGGCCATAAAGTTATTAGATGTGTACACGTAATGAGGTGGCCCGAATTTCTTATTTTCGAGTTTGAGTTTGTCTAACTAGGTGTGCGAGTTGGAACTTGTTTGTTTCATAAACTAACTAAATTCTATTCTTTATTATATCAACTAGATAGTTGATATGAAGAATCTGATATAAGGAAATATAGTAGCACATTTACTAACACCAATTGGTTTTAGTAGAACGGTAAGCATTTGATCCTAATATGGTATCGAAGCAGGAGATCCCGAGTTCAAGTCCCGCTTCCAGCACAATTACAATAAAATAAAATAAAAAACAAGTGTTGGGTCTCACTCTCTTCTTATAGGCCCACACTTCCCAAACAAAAAAAACAAGCCAAGTGTTGGGTCTCTCACACTTCTTATAGACTCACACTTGAGGGAGCATGCTATAATAAAATATAGTAGCACATTTATTAATATCAGTTAGTTTTAGTAGAACGATAAGCGCTTGATCCTAATATGATATGAGAGCAGGAGATCCCAGGTTCAAGCCCCACTTCCAGCACAATGAAAAAAAAAAAAAAAAAAAAACAAGTCAAGTGTTGGGTCTCTCTCCTTTCTTATAGGCCAAAACTTGAGGGGCGTGATATAAGGAGTATAATACTCCCTCCGTCTCATTTTGTTTGAGACATTTGACTTTTCAACCGTTTACGAAACGTCTAATTAATCCTTCGAATTTCATCAAATGATCTAATACTTTTTACATTTATGTACTTTAAGTTTCACTTTATCATAACCCTAATAATATTACATCAATTAACGAAATTCCAAGGATTAATTAGAAATTTTAAATAAGCAATTTGAAATAGTGAAATGTCCCAAACAAATTGAGACGGAGGAGTAGTATTTTTACTAACACCAATTGGTTTTAGTGTAACAGTAAGCGCTTGATCCTAACATGATGTCGGAGTAGAAGACTGAGTTCAAGCCTACGCTTCGGCACAATTACAATAAAAAAACAAAAACAAAAAAACCAAGTGTTGGGGCCACTCTCTCTTCTTATAGCCCACACTTCCAAAAAAAAAACAAGTCAAGTGTTTGGTCTCTCTCCTTCTTATAGCCTACACTTGGCGGGGGCGTGATATAAGGAAATATAGTAGCACATTTACTAACACCAATTGGTTTAGTACAACAGTGATGGCGCTTGATCCTAATATGGTTTTGGAGCAGGAGATCCCGGGTTCAAGCCCCGCTTCTAGCACAATTAAAAATAATAAAAAAAACATGTGTTGGGCCTCATTCTCTTCTTACAGGCCACACTTCCAAAAAAAACCAAGTGTTGGGCCTCTTTCCCTTCTTATAGACCCACACTTAAGGGGTATCACATTTACTAATGCCGATTGATTTTAGTACAACGTGTAGGATCGAGTTATGCGCAATATGTATCCTAGGGGGGTGAATAGGATACTACGGTTTTTTTAAATTCTATTAAGTCTCTTATGGAGTTTATAAATTACTTAACCTATTAGTGATAATAAACTAGGCGGAAGATATAGCTAGAATCAATGTTCATAGATTAAGGTTCTTGTGAAGTCAACACTTTAGGAAATTAACGAGTTAATTTCTAACTGTTTAGCATGCAATGATATAAGTGTATTTCTAGTTTGTTTCCAGAAAAGATAATCAGATTGATTTTAGTTATTTCGACTAACCAATCAATCATATGTGTTAATCATAGTTACACACAGATTCACAAGGCACTTCTCAGTTTATAGATTACAACAATTTGTAACGGTAGGTTACAAGATGAAGCAGTGTTACGACTTGTCACTCTTTTTAGTTCACCTTTGTAGTGATAGAATCTTAACCACTAAAGATTCAATCACAGTTCACATTACTAAAAGATGACACAATAGAACAATACAACAACCTTTGGTATTTATCTAATGATTCTAATATCAAAATCATGGTTGATAAAAGCAATCTGAAAACAATAAATAAAATGGGAACTTCTTCGACAATGAACCACATGGGTTCAGGTTGGGAGAGAACGGTGCACAAGTCACCAGAACTCAACCAAGGAGAAATGCAATTCCAATCCAGTTCTTAGATGCAATCCCCACAACCAACTTCAATCTCAAACTTAGTTAAGAGTTCAAGATTAAGCCTGAGACTTAGTCTGAACACAGAACAGATGAATAAGATTTTAAAGCAAACACTCGGAAAATACAAGGAAGATTTTTAGTATTTTAGAAAATGTTTGATCGACTTAGTTGCTTGATCGAGTTTGATACCAATGGGATTATATAGCCAAGTATTGGAAAAAGCATTAAATGGCTTTAGTATGCGGTGTATGAGTGGAGTGTAAATGCAATTAATGTTATGAGAGAATGCATAAGAGGCGATTTAGTTCAAAAGCTTAATGCCATTTCTTGAAAATTAATTTATTGTTTATTTTACCAAGAGAATTTGTTTTGATAATGTCAAAAGTTTAAAAGACTATGTATATTCAATGCACAATAAATGCATTAATTCAAAAAACCAAAACATTAATCAAATATAATTTGAATTAAACTAGACTTAGATATTATGATTTATAGTGTGTGCAATAACCTAAAAGCGATATATCTTTTAGTATGTGAATCTTGACATCTAAAATGCGGTTTAGGTTTTAATAATCCTATTGTGGCAATGCAAATTATGAGGTTTATTATTTAGAAACATGGTTAGTTTTATATCTAAATAATAAACACATTTTGTACATGATTCGGGTATAGAAGTAGATCCGAATCACATACCGGAAACCTGCACAGTAACCCGATCAATTCGTCATAATCATCAATGTGATGATCATTGAGACTCATAATTGCATAAGAGACATATCTTCATCTTTGACATAAGCCAAATCGGATCTATATATGTTTGAATCACAAACACAAGGTTTCATCAAACATTCATCAAGAACATCATATGGTTTTTATAGAAGGATTCAATGATAATCAAAACCATATACATGTTTAGGGACAAAAATCATGAATCACCAGTTATAAACATGATTTCTGTATTCAAGACTCGTATAAGTATGATATAATAACAGACTGCAATTATATTACACTTATAGCATTCAGATCAATTTAATCCTTAATCGAAACTAAGGGTGAGATTTCATAAATCAATCTAAATGAGATGAAGAGAATAGGGTGAGAGAGATGACATACCAGTGCTTACCATTTTTGATTTGTCTCAGATCGAAGCTCAGATTCATTGCATATTCATAGATGAAAATATAACAGCCAGCGGACTTTATTTCTTCGTAAATGATCATATCTTTTTCTCGATCTGATTCTCAGACCATCGATTCAGATTTTTTATGGTTCACAAATTGTCACCGAATGAATGTTACCTAGCCACCGGAGAGAAGGTCAGGGTTGCATCTTCATGGCATCAATCAGTGACCAGAGATGAAGCGTCATCATTATCGAACTCAGGAAAAGCAGTTAGAGATTATCCGGGAAGAAGAGGGCTTCATAGAAAAAAATCTTCTCAACAGATGCTAATAGTGAAGTATTCATACTCAGAAGATCGGAGGAGATGATCATCGAATGAAGTTTCTGATTTAGGGTTTGGAGAGGAAGAGAGTTTCAGAGACTGATGAGTTGAAGCGGTGGAAAAAATGGTATTTGTGGTAGGGTTTAGGTTTTTATTGTCCAGGTAGGGGTCGGGTTTTGGGCTGAGTTAATCAGGACCGGATTATAAGTGTGCTTGGCCGAGTTTTTGTCTAAGGTTTGGGTGATATTAGTTCATTGTCTTTTCTATCACATTCGTATAACACCATATCATATAAAATGGTGATGATTGATGAGAGTCAACTTTACTATGCTCCGGTGCATGTTCCAACCCCCTTTTACGGCATTTCTGGTTCATTCCGGGTAGTTTTAGACCTTATTTAGGGCAAAAATCGCATTACACGTCCACCATGGGGTAAACCGTCATATAGATGGAAAACCTCGGCATTTTACGATGTTTTTGGCCCTTTTCGAGCCCTATCTATCTTGTGGAATTATGCTCGGTTTGTGTTAGATGTTGTGACGCAGATTTAGGTGTTCGTAAGCCCGAGAGACAAGGCGTGGGCGTATAAAGATGAAACCAATGGTTGGAGATAGAAGAAAATAGAGAAAAGTGAAGAAATTGGAGCTGGAGGAGTTTGGCGACGCCAAAAGAGTTGGGGCATGCCAAAGTTGAGCAGAGAGGCTCGAGAACCACGAGAAGCAGAGTTTGGGGCGCGCCAAAATGTTTAGGGAGCACGCCAAGTTGAACACAGAGCTTCGAGAATCATGAACATTTTGGGGCGCGACAAAATGACTTTTCTGCACATTTTGGAGAATATAAATACCACTTGCATGATTTTTAGAGGTCTGGACACACTTTTACACTTTCATACTTACACTTTTCTCCCTTTAGGGTGAATTCTTCCTTCTTCTTCCCTAGATTCACTCTTTCATCATATTTTACTTAAATTAAACACAATTTTGCTTAGATTTCATCTACAATTTCTTCTCTACTCTTGGATTTTCTCATTTTGGGTCTTCTTCCTCACCAATTGACATGGGTGTTGGAAAAGCTTGATGTAAACTCCGATTCTCTACGATTTTGGAAATCAATTTCAGTTTCTATTTCATTTATGGTTTTAATTCTATCCTTGATTGTTGTTTTTAGTTTTATTATGAGTAGCTAAACTTTTCATAGCCAAATTATGTGAAGATTGATGAAATTGGGAATGAGTAGTGCTTAATTGTTGTTATTTTGACGAATTCATGTCTTAAAACTTGTTATTAATGCTTGAATTAGACTGTACACCTAGTTCATGAACACACACACCACTTTTATAAATGTATGTTTTGAAAGGGTGTGGGAAAAGGGTTTTAAGATCATTCCTTATAATCAAGCGAGTTGTTTAGATTGATTAGGAGTGATGTTCAATCGGTTGTGAAATCGGCAACTCTCAGCACGTTAATCTTGTTTTGGTCAATTAAATCCTTAAAGGCGGACTGTTGAACCGGGCAAAGGGTGTTCGATTGTTGCTGGCGTCTTACACTAGCTTAGGAGTTTGCACCCATGAATGAGTCAATATAAGTAGAGGTTGGTTAATCCCAGTCCCGAGTTAATCGATTAGAGGGGCGAAAGTAATCAATTGGATCATAGTTTGGCTATGTCTCTTTCTCTCTTTAGTATCTTTAGTTTATATTCATTTTAGTGTAATTAAACTTGAAACATCTTGGTTAACTTAAACTAAATCCAAAAACGACTTTGGTATTCGGTAAATTCCTCGTGGGATACGACCTTGCTCACCTCTAGGGTACTTCCGACCCGGTACTCTGCCGGTTAAGGTTGGTCGTTACTATTTTGGTCATCAATGATAAGGATATATCATACACACATATGGTTTTAATCATTTATGGTGTGTTTTAGGGTACCTGCAAAACAAATAAATGCCTTTGTAAGTTATATGACTTCTTGGCAGGGTTAGTAACAGATAAAATATATATATATGGCACATAATTAAGGTACTGTAAAATTAATCAAACTATATACGGATTATTTTGGGCACAACAATATCCCAACACAACGGTAAGCACTTGATCCTACGAAAAAAAAAAAAATCCAAGTGTTGGGCCTCTCTCCTTCTTATAGACCCACACTTGAGAGATACTTACTTTCTTGACACCAATTAATTTTAATACAACGGTAAACACTTGATCTAATATGGTATCGGAGGCGGGAGATCCGAGTTTAAGCCCCCGCTACGGCACAATTAAAAACAAAAAAAAGAAACCAAGCGTTGGGCTCCACTCTCTTCTTTTAGCCCCACACTTTCCAAACAAAAAAACAAGCCAAGTATTGGGCCTCTCTTTTTTCTTATAAGCACACGGAGGAGAGGCGTGATATAAGTGAATATAATAACATTTTTACTAACACCAATTGGTTTTAGTGCAGCGTTAAGCGTTTGATCCTAATAGAATCGCTATAGACAATATTTGTGAATGTGAGCAACAATAAAATGATGTTACAATTGTTGAATATATAAAATATTAATTATATGTCTCTCATCGACTTAAGTGTTTTTTAGAGATGGTAGTTCAACATGAAATTCTAGTTAACACTTTGAGTGTTTATATCTATAATTTTCACACAAATATATACGATTTAGGAAAACTTGAAAATATATGCTTAAAAAGTAACAAAATTTGACAAAATAGGCCTTGTATGATCGTGCCTCGTAAATCGCAGCGCGTCGCGTCGCTCAATGGTCGTGCGTGCCGTGCGTAAGCGCGCGGCGTCGCTCATGCGTCGGACGTAGGCATTGTTTTCAAACGTTTTCATACGAGGAATATATTTCCAATTTTTTACTTTTCGGGTATAGAAACTCAAGTTTCCGTAAGATTTAAGGTAATAAAAGTTTTTATGAGAATAACAAACGTTTAGCTTATGTTTGTATTTTACTCGTTTTTTTAACATTAAACAAATACAAACTTATACAAGTCAAACTCCAACTTCTTCGTTTACAACACTAATGTTATGCTAATACTTAGAACTGTAAATGAACACTTACAAACAAATTCGTGTTCGGCTCGTTAGTGTATGTGATCATTAAATCTGATTATCTTAACGAACCAAGTTTTAACACTATTACAAGCTCGGTTCTAAGCGAACTAACATGAGCATGCCTTATGCACGTTTGACTATAATCGTGAATCTGCTTATATAGATAAATCAGGAGACTGGTACGAAAAAAACCCTGTACATTGAGTGGACCGGTTGGAAGAGTAATCATTTTAATTATCACATCATGTAGTTCAATTAGGTTCGGTGTATTTTTGTTGAGTTGTATTGTGTTGGATATTATGTTTTTGGACTTTGTTGGATTCTTGTCTAGTACCATACTAGACCTAATAAATAAAAATCATTGTCGTTCAAAAATTTTTTTTAAATAAATAAATTAATAGACAACCTAACTCGAACACATAAGATAATAAATTATATATGAATTTGATATATACTTTAAAGCATATAATTTGTTTATAGAGTTCTTATATTATTTTTTGTACTACATATGAATATTGTTTTATAAAAAAATTAACCACAAAATTTTAGTTTTATTATAAGATCTATCAAGATGATATACATCCAAATTTTGGTTTTATACTTTATTATTTATTCATTTTGATTCTTTTATCCTCAACAAACCGAACTCAAAGTCGAGTTTGAGTGGGAAGACAAATGTACATTTAACGAGCGAACTTCATCACGAACTCAAAAATTGTCCTTATAAAGCGAGCCAAGATTGAAGATTATATTTATTCTCTTATGAAATGAACGATCACGAACAAGTTTTGACCAAACCAAACTTAGCATGAACACAATTTTTTGTGCGTTTATTAAACAAAAAATCATGAATAACCTCGTGACCTGAACAAACACGAGTTTAAACAACATATATTTGATTTGACTCGACTCGTTAACAACTGTTGTCACGGATTTTATTAACAAAGCAAACAAGTAATAAAATTTATAAATGCGGTTTTTCCTCAAGTATAAGGATCGTAGTATAGAGGTTGATACCGGGTCGATCTTACGGGGAACTGGCGATTGTTAACCCTAGTTTTTGTCTAATCAAATTATGTCACGAAAACTAATCTAAACAGCGGATAAAACTTAAACGAAACTGAAAAGAAACTTAACTAAAACGTAAAACTGGACAGAAGATATGATCTAAAGCCAGGAAAGATACGGGTTGCGAACTATAAACTAAAACTAATATGAAATAAAAGTAACTAATCTAGACAATTCAAGTTTCACGGGATTAAATTCAAGTTTTAATGAACAAACGAGCGATTGATCCACCTATCCTAACAAGTATCAATTCCTATCTCGATTATATTGCGTTTTCTAACCAAGTTGTGATTTCACCTTGTCTAAATCATGAACCCTAATTTCTTAGGTAATTCACCTATTAATCTTTATCTTTCGATCTAAGATTAACGATTTTACTAATCAAAGGTGTAAACTTAAACCTAGCAATCTAACCTATTAACTCTCGTTATGATAGATTAAACAACTATTCCTTATCATGGTGATCTAAGGCTTATAGAGACTTTCATCAACATAAGACAATCATAACATGCAAATCTTTCGATACAATTGCAATTAAACAATATAAACATGCAATAAGGAAACAACTTTAGGTAAAACTCACAATATAATCGCGAAAACGGAATCAAAGCGTGTTGGATGGCTTCACAATGCTCGTTTGATTAAGCAGCCTCTCGACATCCTCTGAAACTCGAAATTGCGAAAAAATAACATAAAGCGCCTACTTTTAATCTAGAATTTGGAGCATAAAAGCGGAATAAAAGAAGTAAAAGCATGACCTAAAGCCGCCCCTAGGTTTAGGGTTTGAATAATGAGTATATCGTATCCTTAAGGTAGAAAGCGCGTTGTATATATAGAAAACAAAGCGGTATTTGCTAAGTCGGCGAAGGGCGCCCGTCCATTCTTGTGAGCGCCCGTCGGATGGATTTGGACTTGGTTGAGACGCCCGTCCATTCGGCGTCCAAACTCTCGTATCAAATTTCTCAAGCTGGGCCGCTCGTTTGGAGATGGTGGGCCGCTCGTTCAAGCTTACGGGCGCTTGATCGAGAATCAACTTCATCTTGATTTTTTCATACTTATCCACTTTTTCTTCAATGTAAATCATCGTTATCTCTTCCTCTTATCATCTTTGAATCACCTCTTGAGCTCGAATTTGTGCATCTATAACACATCAAAACATCATAAAATGTAGTATCATCCAAATAATCATAAAATCACAATTAAAACACCAAAATCAACCAATTTTGCGATTAACTCGTTAAAAACCTCATTTACTCAATACTTCAAGTTAAACACTCGTTTCTTATGCAATTTTATACGAATATGAGGAAAATATCATGGAATATAGCGTTATAAATCGTATAAATTCACCTTAACAACTCCCCACACTTAAGCTTTTGCTCGTCGAGCAAAACAAAGCGAAAAACCAAGGCTCGGAAAAAGATAGACATCTCAGACGATATAGCATAGATCCAATAAATCAGAGGTTCACCACTGTGTGTGTGCAAAGCCATAGAAAACTTCCACTAAATCCAAACTTGAGAAACTCAAAGCAAAACTAGCTAATACCTCCTTCAAACTAGAGATAAATGACACTCATAAGATGTACCATACAAACGTAAAATATCCCGAAAAGGATGATCGAATATATACAGGGCCTTTACGAAATACTCGAGAGGATAATCCTACGACATATCTATCGAGTTTCTCTTTGGGGATAAGATAGACGATAACTTAGTCTTATATCCATTTCATAACACTTCATTAGTTGATTTAACTATTTCCACATTTAAACCGAAAAATTAATTACAGAAAGTATAGGATAAGGAAAGTGATTTCGGATCACTTAACCAATGAATCCTTAGCGACTTTCTTAAACCGAGTAACTTGACTCGGTAGCTTAGTTCTTTGGAAGAACAAGGAAAGCTGTGCATTAACAATTAATAAAGTAGACAGCGGGCGATTATTTCGGCTATAATAGTGGGAGTGATATAAGGAAATGAATTTGGATTCTATCCTTGAATATCACGAGAAAAATTTATTTTTACATTTCTGGTCGTTGAAACAAATGGATTCACTTTCATCTCGATACTCTGATTTGCCTTAAACAAAGTGAAGATGACATTTGTAATGCGAATCTGTGACTCAGACTTTTGTTTAATAAAGACAGAACCACTAAGAAAAGCTGAATAGGTATGTGTAACACATCTAAAACTATTAAAGGTAAAAGGTTTCCGTATTAAGATAAACAACCCTTCAATATCTATTAATTAGTGCATATATCCTAGAGATAAGACTGACGGCTAAGGGTAATTCCTATCTCGGTCTAGGAACACTATCTCAAAAGAACAATGACTAAGTTTCCTTTCAATCGGGAGAGGGTAATAGATTTGAAGGGTAACATAGCTTGTTCATCATGACCGCCGGGGTCTAGTGAGAGTCACAAGCTAGTGGGAGTTTTTGAGTAGTGACATTTTGTCGATAACTACTCGAAGCGCGATTTAGTTTATCGAAAGAATACGAGGAGGAGTCTCGATTTTAGCGAGAGAATAGAGTAATCCATGCTCGAGAAATAGGCTATAGCATAGTCTTGGGGTGATGCTCACCTGCCTCTAGTGGAATGTTTCTCCTTTGAGAAAGAAACCATAGACTTGCCTACCACGATTATTGATGTACTACAATACCTTTGCTAAACTCGATTAAGATAATTGGTTGCAAAATAACGGTTAACAATTATTATGTAAACCGAGAAGTCTACAGAAGATGCTAGTGAATTTATGGATAAGGAGTGACCCGGTTCACACCACTTCCGTAAATGTAGGCATTTAGCATTTAATGCTTGAAGGTAGGATTTGGAGATTTTGCACACACGCACTGAGAATATTTGTGAAATATCTTAATGTGACGAGTGAAGGTTGGTTATAAGATTCTTGAGATCGAAAGTAGCGGTTGAATTTATCGCACCACTTTTACGAAAGAATCCATACATAACAACTTTAGACCTTGGTGTACGGTTACTCAAGGAAGTTACTATCTGATTTAATCAGACCACGTCCAACATCGGTTGTTGGTGATTACACTGATAAATACTACTAGATCAGAATGTCAATCCACCCAGAACGCAGTGGGAGTATGGTTTAACCATTGACCCATTATGGTTGTGTGGACTTTATAGTCTGCTGAGGTGATTGATAACATGTGGCACTTTGTGGGCTGTATAGGATTCTGATCAGAGAGGTTGGTTCAAAAACCTTATCCCTGTGAATGGAGTTTTGGTACTCGAGTTACATTTCGACCTCTTGTAGAACCACCTGAGTGTCTCGAGGCCCGAGTGGGGAGTAATTGGTCCTACGCCGAAAGAGTCGAATGAATAGGAAAGTTTAACTTTCGGCACAAGGTGAGTGGTTACAGGGTGATTCCTAAAAAGTAGAGAGTTAACCGGACCTTGAACTCTCTCACCACTCGGTCTTGCTAGATTTCGTTAGAAAGCGAGAAAATAGGGGTGATTCACTGAGACTTTCTTGCCGTAAAAAGCAGTGCGGATTCATTGAGCAGAAGGGTCTTGGTTAGAACAAATGGCGGGTTGACTACCGGGACTTATGTCCTTTGTGGATGTAAGAGAACCTCTCGGTCATTAAAAGTCGCATGTTTTAAAATATGTGGACTTGACGAGAATATTGATAAGTTTTTGTAGGTAGGTATCAATATTGGTAAAATAGTAGTATTAGTGTTCATGAATGATAACATTGAAAGCGATTGGAAACAACATGTGTGTGCTATCTGAAGTCGAGGCCAGCAGGCCAAGATTCTCTGGATGAGAGAATTGGAACTATATTCTAAGAATCGATTCGGTCAAATTCACGAGAATGAGTCATTGGCTATCCCACCTATCTTATTGAATAAGGCGATCATGCATATCGTATGCAACATTCATCCGAGTAGTCTACCCTACCTCTGGGAATGATTCTCCAAATCTTTGGATAAAGAGAAAAGGGATAGAGTCTCTCTTGGATAATGGCAAGTCGAGGTTATCACAAGTCAATAGTAGTCAAATCTCGGATTCGAGCATTGAATAGCGGTTTAGTCGTCCTCGAAGTATCTTTAGAAACGAGGAATCATATGCTTGTATATTGGTGCAAACTTGAATATGATTGACTACTACTGATTTCGACTTGTAGTCGATTAAGGATGATCATTAAGTTGATCTCGGGCTCGGTGTTTACTCATAGTGCTTAGAATTTCCTTTTTAGTGCAGGAGTAATTCCGAGTCGATAAGCCGATATCACTTCATCGTGAAAACAATGAAGAGATAGCTTAGAAGGATCTTCTCGGTCATAAGAAGTCAAAAGCATATTGAGAGAAGTACCTTTGATTGGAAGGACATTACGTTTCAATCTAAAGATCGTCTCGAGTCGACAACCTAGCTAATCGAGTGTACCAAGTCGAGTGCTTGGAGAGTACGGCATTGATGGATATGTCTCATCTGCTTTTAGAGCAAGTGAGAGAGTGTTGTGAATAAGATGAGAAAGGGTGTGCTCTAAAAACAATCGTTGCTTGTCATTTCGTGCAAGTGGGAGATTGTTAGGTGTAGTGCCGAAAGACAATTTGTGTAATTGTTTTTAATAATGAATGGCAGAATTTATCTCACCTTATTACTTGCTTTGTGCTTGTAAAGTAATACACAGCTGCAAACCACTAAGTATATACGTATGTAACCACTTAACTTTCGGTGTATGGATTACACGTGAGGATTGAGTTAGTGGTGGTATACTTAAGCGATTAGTCCGTGGTGAACTTAATAAGAGTTTAGGGTCTCTTGATTAAAACACCAATAATCGCCCGAACACCTTAGGGTGTGATAGTCTTATCGGTTTGTCGGTAGAGGGTACTCACGTGGGGCATTTATATATGATGGCATTCATATAGAATTTGGACCGATTTAATCGAATTTCTCGATATAATTCCGTAATCGAGGAATCTTATTAAATCATTAGATGATCATATATGGATCAACCTTAATCTGAGGTGATCACGAGTCTTTGCTTGTCGGGGTAGTGTTTGATGTATTAATTACGGTTCACTTAAATATGTGTTCCAAGCCACTTCTCATTGGCACTATCTCAGGATGAGTGAGTAGTTACGATTTTCTGAGACATGGAATCCATTCCTCACGTGGGAAGTAGAGAGGCGATCCCTTATTTGTTAGCCTTAAGAAAGTGATCGATCCGGGAGTTCATATTAGACTAATTGATCACTAGTCGGATATGTGAACTAATTGATCATCGAGGGTTAATGGTAAATAAGGATAAGATATTACGAGTCGGGTTCACGGAGACTTCCCACTCGAGAATGGGCGATCTATGGAGAGGTTAATCCGTATGTAGTGATTATATCAATGGACACTTATTCACTCACTATGGGTTGAGTATAAGTATACATCTATAATCGGTAGAGTTCGATTCGGGTTTATGGTGGCGTAATCCCGGAATTAATAATTAATGTACTTATTACATTCGATGAATAATTAATTATTGGAGCTCTTGGTTATAGTCCATGGTCACGATGTGGCTTACGTAATTCGGACTAATAATCTTGTTATTTGGGCCTCAGTGACAATTAATTGGCTGGGCTAATTAATTGATATGCATGGATATTATTTAGTTGGGCTAAATAATATAATACACATAAAAGACATTTCATGTGGGCTTTATACCCTAAAAGTGGCGCCTCATATTCATTATTTATCACAAGAATTAATTTTTGTGATGTGGAAAATAAAAGATATTCTTGTTATATGATTGGTTGGATGACTTGTTATTTGATTTCCTATTGGTCAATACATGTCACAATTAGTCATTAAGGAAAATATCCTTTTATTTTGTTTAATTAATTATTTATTTAATTAATTAATACTTGGAGGCCAATGATTTACTCTCCTATAAAAGGAGAGTTATTCCAAGGGAAATTGCAAGGCAAATTTCGACCACTATGATAAAAAGGGAGAGGAAAATTAGTTTTTCTTGCCTAGGGTTTTTGGAAGAAGAAAAACTCTTGGTGTTGCATATCAAGGAGGTTCGTGTATCAAGAAGGGTGTCCACCAACCGCCGTTTGGAGAACACATCGGAAGATCTTGGCTTCTCTTCCTACTATTGGTAACATGATCTTAACCCCCTTGTAGTAGTTTAAGTCCTTTAATTATGTATTGTGATGTATGAATCGTGATCCATCCCATTGCGCATAGATCTAACTTTCGTTTAGATCTAAGAACTACCTCGCTTGAGGATGGGTATGGATACGACTTGACGGTAATAGCGGGACCGAGGTTTAAGCTCAAGTAGATGGATATTTATTCTTTTTATGCTCTTCCTTTTCAACAGTTTGAGAGGCAATTTCTTAGTATCTTTTCAGTTTATTTGGGATGTAATAAAGTAAACAACATTTATTTCGTTGTTGTCGTTTCACTTTCTGAGACGTAGATTTTGGGACATGTTGATCCTTTTGATTGTCGTTTGACTTTCTATTCCGAGTAATCTTTAGATTTTATTTATTCGCTTTTACTACGATTGATTATTACGAGGCTTATGTATATATTAATTTTGATTTATTAAAAGTTAATATATGCATGCTGGCGTTCTTGACGGATAAGTACTCGGTATCCGGGCAGGCGTCTGAGAACACTTCTTCAAGTACTTGAAAGAATCCCAACTCAAGTTAATCACGAGCGGTTTTGTTCCTTATAACACTAGATGTTATGCTAATAAGAACAAATTAATTGATAGTTGCAACGTAGCGTATTAAATATGTTCTGTGATGGATGGCAATACATGAGTTCATAGATGCTAGAAACCCGGCCTACACTCGTTTTGAGATGACAATTTCAACAAATTCAAAAGAATACACATACACAATCAATGAAAAATAAAAATAAAAAAGATCATTACTAAAGTTATTAATGATCATGAAATGGTTCGAGATAAATGTAATTTTGATTTTCTTCATATATGAACAAAATTGCTAATTAAGTGTAATATGTAATCCTATAATGACGTACCAAAAATATCAAGCTTAGCTTTAAGTAGGGGTGAGGAAAAAAAATTCAACAAATCAATCCAAACCGAAAACTAGACCAGTCTCGATCCAAACCAAAATGACCCAAATCAATTTCAAATTGAATTAATTGGTTTGGTCTCAAACCAAAAAGAATTGCAATGGTTTGGTTTTGGTTATTTTTAAGGGGGAGTGGTTTAAAAAGACAAAAAAGAGATGAAATATAAGAATCAGGACAGTGGAAATGTAAATTGGGTGATAAGGACAAATCTCACATTCATAACCCCAAATCCACTATTTTTCTTATGATGAAGCGATCTCAAATCACTTTATTTTGCTACATTGGATATGTCCTTTTACTAAGAAAAATATTCCTTTGTCATCTTCATATATTTTATGTTCAAATTGTCATTTTTGACAGTATACCCTCTTTTAATTCACCCCAACAAAGCGCAAACCCAAGCGAATTGATTATGATAAAGTGCAACATGATAGCTTTCAAGAATGCTTAGATCAACAGGTAAAAGATACATCGCCCTCTCATCCACAAAATTCAAAATCATCTAAGACCCAAGAAAGCACTCAAAATATTTCTTCAGCAGCCCAAAGAGCACTAACACCGAGCAAAGCGAGTTTGGATAAGGATAGAAAGCTCTCTACGACTTTTGAATAATTCGACGACAAAGTGAAGAAAAGAAAAATCACTCTTCTAATATCGAAAATAAGACCATCACATGGGAAGGGAGTATCAATATGTAAAGAAAAAAACAAACCACTGACCAAAAACAAAATTTGTCTTCATAACCGTGTTAACCAATGTATCCTCAAGCATGCAGGCGCTTAAAAAAATTGGTCCATTTAATTTGCTAACTTGCAGCGGATTTTTTTTCTATTTTTTTATTTTTAACACCAAAACATAAAACGCGTTGCCAACTATTAATTTGTTCTTATTATTATTGCACCGCACCAAATTTATCATACACCTTACCTACCACACACCACACCAAAATTAATCTACTTTTTAAAAGTCAGTCATGGAGAAGAAGGAAAAAAACGTTTTTTTCGTAAATGTATTGTGAGAATTGACTTTAAAAAAACACGATATTCCGAATCCAAAAAAGTCTTTCAAAATGTTGATTCGGTATGATACGTGTGGTGTACGGGTAGAATCATATTGCCGTGAAGAAAAAAAAAGACTCCATAAAAATATTGTTAAAAAATTAAAAAATTATGCAATGTAGACTCAATCTAAGGTTTAGCTAGCTAGACAGGAACATTTTCATATGATGACTTTCTTGGACTTAACTAAATTAAAATAAAAAGGAAAACATGGGATGGAAGGACTGCGTTAATTAAATAACTGGAAAGGAAAGTAGTCTAAATCGAAGGAGATATTAAATTAATATATCGAACACCTAATAGGATGTAGTTAACGAGCAATCAACTGTTTTGGTTCGGCATGTGTAGCTATAAATAGATAACCTAATATGATTAATGTCCTCATCGCTTAATTAGTTTCCTCATCAATAATATTAATTGAAGCTTGATAAATATTGATTGATTGAGAAGCTTGATAAATATAGTGATCATGGTGAAAGGTGCAGTTTTGGTTCTCGTTGTAATCATGCTTGCAGTGTGTTGTAACGTGGGAGGCGGTTCAAAGAGAATATGCCAATCTTCTCTTCCGATGGATTAATATTAATGCATAAAGCACATGGTGTGTCGGCGCATGTTACTTGGCGGGATAAGTACTGATAAGAAGAAACCAGTAACGATGAAGATGATGATGATGAAGAAAATGGTGATGATAGCGGTGGCGGTGAAGGTGAAGGTGGGAATGTACCCCGCAAAAATGGTAAAATAAAGGGCATGGCGGTGACACAGAGTAAGATTGGTACTATGGTGCAGTCCCGAAAAATTGGTCATCTCTTCAACTTTATAAGGGACTCTTCACGGGAACTTTTAATTTTATGCGGTAGTGTATTCGCATGCCGCTGGATACACTATACAGAAAATTTACCCGCCACTTTAATATGTTTTTGATCACTGCTTTATTTGGTTTGATTTTGACGTGTTTGTTACAAGTTACATGTGTGTTTCGTGATCGACTATCATTTGTGTTTTTGTTTCAGTTTGTTTTGTGTAATAAATGGATAGTCGATCATAATGTTTGTTTTCTGTTTGTGTTTCCTAATTAATTAAGTTCACTACAAGAATGTACTCTAATGTGTTTGAATTAATGTTCCTTTTTCTTCACTCTGGCTTTGTCTTTTTCTTGTTTTTCATGAGTATTACTTTTCTTATTTGTATTTCTAATATATATAATTTTTCGCTCTTTCTTAGCTACGAGATATTTTCATTTATGGTACGCACTAGAAAATTGCTAGAGTTGAGTTGACTGATTCAAATATGTGTTGGAAGCCTTAAGTCCATGGAAAAATCGAACTCTAAAACCTTCAAAATAACCACCTCCTCCAGCATCATTGTTTGGTTTTCAGAGTTACTGAAGACATGGTTCAATCAGTGTTATCTTACCTGGTCTCTTTATTGGCTCAAAAAAATGATACCAGTTCACCAATTCAACAGGTGGTGGGTCAAAAATATGATCAAAAAAATATAATTTCGTATCATCATTCCCAAATATTCTAACATCATTCTAAAAATTCATTGGGTAGTTGAAGCATATATTATTTAGGGATAGGGACCAGAAGGGCACAGTTAAAAATATCTCAAGCGAAAAGGACATTAAATATTCAAATTATTAGTTTAGGACAATCTTATAATTAAAGAAAGTCGAATCACTGACGGAAAAGCTCAAACTTTTGTTTTATTTAAGCGATGAAAAATTGATGGATGAATTGATCTGGTGCTTTGCTCCTTTATATATGAGAGAAATCCGAAAAAAGATAAACCTACTATTATTTATTTGAATAAATTATGATAATTCGTCATATAATAACTTTATCTCTTCTTTTCACTCCATCTGTTTATCTCTTGTGGCTTATCTTTCTAATCCCTCCCTCAAACGATGCTGGTTTGGAGGTTGAGTGTGTTCGGTGATAATAATTCGGTGGTATTTGGAGAGGTGTGTCGACTCGCGGCTCTTTAAAGTCCATTAGTAGTGATTTTGAGGCATCTCCGACCGGCGGCTCTTCGAAGTCCATTAATAGTGATTTTGGAGGCATCTCTCCACTCCGGCGATTCTTCGGGCCATAGTTGTGATATTTTTGGAAGGCATCACCATCCCGCCGCGCGTCTTTCGGCTCTTCAAAGTGCTTTTGTTTTGTGGAATTTGGCGTTGTCAATGACTTTCAATTCTTGATTTATGGCTGCAGCGTGTCTTTCGGCTCTTTCAACGAGTCTAACGATCGTGAAATTTTGTTTTTAATGACATCGACCTCCAATTGCAATTATTACTATGGATCTGCAATAAAATGATGTTACGGACCGTTGAATATATAAAATATTAATTATCTGCCACCCATCAGCTTAAGTTTTTTTGGAGAGATGATAGTTCAACACGAACTTCTAGTTAACACTTTGAGTGTTTATATCTATAATTTTCACACAAATATATTTGATTTAAGGTAATAAAAGTTTTACGAGAATAACAAACGTTTACATGCTCGCCTATGTTTGTATTTTACTCGTTTTTTTTAAACATTAAACAAATACAAACTTATACAAGTCAAACTCCAACTTCTTCGATTACAACACTAATGTTATGCTAATCCCTAGAACATTAAATGAACACTCGCAAACAAATTAGGTATTTAATTTCGTTAGTATGCGTGATCATTCATTTCTTTATCTTAATGAACCAAGTTTTAACACTATTACAAGCTCGATTCCTAAGCGAACTAACACAAGCTTGGCTTATAAGCGTTTGACTATAATCGTGAATCTGCTTATATAGATAAATCAAGAGATTCAATTAGGTTCGGTGTATTTTAGTTGAGTTGTATTGTGTTGGATATTATGTTTTTGGACTTTGTTGGATTCTTGTCTAGTACCATACTTGACCTAATAAAAAAAAATCATTGTCGTTCACAAAAAAATTAAATAAATAAATCGATAGACAACCTAAGCTCGAACACATAAGATAATAAATTATATATGAATTTGATATATACTTTGAAGCATATAATTTGTTTATAGAGTTCTTATATTACTTTTTGTACTACATACGAATATTGTTTTATAAAAAAAAATTAACCACAAAATTTTAGTTTTATTATAAGATCTATCTAGATGAGAGACATCCAAATTTTAGTTTTATACTTTGTTATTTATTCATTTTGATTTTTTTATACCTCAACAAACTGAACTCAAAGTCGAGCTTGAGCCGGAAGACAAATGTACATTTAACGAGCGAACTTCATCACGAACTCAAACAATTTGTCCTTATAAGCGAGCCAAGATTAAAGATTATATTTTATTCGTTTATGAAATGAGCGATCACGAACAAGTTCTTGATCTAACCAAACATAGCATGAACTCAATTTTTGTGCGTTTATTAAACAAAAAATCATGAATAACAGCGTGGCCTAAACAAACACTAGTTTAAGCAGCGTATATTTGGTTTATTTTCGACATTATAACTAACTGTATTAACAATAACAAATTGATAGTTGGCAACGCGTATTATGTTTGTGATGAATGGATGGCAATACATGAGTTCTAAGATGCCCTTGACTTCGTTTGAGAAATTGAGATGGCAAGTTTGACAAGTTTTAAAAGGATACATTGGTAATGAAGACAAGTTTTGTTTTTGTCAAGTTGTTTGTATTTTTCCCTTACACATTGATACTCCCATTTCCCCGTTGATATTCTTTATTTTTAATTTACAAAATCTAAACTCATTTGGGATACGAGTTATGCAGTATGTGTTTCTAACTCGATTTTGTTCTAAAAAATACAGTTATTTTTCCACGTTGTCATCAACCGACGTAGTTTTGATAGGAGAAAAAAAATCTACGGTTAGATCATTTTCATATTTGGATGCATGTGTGGTTATATCACATCTACTTGAGAGAACATGTAAAACCCCGAAAATCCAATAAGGGTATATTTGTCAAAAGAAAAATATATTTATTTTCCTATTTGTTACTAAGACCTAGAAGATTTAATTAAAAAGGATTTTTATTTAATTTCATTAAAGGGATATTTTAAGGTATTTAAAGGAAATAAAACCAAAATTAATCCATTAGTCGATACGTTCATTATTCTGAATTCTGAGAAAGAAGGGTGCGACGCATCGGAGGAAAAGAAAAAGAGAAGAACACAATCTTCCAACCCGGGGTTGATTAGTTGAGTTTTTGTGTAGACGATAGTAGAAGATTTTGATCATCGCGAGGAGAGGATCGTTTTATACAAGCGATTCGATAAACGGTAAGAATTCTTTTTGCCCTAGTTTAGATCTCCTACGTTCTTGAGGTGTGATTCTGCGTTTTTGGTAATTTTAGAGTTGTCTAATCGTAGATCGTATTTGATTATCGTAGGAGAATCGTAGAGGAGTTTGGTGTTGAAGATTTCAAGCAACACAATCTTTTGATTTCGTTTTGCTCGGAAAAGATCAAAGGTAAGGGTGTTCTTAAGCGGTGTTTGTGTGCGTTTTATGCTGATAAAATTGTAGGCTTGGGGTTGGTATAAGGTTGGAAAAGTTTGGAGTAAGTTACGGATAGAATCGGGATCGAAAAAGGGCTGATTTCAAGGTTCAACCGTCAATGTGCACACATGCTGTGTAATGTGCGCACAATGTGACAGAAACTTGGAATTTGGCTCTGCTTTCGACCAATGTCGCTGCATGAAGCGCGATGTCGCGCACACTCTGGAGGTGAATGTGAAAGTGGGGTTCCAGGTGATTGATGTCTTGCACATTGGAGGGGTAATGTGTGCACATTAACTTGATTTTCCTTTTGATGATATTTTTGAATGTTTGATTGGTTGGATGCCTTTGAGGGCATTCCATGTTATTTTACAATGTCTAACATCAACTTATGGTAGCCTTGGTATCAAATCGCACCACAACTGAGACCCTATACAAGGAGAAGGTGGGAGCACCGGAAGGCTTTGTTTAGGCCTTGTGGGACATTGACTTAGTAGTCAATGATTCTTTTACAACGTGCTAGGTAGTGTAACTAGATGTATATGACTAGAAGTCCTAAGGAACCTTATACGTGAATGAACCAGGTGGTTTGAAATTAACTCGTAAATACATAAGTGGTTGTCTAAAAGCTAAGACGTCAATAGGCACCTTTCTAAATCGAAGCATGGGAATCTTGCAACCGTTTTGAGTTATGTGTCAAGGGACAACGTGTAACTTCCCACATGGAGACCTACGTCCATGCCCCCTTGAGAGGTGCTTAATATGTCTCGGTGCATTCTCACCATGCACAGTGTCCTTTGATATTGGTGTAACAAACTTATGTGCGTGAGGTTATACTATGTGATCTAGTAAAGGGTGAGAGTGATCTCAATGCAACCTATGTGGTAGAGCTTGTAGAATATAATTGTTATATGTGATATATATCTTTTATATATTGTATGTAGCTGTTTCTTCTACCCTTTACTAAGTACGTAAGTACTTACCCCTCTCTTTATTTTGTCCCCACCCGAGAAGGTGATTATCGGGGACGACGATGGGTATGGATACGGCGACAGTTATGGCGGGGCGAGGTTTAAGCTCAAGTAGATGGATATTTATTCTTTTATGCTCTTCCTTTTCAACAGATTTGAGAGGCAATTTCTTAGTATCTTTTCAATTTATTTGGGATGTAATAAAGTAAACAACATTTATTTCGTTGTTGTCGTTTCACTTTCCTTGAGCGTAGATTTTGGGACATGTTGATCCTTTTGATTGTCGTTTGACTTTCTATTCCAAGTAATCTTTAGATTTTATTTATTCCGTTTTACTACGATTGATTGTTACGAGGCTTATGTATATATTAATTTTGATTTATTAAAAGTTAATATATGCATGCGGCGTTCTTGACGGATAAGTACTCGGTATCCGGAAGCAGGCGTCTGAGAACACTTCTTCAAGTACTTGAAAGAATCCCAACTCAAGTTAATCACGAACGGTTTTGTTCCTTATAACACTAGATGTTATGCTAATAAGAACAAATTAATTGATAGTTGGCAACGCGTATTAAATATGTTCTGTGATGGATGGCAATACATGAGTTCATAGATGCTAGAAACCCGGCCTACACTCGTTTTGAGATGACAATTTCAACAAATTCAAAAGAATACACATACACAATCAATGAAAAATAAAAATAAAAAGATCATTACTAAAGTTATTAATGATCATGAAATGGTTCGAGATAAATGTAATTTTGATTTTCTTCATATATGAACAAAATTGCTAATTCGTGTAATATGTAATCCTATAATGACGTACCAAAAATATCAAGCTTAGCTTTAAGTAGGGGTGAGGAAAAAAAATTCAACAAATCAATCCAAACCGAAAACTAGACCAGTCTCGATCCAAACCAAAATGACCCAAATCAATTTCAAATTGAATTAATTGGTTTGGTCTCAAACCAAAAAGAATTGCAATGGTTTGGTTTTGGTTATTTTTAAGGGGGAGTGGTTTAAAAAGACAAAAAAGAGATGAAATATAAGAATCAGGACAGTGGAAATGTAAATTGGGTGATAAGGACAAATCTACTGTTCATAACCCCAAATCCACTATTTTTTTGTGATGAAGCGATCTCAAATCCATTTTATTTGCTACATTGGATATGTCCTTTTACTGAGAGAAAAATATTCCTTTGCTATCTTCGTATATTTTATGTTCAAGTGTCATTTTTGTGAGTATACCCTCTTTTAATTCACCCCAACAAAGCATAAACCCAAGCGAATTGATTATGATAAAATACGCTTATGATAGCTTTCAAGAATGCTTAGATCAACAGGTAAAAGATACATCGCCCTCTCATCCACAAAATTCAAAATCATCTAAGACCCAAGAAAGCACTCAAAATATTTCTTCAGCAGCCCAAAAGAGCACTAACACCGAGCAAACGAGTTTGGATAAGGATAGAGAACTCCTACGACTTTTGAATAATTCGCTTGACAAAGTGAAGAAAAGAAAAATCACTCTTCTAATATCGAAAATAAGACCATCACATGGGAAGGGAGTATCAATATGTAAAAAAAAAACAAACCACTGACCAAAAACAAAATTTGTCTTCATAACCGTGTTAACCAATGTATCCTCAAGCATGCAGGCGCTTAAAAAAATTGGTCCATTTAATTTGCTAACTTGCAGCGGATTTTTTTTCTATTTTTTTATTTTTAACACCAAAACATAAAACGCGTTGCCAACTATTAATTTGTTCTTATTATTATTGCACCGCACCAAATTTATCATACACCTTACCTACCACACACCACACCAAAATTAATCTACTTTTTAAAAGTCAGTCATGGAGAAGAAGGAAAAAAACCTTTTTTTCGTAAATGTATTGTGAAATTGAGCTTTAAAAAACACGATATTCGAATCCAAAAAGTCTTTCAAAATGTTGATTCGGTATGATACGTGTGGTGTCACGGGTAGAATCATATTGCCGTGAAGAAAAAAAAAGACTCCATAAAAATATTGTTAAAAATTAAAAATTATGCAATGTAGACTCAATCTAAGGTTTAGCTAGCTAGACAGGAACATTTTCATATGATGACTTTCTTGGACTTAACTAAATTAAAATAAAAAGGAAAACATGGGATGGAAGGACTGCGTTAATTAAATAACTGGAAAGGAAAGTAGTCTAAATCGAAGGAGATATTAAATTAATATATCGAACACCTAATAGGATGTAGTTAACGAGCAATCAACTGTTTTGGTTCGGCATGTGTAGCTATAAATAGATAACCTAATATGATTAATGTCCTCATCGCTTAATTAGTTTCCTCATCAATAATATTAATTGAAGCTTGATAAATATTGATTGATTGAGAAGCTTGATAAATATAGTGATCATGGTGAAAGGTGCAGTTTTGGTTCTCGTTGTAATCATGCTTGCAGTGTGTTGTAACGTGGGGAGCCGGTTCAAAGAGAATATGCCAATCTTCTCTTCCGATGGATTAATATTAATGCATAAAGCACATGGTGTGTCGAGGCGCATGTTACTTGGCGGGATAAGTACTGATAAGAAGGAAACCGGTAACGATGAAGATGATGATGATGAAGAAAATGGTGATGATGACGGTGACGGTGAAGGTGAAGGTGGGAATGTACCCCGCAAAAATGGTAAAATAAAAGGGCATGGCGGTGACACAGAGTAAGATTGGTACTATGGTGCAGTCCCCGAAAAATTGGTCATCTCTTCAACTTTATAAGGGACTCTTCACGGGAACTTTTAATTTTATGCGGTAGTGTATTCGCATGCCGCTGGATACACTATACAGAAAATTTACCCGCCACTTTAATATGTTTTTGATCACTGCTTTATTTGGTTTGATTTTGACGTGTTTGTTACAAGTTACATGTGTGTTTCGTGATCGACTATCATTTGTGTTTTTGTTTCAGTTTGTTTTTGTGTAATAAATGGATAGTCGATCATAATGTTTGTTTTCTGTTTGTGTTTCCTAATTAATTAAGTTCACTACAAGAATGTACTCTAATGTGTTTGAATTAATGTTCCTTTTTCTTCACTCTGGCTTTGTCTTTTCTTGTTTTTCATGAGTATTACTTTTCTTATTTGTATTTCTAATATATATAATTTTTTTCGCTCTTTCTTAGCTACGAGATATTTTCATTTATGGTACGCACTAGAAAATTGCTAGAGTTGAGTTGACTGATTCAAATATGTGTTGGAAGCCTTAAGTCCATGGAAAAATCGAACTCTAAAACCTTCAAAATAACCACCTCCTCCAGCATCATTGTTTGGTTTTCAGAGTTACTGAAGACATGGTTCAATCAGTGTTATCTTACCTGGTCTCTTTATTGGCTCAAAAAAATGATACCGGTTCACCAATTCAACAGGTGGTGGGTCAAAAAATATGATCAAAAAAAATATAATTTCGTATCATCATTCCCAAATATTCTAACATCATTCTAAAAATTCATTGGGTAGTTGAAGCATATATTATTTAGGGATAGGGACCAGAAGGGCACGGTTAAAAATATCTCAAGCGAAAAGGACATTAAATATTCAAATTGCCGTTTAGGACAATCTTATAATTAAAGAAAGTCAGAATACACAACGGAAAACTCAAACTTTTGTTTTATTTAACTGATGAAAAATTGATGGATGAATTGATACGGCACTGCTCCTTTATATATGAGAGAAATCCGAAAAAAGATAAACCTACTATTATTTATTTGAATAAATTATGATAATTCGTCATATAATAACTTTATCTCTTCTTTTCACTCCATCTGTTTATCTCTTGTGGCTTATCTTCTAATACCCTCCCTCAAACGATGCCTGGTTTGGAGGTTGAGTGTGTTCGGTGATAATAATTCGGTGGTATTTGGAGGGTGTGTCGACTCCGGCGGCTCTTCTAAAGTCCATTAGTAGTGATTTTTGAGGGCATCTCCGACCGCGGCTCTTCGAAGTCCATTAATAGTGATTTTGAGGGCATCTCCACTCCGGCGATTCTTCCGGGGCCATAGTTGTGATATTTTGGAAGGCATCACCATCCCGGCGACGTCTTTTCGGCTCTTCAAGAGTGCTTTTGTTTTGTGGAATTTGGCGTTGTCCAATGACTTTCAATTCTTGATTTATGGCACACGCGTGTCTTTCGGCTCTTTCAACAGTCTAACGATGCGTGAAATTTTGTTTTTAATGACATCAGCCTCCAATTGCAATTATTACTGTGGATCCGCATTTTTTCTGAATCACACTTGAAAATATATATAATTTGGATGCCTGAAGAAAAAATATAATGCTATATGACAAGATTAATCATTCTCATTACCGACTAATATGATGAGTGGAAGCTAAACAAACTGGATTAAAAAAAGGGGGAATGACGCGTTTAAGCTTATGAACTTTGTGGTTTGCAACATTAAGTTTTGACCCCATGCACGCATATATGAAAGAAAATGAAAAAAGGGGAAAACCTTATAAAACCTTGTTTTGACAAAAATACCCCCATCGAAATTCCCTTCATATATTATCCCAAACACCCTAATTCTATTAACAAAATTCCCCAAATTTGCCCCTTCGATTAAACACTACTGCAAGCTCCCAAATTTCACCCTCCAATTCTTTCCAAATTCACCGCATGAACACAGACTCGAACTTGTGATCAACAATTTGTATCAACATTCTCTATTCTCCAACCGAAGTCGATCAACAGAAACTTGAAGGAGCCATTTGGAACATTCGAGCGAATCTCTCAAAATGTACGATTTTGTTGGTGGGTTATAAATCACGAATATTGGTATGTGCATGTATGATATTGGGATGCGATTAGTTAAATTTTGTGGTGTGCATGTATGATCTTGGGATGTGATTAGTTAAATTTTGTGGTGTTGAATCATTTGTTAGGTCAAACAATGTCGGTGATGTGTTATTAGTTGTTGGTGTTGAATTAAAATTTCTTATTTGTTTCAACTGTATTCACATTCATTTGTTCTTTAATTCGATTGATAACTTAATTCGATTGAATTGAAATTTCTTATTTTGTTGGTTATAGATAAGTTGAAAAAATGCCGTTGATTTATGCACTTAGCGAAGAAGAAAGGTTAGCAAAATGTGAAGTTGTTTCCCGATGTTCAATTGGTAAAACAATTGAAGTTTATGAAAAGCTTAACGACAAGCACAAAGAAATGTTGGAGCAGTCTTGTTTTGGACACTTAATACATTTGAAGGATATGCAAGCCAACATGATAATACATCAGTTGTTAATGAGGTTGGCGAGTCCATGGAATGTAGATGCCAATGTGTTTTGGTTCAAAGTCGGAGCCAAAAAAATACGATTTAGTGTAGAAGAATTTGCGTGGTCTCTTGGTTGGCGACGGTAGCAATGTCGATAAAGGGGTAGGAAAAGAGTCTAGATTAGTTAAGAAGTATTTTAAAAACTTATCGAAAGTGTATAGGAAGGATGTGTGGGCAAAGTTTAAACGCATTAAGGATGCTGATGGCCGTTACAAGCTTGGCTTGATCGTTATATCGACGTACGTTGTGTGGGGATCGGAAGAGAGACATGCGGTGGGTTGGTGGATCTTTAAGTTGATTGAGGATTTGGATGCTTTCAATAAGTATCCATGGGGAAACGCTTCTTATGAAGCCACTGTCTATGTTTGGAGGAGGGACATGAGGGATTCTTTCAAAAATCCCCCGATCGGATATACTTTATATGGTTTTCCGCACGCTTTGAAGGTATGTATAAGCCAAATCCAGTGTTTTAATTCACAATATATATATATATATATATATTATATATATATATATTATGAATTAAAACACTGGATTTGGCTTATATATTATATATATATATATATATATATATATATATATATATATAGGGTTGGGTTCTACATACATACCATACTATCCATACATACTACATACTGCATCGATCACTATTTTAGTGCACTGGTTATTGTTTGAGTGCACCTAGTTATTGTATAAAGCTGTTATTGTTTATTATATAAAAGCTGTTAGGAAACTAGGTGCACTCAAACAATAACAAAAATACACTAAAATAATGATCGATGCACTATTTTAATAGTAAGTACAGTAAGCATGGATCAATAGGTATGTATATGAACCCATTTCTATATATATATATATATATATATATATATATATATATATTGGCTTATACATTATATATATATATATATATATATATATATATATATATATATATATATATATATATATATATATATATATATATATACATATACATACATATATATATATATTGGCTTATACATTTTATATATATATATATATATATATATATATATATATATATATATATATATATATATATATATATATATATATATATATATATATATATATATATATATATATATATAGCTTGTTAAAGTTTTTGATTATGTCCGGTCCATCACTTGAATGTAAATGCATCGTAGGTTTGGGCACTTGAAGCTATTCCTTCTTTAAGGAAGTTTGGTGAGATTGTTGACGAACTCTCCCAAGGTTGATGAAGTGGGGAGCGGTAAAAAGGGTCAGCTCTTCTGTAATTCAACTTCTTCTTCAATCAAGAGTGGTAGTGATGTTTAATTTGTATATTAAATTTGGTATGTACATGCAGCCTCCACATTATTTATGAGTAGTATATAATGCAGGTGGAGGCGGTTTGAAAGTGGTTCCATCCGAAGCTGAAAAGGAAAAAGCTTATTTTTTGATGCCCCGGGAAGATGAAGTTGAAGATGATGAAACTGACAATGCACCTGAGCAAGCAACGGGTAACGTTGATTATGAAAAGTTAACGGAATTGGTAAAAATTGTTGTGAGTGAAGAGAACAAAAGAATGTGCGAAGAGTTGGTAAAAGTTGCTGAAGAGAACAAAAGAATGTGCGCTTTAGTGGATACGCTCCAGCGTAAAGTTAAATTGATGGAGGTTCGTCTTTGTTGTGCATGTGAAAAATGCAAAAATGATGCTTACATGCAAGTGAAATGGAAGGTCATGGAGAGTTGAATGAAGTGGAAGATGAAACTGTGGAGGCATCCCGAAACGTCAAAGGTATGAAGTTCAATTTGTCCTTTATGTTGTTTATAAAGGAGAGAACTAGTTTATAACATTTTATTTCTTGAAATTATGATTGAGAAAGCGGCCGTAGTTGAAGAGAAGGAGGTAGTGGATGAACCTAATGCCCGGTTGAGGAAACGGTCGTAGTTGAAGAGAAGGAGGTAGGGATGAACCTAATGCCCGGTTGAGGAAACGGTCGAAAACCGAAGCGGTGAAGGTATAATGTGAATCTTGTCCTTTTGATTTGTTCATTATGTATTTGATGATAGAATTAGTTCATAACATTTTATTTCTTGAAATTATGATGTAAATGGTGGCATAGAGGAGGAACAAGTCGATATAAGGGAGGAAGGTGAGGGAAACCCAAACGGCGAAGGCAATTAATCTGTCTTTTATGTGTTTTGGTGAGATTGGTGAGAGAATTAGGCTATAATGTTAAATTTGTCCATGTGTTTGTTTTTGTGAGATAATTAATTAGCTCATAACATTTAGTTTCTTGAAATTATGATTAGAAAATTCCGTAGTTGAAGAGATGGATGAGGAGGAAGTCGATGAAATCGTAAACGAGTGTATGGAAGGTGGCATGGAGGAGGAGCAAGCTGAGATAAGAGAGGAAGAAGAACCATCTATAATAAACGTGGGGGGAAAGGTGATGAAGATGTGAACGTCGTGGAGGAACCTGCTGCGATGTAGGCCAAAGTGTTGAGGGAAACCCAAACGGTGAAGGTATAATGTTAAATTTGTCCTATATTTGTTTGTTTTGGTGAGAGAATTAATTTATTCATAAAATTTTGTTTCTTGAAATTATGACTAGGTAATGCCTCAGGAGAAGAGAGAGGTGAGGTGAGTAAAAGGGATGTTTTGGAAATCGAAGACGAAGACGATCGGGATGATTTGGAAGAAGAGGGCAGGAAAAAAGGTGTGAAAGGTAGTTTTACAAAAAATAATTAATTTGAGTTTATGTCAGTAGGCCTATATGTGTAATCCAAAGTAATTACGTCATTGAATGTTTTATGAAGTCGTACGTTTCGATCTACCATTGACGCCGAAGAACAGAAGAGCTTGTGACAGCCCTCCTATCAAACTAGCAAAAAAGAGGAAAGTGAAGAAGTTTAATGAGTATGATCCGTTCCAAAAAAATGGATACCGTGCTGATGAAGCTTGTTGACAAGTTTATGGCTTCATGTGAAGACAAGTATCAATGTCATACGGTTAAAGTAAGGGGCGTTTAAACCCTAATTTGTAAACCCTATTTTGATGATTAATTTGATTTTTGTTCCTTTTGATTTACACAGTGAACGTGTGAAGTTGGTTGATGCTGATATCTAAGTAGGGATTTTGAAAGGAATTGCGAACCGCGGCAGAGCTTGCCAAGCAACGTAAGTAGTATTTGCTTTAGATTTTACAAAAACAGCGATTTAGATTGAAATGTATGCTTTTGTTAAGTAGTATTATTTATATTCAGGTGTTGGATAGTTCATTGTGTGAAATTTGATGACCAAAATAGTAACGACCAACCTTAATCGGCAGAGTACCGGGTCGGAAGCACTATAGAGGAGAGCAAGGTCGTATCCCACGAGGAATCAATCGAATACCAAAGTCATTCTCATACTTAGTTTAGGCTAATCAAGTTTGTTCAGGTTTTGATTATGCTAAAACGATATTTAAACTAGAGTAAAGAGAGATAGAGGCATAGCCAAATCACGATTCAATTGAATACTTTCGCCCCTCTAATCGACTATTTGGGAATGGAAACTACCAACCAACCATCCTAATGCTTATATCGACTCGTTCATGGGTGCAAACTCCTAAGATAGTACTAGACGCCATGCAACAACCTAGTACCCTTTGCCCGGTTCAACAGTCCGCCTTCAAGGATTTAACTGACCGAAACAAGATTAAGAACTAGAGCCGCTCGATCTACACCGACAAACCTCGTTACCCAATTGATCTAAACAACTGAGTCAATTGTAAATAACGATCTCAAAACCCTTTTTCCCACACCCCTTCGCAACATACATTTATAAAAGTGGTGTGTGAGTTCATGAACTAGGTGTGCTGATCTAATTCAAGCATTAAGAACAAGTTTTAAGACATGAATTCGTCAATATAACAACAATTAAACACTACCCATTCCCAATTTCATCAATTAGAGGGTGATTTCTTCAACCTTCACATGATTTGGCTATGAAAAGTTTAGCTACTCATAATAAAACTAAAAACAACAATCAAAGATAGAATTAAAGCCATAAATGAAAGAGAAACTGAAATTAATTACCAAAATCGTAGAGAATCGGAGTTTACATCAATCTTTTTCAACACCCATGTCAATTGGTGAAGAAGAAGACCCAAAATGAGAAAATCCAAGATTAGAGAAGAAACTTGAGCTAAAATCTATGCTAGATTGTGTTTAATTTAAGTAAAAGATGATGAAAGAGTGAATTTAGGGAAGAAAAGGGGAAGAGATTCGACCTAGAGATGAAAGGGTGTAAAAATCGAAGTGTAAAAGTGTCTTCAGAATGTCCAAAAAATCTGTGCAAGTGGTATTTATATTCTCCAAAAATGTGCAGGAAAAGTCATTTTGGCGCGCCCCAAAACTGCTTCAGTGACTCTGGTAACTCTCTGTTTCAACTTGGCGCGCCCCAACATCTTTGGCGTGCCCCAGACTTGTTCAGTGACTTATTGTGCATTCTGCTTCAACTTTGGCGTGCCCCAACAGCTTTAGCGTGCGCCAAACTCCTCCAGGCTCCAATTTCTTCACTTTTCTCTATTTTCTTCTATCTCCAACCATTGGTTTCACCTTCATGCGCTCCATGCCTTGTCTCCGGGCTTACGAGCACCTAGATCTGTGTCACAACATCTAACACAACTGAGCATAATTCCACAAGATAGATAGGGCTCGAAAAGGGCCAAAAACATCATAAAATGCCGAGGTTTTCCATCTATATGACGGTTTACCCCATGGTGGACGTGTAATGCGATTTTTGCTCTAAATAAGGTCTAAAACTACCCGGAATGAACCAAAAGTGCCGTAAATTTATTATTTTTTTTATAAAGACAATAAACTTTTTTGAATTTAGAAAGCTGCACTATTCAATTTAAATAGGTTTGAGTCAAAGGCCATCACATACATACAATATAAAAATGAGCTCATGCCCTCCAAATCGTGAAATAGCTCGTAAAAACCAACTCCTCTATAAAAAACACACCACTCTACCACCCCACACTTGCCTAGGCAAGTGTGATCTAGATGAAAAGATTAAGCTTAACTCGTAGGGTGTTCAAGGGAATGTAGACCACAAATAAGGCTTGGGGTCGGGAAATTACGGGCTAAATATGAACGGCTAAGTGTCGGATGGGGTCTAACCATCCTACCAAGACTTAGAGGGTTCTTGTGGAGTATGTCACGGGATTGCTATTTGGCTCTAGTTAGGTCAAAGAAATGCCATAACTGTCATCCCAAACTCTACCAAGGTCGGCCTTACTATTTCGTCTCAAAGTTAATGGTATGAGTTCTAGGTAGCGAATTGTGCCTAAGTCTACCATAATCGGTCACTAGTTACGCGGTTTATGAAATCGAAGCTATACGTGCATAAGTGTCCCATTCACAAGGCAAGGTAGTGTTTAAGTAGCATGCATTTAAGCGTTTACTAAACCGTTTATCCTATCAATGTGATGGCTCAACATACGAATGCAACATCAAAACATTGGAAAATTTTAAAAATAGCTCAATTTTGCTAAAAAGTGACCAAACAATAAGCATACAACACAATGGCTAAAATATCAATGAAGCACATATCATAGCTAAGCCTACCACCCCACTTTAAATGCAACACTTTGTCCTCAGTGTGTGAATGATAAAGGAGAAAGAAGGCTTAGCTTAACCCGGTAGAGAGGCGCAAACCATGTACATGACTCATCCATGAAAGCTCCACTCGAATACCTAAAGCCATGGGACAAAAACACAAAAACGCATGCACGGGAGCGACCACCGTGCCAAAAGCAAGCAACAGATATCGAGATATAATCAAAAAGTGCAAAGTCACATACACGATCATATGAAAAGAAAAGGGGAACCGACTCAGGGCGCATGCGATGCAAAGACAATCAAACAAGTAAAACAACATCCATGCAAAAAGATACGAACCAACATTAGACCGAAGAAGAACCACTCAAAAACAGCACCAAAATCCCCCAAAGTATCACCCTAGACCACTCCTAGCACCAAAAACTAAAGCAAAAACAAAAAGCGGTGGTTTGCCTCCCCAAGGGCCTTTGTTTTACGTCGTCGCTCGACGGAATGACTTATCTGATGTCAAATTTCAGGTTATACTGTTGACACAAAGGTGGAAATGGTGGATAGAAAGCGGGTAATGATGGAGTTATACAGGTAGGAATGTCAAGTTTAAAGTCCTTGACACGACTTGAATCCACCAAATTTTACATTTGGATTCTTTCTCCCTCCATTGGCCTCAAACTCACTCTTCTCGCTCTTTGGCAACTCTTGAGTGCTTTGACTCACTTGAAAGACCTCTATCTTATCAATCCCCTCATTCTTACCCCACTCATCACAAGGATGGCCTACATGCTCATAAACCTTGATGGCGGCGCTCTCATTGTGAACTCTCAAAGTGATCTCCCCGGTTTGCATATCTAGCAAGGCTCCCCATGTAACCAAAAATGGTCTACCAAGCAAAATAGGCATCCTAGAGTTGTTTTCCATGTCTAAGATGACAAAATCAGCCGGGAAAACAATTTTATCAACTTGGACTAGCACATTCTCAACGATGCCTCTAGGGTACCTAATGCACCTATCCGCCATAGAAAGAACCATTCTAGTTGTTCTAATACCATCAAGACCAAGTTTTTATAAGTAGCGTCTGACATAAGATTCACACTAGCTCCTACATCACATAGGGCCTTGAGACTTAGAGCTACCTATCATGCATGGGATTGAAAAACTCCCGGGTCACCAAGTTTAGGCGGAACTCTCTCTTGACAAATCGCAGAACACTCTTCATTACAATAAACCACACTTTGCATTTTAGGCTTTTTCGATAAAACATCTTTAAGAAATTTAGCATACAAAGGCATGTTCATTAAAGCATCAACTAATGGAATGTTTATCGTCACTTTTACGCAAGATGTCAAGGAAACGATTTTGCTTTTTACTTACAACACTCGCTTCTTATCATGAGATGGGGAAAGGGAAGGAACTCGAATCAAAATGAATGCTAGATTGAGATATACCTGAGTTTCCCTTGCTCTCAGAAGTGTTGTTCACATGCTTACCCAAGAGATTTCCTTCGAGTTTCTTGTCTTGCTCAGCTGCTTCATCAAAAACCAACACTTCTTTTGTCTTCTCTACCAACCTTACAACTCTAATTGCCTCATGACTTTCTGTAACCACATCATCATCCTCACCATCATACACTGCAAAGATATCATTTACCTCATTCGGTTTTGTCACGGTATTGCTTGGTAGGACTCGAACCGGTGCGGTATTCAAGTAGTCGGTCAAGTGCCTCATTTGGTTTTCAAGACTTTTCAATGAATCTTCCATATTTACCAAACGTGTATTTGTAATGGTTTTGTATTGCTCCACATTCTTCACAAATGCATCAATAATCATTGTTATGCTTTCTATTGTTGCTTCCCATTGAGGATTCCTCTCTTGATGTTGTGGTTGATGAGACAATCCTAGTGGTGCATAAGGAACTTGTGGAAATGGTTGATGGTCTTGATTCAAATGGTGAGAAAAACCTTCTTGTTGTAACCTTTGACCCATTTCAAGATCCATGATTGCCTTCTCCATAGATTCCATCTGTGCCATTATCAATTTTTGTTGATCTATTTCTATGGTCTCAACTACCTTCTTTTGAGTCTTGCCCTTGTCCCATTGCCTATTGTTAGTAGTAATCCTCTCAATAGTGGCATACACATCCGGGGCCGTCAAGCTCAATAGTGATCCTTCACTTGCCAAGTCCAAGACATTTCTTGCATCATCTCTCAATCCGTAATAAAAAATTAGCATTTGTGACCATATCTCATACCCATGATGTGGACATTTTCTAAGCAAAGCCTTCATTCGGTCCCATGCTTCATAAAGTTGTTCACCCAGCTGCTGTGAAAAGTTTGAGATCTCAGCCCGGATCTCCATTGTTTTATGGAGTGGAAAATATTACGATAAGAAAGCCGAAGTCAAGTCTTCCCACGTATGAAATGAATCATGAGCTTGAGAGTTTAACCAATCAACAGCACTATCTCTCAATGAAAAAGGGAATATCCTCAATCGGATTGCATCAACACTTGCCCCACTTATATTCATTGTCCCGCAAACATTTGTGAACCACATAAAAAACTGATATGGATCCTCTCTCTCAGTTCCATAGAAGAGTGCATGCTCTTTTATCAAATTCCACACATGTGGTTTGATCTCAAAGTCCCTTACATCAATAAGAGGTAAGCGAATGGCATTATGTATAAATCTTTCACGTGGCATGAAATAATCTTTAAGTAATCGGCCTTGGCCTTGAATTGGAGCTTGTTGAATTAGGACTTGTGATACTTGGGAGATTGGCATGAGGTTAATGTTGTGGAATTGGTTGAAAATTGGTGGAGGTACTTGAGCTTGGAACATAGGTTGCTCATTAGTAAATTCCATGACGAGTTTAGATCATAAACTGCACAAACTCAAACAACAAGAAAACAATAAAATAAAAACAACCTAAGCCTAAGTCCTCCAATGACTTAAAAGATATCGATTAACTCTCGGCAACGGCGCTTGAAAACTTGATGACCAAAATAGTAACGACCAACCTTAACCGGCGTGTACCGGTCGGAAGCACTATAGTGGAGAGCAAGGTCGTATCCCCACGAGGAATCAATCGAATACCAAAGTCATTCTCATACTTAGTTTAGGCTAATCAAGTTTGTTCAGGTTTTGATTATGCTAAAACGATATTTAAACTAGAGTAAAGAGAGATAGAGGCATAGCCAAATCACGATCCAATTGAATACTTTCACCCCTCTAATCGACTATTTGGGAATGGAAACTACCAACCAACCATCCTAATGCTTATATCGACTCGTTCATGGGTGCAAACTCCTAAGATAGTACTAGACGCCATGCAACAACCTAGTACCCTTTGCCCGGTTCAACAGTCCGCCTTCAAGGATTTAACTGACCGAAACAAGATTAAGAACTAGAGCCGCTCGATCTACACCGACAAACCTCGTTACCCAATTGATCTAAAAAACTCAGTCAATTGTAAATAACGATCTTAAAACCCTTTTTCCCACATCCCTTCGCAACATACATTTATAAAAGTGGTGTGTGAGTTCATGAACTAGGTGTACAGTCTAATTCAAGCATTAAGAACAAGTTTTAAGACATGAATTCGTCAATATAACAACAATTAAACACTACCCATTCCCAATTTCATCAATTGAGGGTGATTTCTTCAACCTTCACATGATTTGGCTATGAAAAGTTTAGCTACTCATAATTGATGACGGTCAAATTATACCCGTAAAAGTCATCAACGTTGACCTTAAATCGAGATTAATAATATATATTTCATATTAAATCACATGTTTATATTTATTATTTAATGATAAGTGATTATTAATATGATATTTGGTATTTAGCCGTTTTCATTATTAAAAGCCGATTTATTGTGCGATAAATGCTGATTTTGTAGATCACGACAAATCGAGAGGATTAATGTCATTCAATCAATAGATCTCAAGATAATAGAGGAAGAAAATCGGAGCATTAAATGAAAGATTAATCGATCAAGACGAAAGAATGCAAAGTTGGGAACAAGTCGACAAAGAGACGCGTTTAACACGTTTAAAAATGGCTCGGTCGACCGAGCCTAACAATTCGATCGACCGAGAGTGTCGGCTCGGTCACTTGAAGTTTATCCGCGTAAATCGCGTGTATATCTTCTAGATCCTTCCTAGGTCGGCAAAACCTCTATATAAGCAAAAGACTACGAAATTTGTAAAACACACCAACACATACCTTGAATCCCTTCATTCTTTCTTCAATCTTATAGCCTTGATACAATGTAGAATAATTTGAGGTTTCAAAGCAATTTAGAAATTTGCAAATATGTAAGCCTTTATTTTCTGTTTCTTTCTTTTAAGTAATTAATCCCCCCCCAATTATGTTTTATCGTTTGAGTTAATTGTTCATAGTTAGATGATGTAGATCTAGGCTATGACGTTAGGGATGTGGCGATGCCTTGTCTATGAGGATCACATACCCTACGTCCTATACCTAGAGTCTATGTATGAATCTATGTTGTTTAATTACCGTGCATCTATGTTAATTTATATAATTGCTTGACGAATTACTGTTTAATCCGTTGTGTATGATGAAACGCTGAGAGATATATTTAGGGATGCAATCTGAGGGAAAGGACCATTCGGTCGACCGAGGGTCTGTATTCGGTCGACCGAGCCCCCTGTTCATCCGTTAGATAGCCATGTCTTTATGGTTAGGTTAACTTAATAGAATTTATTATCTCAGTAGGTATGGCTATGGCTACGTTACTCGCTTTGTTTAATTAAAACGTGTAAAAAGGAAATACCGATATAAAACTCTTAGGTAGGCTCATGAATTGATCTTCGGACATTCAGCGTTATCTAGGTAGATTTATATTTGGGAATTGCATGCACCTGCTTATACGTAGATCGTAAACTAGCATGAGACTATAACTTGGTAATTGTTAGTTGGATGAGAGTTTGAGTGATCGTTTAGGAAGTACGCCTAACCATAGGAATGTTGCCTGGACGAGGTGTACGGTTAATATCGGCATCCTTAGAGTCGTAAGCGTGTGAGTTATATGAGATGGAGGCACTTAAAAGGCGAAGTCACGTAACAATACCACAGTGATCTAGTGACCTACCGGTGCTAAGTCAAGTTAAAGAGGATGACTCCCGTAGCCAATCTAAGATAGATACAAACGGATTGACAGATTAATAAGTTGGATTTATTATATAAATTATCTAGGTCCAAACGATAAAGACTATAATTGGGGAGGTTAATTACGTTATTTGTCCATGTGTCGTGGTCGTGTCAATTTATCTTTTCTTGTCCTTTGTTGGTCGTAGACCGCCTCTATGTCCTTGACATGTTTAATTAATTGTTTGTATATAAGATGATCCACAATTGGTTCCCCTGTGGGATCGACCTTGATTCACTATAGCTATACTACGATGGGCCTAGTCCTCTTGCTAGTATTGGTTTATGGTGGTCAAGTATATTATAACTGATTGACCCGATCAAGTTTTTGGCGCCGTTGCGGGAACCAACGGTCAATTTTATATATAAATAATTTTCTTATTCATGTCAAGTTTTCTGTTTTAGAGTCTGCTTTTACGTTTTGAGTCCCTCCGGTTGTCTCCGCTTCATCTCGAAAATTCAACTTAAAATAAAAAAATAATAAAAAAAAAATAAAAATTTTATTCGGTCGACCGAGAGACCTCATTCGGTCGACCGAGAACTTATAATATTTTTGTTTTGTTCTTGTCTGCTTTTGTTTACACGGTTTCGATTTGTGTTTTTCGAAGTCCGGAATTTCGGCGTGTCCGTTTATCCTCAGTATGTTTAATCCGTGAGTCCGATAGCGACATGGGAAACCATGTTAAAATCGATCCACGGTCCTGCTTTTGTTTTTCTTCCATTTTGCGAAACCAGGAAGCAATAATCTGAGTCGATAATTTTTCAAGGGTGCTAAGGAAATAACCCAACAACATGTGGAGCTACGAATATGCGATGGGAAAAGCGATGGAAGCAATACCTTTAAAAAAGCACAAAGATGGCTCAATTTTTTTAAAGGCTTAAATTCTTCGTGGTACAATGTTGAAGGCAAGGTACTACCTTTTTTGCTTATGTTTTACTACCTTTTGGTTTTTTGAGCATAAGTTAGCCTATACATGAACCTTAGTATGAATCTTAGCCCGGAGTGGTTTGTAAGATTAATTCTATTAGTGTCGAAGCTCTGCCCCAAATCGGTCTCATCTAGAGGGTGTAAGGAAACATGTAGTCGTTGAAAGGAAGCGAGTGAATAAAGAGTTCCTCGTAGATCCTGTTAAAATCTCTTTGTCCTATGCATGAGATTGCTTCTGCGGCCAGGGAGCAACAAATTGTGTAGTTTAAGCATTCAAAATCTAAAGAAGACGTTGAGTTTTGAGAGAACACAATCTTACGCTCGCGTTGAGTTTTATGGTGATGGCTTCTCGGTGAACCCACCTTAAATGTAAAACGAGATTACGCTTTGGGTGACAATTTAGAAATCGGAGACTCTTAGTACATGGGTTCGGAAATGGTCTAACCATGGTCGGGCGAGTTCAACTCAGCTTCGGCTCAATCGACTTCTCCACGTGTGATGTAATTCTATGCCAGTTCAACAAGACTTAGCATAGCCGATAAGCCTTTCAGGCTAAACGGGCTTAATCTTGATGGATTGGCCTGAACTGTCACATATGTTCCAACGAATAAGACGGCGTAGGCTTGCCTACATAACCGACCTTATTCGGAGTACTTAGATTCATTGTTTCTTATTGTCAAGGCCAAAACCATAATTTTAGCCGAGTTTCTTAGAATTCACTAATTCCTAAAACGAGAGCCGAGGTAAGAGCTTTGGATAAATGGTATGGATAAATGTCGTTTCCTAGGTCTCACAACCAATGGAAGGGTATTAACCCGCCAAAAGCAACAAGCCCACCTCTTATAGTGCTTGAAGGGTCAAAGTCCAGCGATCCAAGAATGATAACTGACAAGGATTGGAAAGTCGAGCTGAGGACTTTAAACTCAGAACTACATCTTTAAAACCCTTAGGATTTCTTTTTAGGATTTTAGGTTTTGTTTTCTTTGAGTCAAATAAGAGTAACGTGAAATATGTTGAGGTTTTTTATTTTGCCGTGTTCCGATGGCCATTGGGCTAAGGATGTGCAAAACTTTTTTACTCAATATAGGCCACGTGAAATAGAGTTCCGTAGGAGAGTCGAGAAATTGCTAAAGAAAAGGAAATTTAGCAATCCACCTTAAGATGGAAGCATTAAGAGAACTTGAGAATTCATTGAAAATGTAACAGAGAGAATGATTGGTGTGAACAAGAACAATTTTGGTCAACTTCTAAAACCTTTTAGAAAGGTGATCCAAGTGAAAATCCAAAGTAGTGTGCAATTCATTCTGCAATTATCCTAATCTTTCCTCTACATTTTTTTCACCTTCAAACTTTTCGATCCTCTCACCAATCCTCTAACAGTTCACATTTCTAACCATTCTTTCATCGCTCTCTTTCTTTCCATCCATTTCTAACCACTCTCCCACCCTACCCAATCCCTTAAACAATACCCACCCAAAACACAATTTCTCACCCACCCTCTCTTTTCTTACCATCCTTATATATCTTTTTCTAAACCCGACACACTCTAACCTCCATCTTGTTCACAAAATACCTTTGTGTTATGGAATTTGAAATATTGCTAAGCTTTAATGATTATCTTTTATCATTTTGATTTTCATGATCCTAGTTGGGGTAAGTGTAGCTCGACCACTAGCTAGATTTTAAAGGTTTTGGTTCGATCAAAGTACAACTTATCTTTCTCCCGGAAGTTTTAAATTTCACATTTTTTCCGTCTATTCCGGCATTTCTAGATGATAAGTTTTGTTCTGAACTATCACACCGATCAGACCTTGTTGATGACGGTTATGACTTTTACGTGATACATTGGGTTATTAGTAATTTCGAGGAGTAGCTACATCTCCTAAGTTGTTGATATCCAATGCAAGCGAGAGTTTCAAATAAGCACGTATTTGATTTTATCTTTAGCCAATAGGTCACATTGCATCTGTTATACTTACCAAGTTTCTCTTTTATCTTTGGAATGAATACATAGTGAGCCAGCCCACCTCGTGTTTTCCCACATGGGGTTATGCTTTTGATCTTTGTCTTATCCACCCGGTTTTTAGATGAAGACTACCATCTTTAGTTGCTTGTTTATTTTTCTTTCTATTTAGTATTTTTCTTTTGGTTTCCCTTGTCATTGGTTGTACAAAATAAAATGGCTTAAACTGCTTTTAGGTATTTATACCTCATTATCATACATTATTTTATAACTTCCATAGACATGGTGTTATTAACGGTTTCGTGGAGTTTGTGCGCTTATCTGAGTTTTCACTTGCTTCTCCACAACGTCTTTGACATTTACTCGATATTGTTCCTTTACTTGAGAGCCGTTTCAGAGCTAAGTCTTTTTCTTAAATTCTCATTTATTTTTGTCATTGAGGACAATGCCATGTTTAAGTGGGGGGTAGGATACTTAGCTATGTTATGTTACAATTGAAATTTGAATGAAACGGTAGAAAAATCGAAAAATTGAAAATTTGAATACATACCATATTATTTATCTCGTACCCTTAGAATTGTGAGTTCCTAGCTAAGAATTGATAGGAAATAAACCAAGTTTCATGAGTACGTGATCATTTTATACTTATGTTAAGTAAATTTAAGGATATTCATGCTCGTTTTTGCAAGTAGTTATTTATTATTCAATTACTCAATCTGTGAATCGAGTATACCGCGCAAATCATAATAACTGAAGAAATTATGTGTACATTGCATAGATGATTGGTTATGTAAACTTAGTGTCAATATCTATCTGCTGATGCATTCTTATATTTTAGCCATTAAAGCGGAGTAATAAGCTTGAGACGTACCTGTGTTTGACAATGCGTTAAAACACTGGGCTTGTAGTAAATTACCAAAGTAGCCCCGCGCTTGTGGTAATATTCGATGCTATGCATGATCTAAGATAGGGGATACTTTAAAAAGTTTTCTTCCTTGAGATTAATAGTATTTGAAAAATATGAAGATATGAAAAAATATTCAATTCTTTAAGAGGCTTTGAGTAGTACTCGGTCTCCAAGTCCAAAATCCCTATAGATACGCTCTTGATTATTGCTCTAGTGCTCTAACCATTGCAAGGCATAAGAAGTATGAATGTTGAGGTTGCTAGGTTGAGATTGCGAAGTTAGCATAAACTCTGATCTTGCCACGAATATATAAAACTAAATGCACATGCACACATCACTTCGATTCATAGTCAGTAGTGAATAATGGATATCTTATGAGCATGACTAGTATGAGTTGACTTGAGTTTCTTGTGTAAGTATGATTTGACCATAGAAAATGTTGTCTTGGGGAATGACTTATAGATGCTTTGTTCGGGACGATCAAAGTCTAAGTGGGGGGTAGTTGATGACGGTCAAATTATACCTGTAAAAGTCATCAACGTTGACCTTAAATCGAGATTAATAATATATATTTCATATTAAATCACATGTTTATATTTATTATTTAATGATAAGTGATTATTAATATGATATTTGGTATTTAGCCGTTTTCATTATTAAAAGCCGATTTATTGTGCGATAAATGCTGATTTTGTAGATCACGACAAATCGAGAGGATTAATATCATTCAATCAATAGATCTCAAGATAATAGAGGAAGAAAATCGGAGCATTAAATGAAAGATTAATTAGATCAGCACGAAAGAATGCAGTGGGGAACAAGTCAGACAAAGAGACGCGTTTAACACGTGTAAAAAATGGCTCGGTCGACCGAGCCTAACCATTCGGTCGACCGAGAGTGTCGTCTCGGTCACTTGAAGTTTATCCGGCAGAAATCGCGTGTATATCTTCTAGATCCTTCCTAGGTCGGCAAAAACCTCTATATAAGCAGCAGCTACGAAATTTGTAAAAACACACCAACACATACATTGAATCCCTTCATTCTTTCTTCAATCTTATAGCCTTGATACAATGTAGAATAATTTGAGGGTTTCAAAGCAATTTAGGAAATTTGCAAATATGTAAGCCTTTATTTTCTGTTTCTTTCTTTTAAGTAATTAATCCCCCCAATTATGTTTTATCGTTTGAGTTAATTGTTCATAGTTAGATGATGTAGATCTAGGCTATGACGTTAGGGAGGTGGCGATGCCTTGTCTATGAGGATCACATACCCTACGTCCTCTACCTAGAGTCTATGTATGAATCTATGTTGTTTAATTACCGTGCATCTATGTTAATTTATATAATTGTTTGACAAATTCCTTGTTTAATCCGTTGTGTATGATGAAACGCCGAGAGATATATTCAGGGATGCAACTGAGGGAAAGGACTATTCGGTCGCATTGAGGGTCTCAGTATTCGATCGATCGAGCCCCTGCTCATCCGTTAGATAGCCATGTCTTTATGGTTAGGTTAACTTAATAGAATTTATTATCTCAGTAGGTATGGCTATGGCTACGTTACTTGCTTAGTTTAATTAAAACGTGTAAAATGGAAATACCGATATAAAACTCTTAGGTAGGCTCATGAATTGATCTTCGGACGTTCAGCGTTATCTAGGTAGGTTTATATTTGGGAATTGCATGCACCTGCTTATACGTAGATCGTAAACTAGCATGAGACTATAACTTGGTAATTGTTAGTTGGACGAGAGTTTGAGTGATCGTTTAGGAAGTACGCCTAACCATAGGAATGTTGTCTGGACGAGGTGTACGGTTAATATCGGCATCCTTAGAGTCGTAAGCGTGTGAGTTATATGAGATGGAGGCACTTAAAAGGCGAAGTCACGTAACAATACCACAGTGATCTAGTGACCTACCGGTGCTAAGTCAAGTTAAAGAGGATGACTCCCGTAGCCAATCTAAGATAGATACAAACGGATTGACAGTTAATAAGTTCAGTTTATTATATAAATTATCTAGGTCCAAACGATAAAGACTATAATTGGGGAGGTTAATTACGTTATTTGTCTATGTGTCGTGTCGTGTCAATTTATCTTTTCTTGTCCTTTGTTGGTCGTAGACCGCCTCTATGTCCTTGACATGTTTAATTAATTGTTTGTATATAAGATGATCCACAATTGGTTCCCTGTGGGATCGACCTTGATTCACTATAGCTATACTACGATGGAACTAGTCCTCTTGCTAGTATTGGTTTATGGTGGTCAAGTATATTATAACCTGATTGACCCCGATCAATAATAAAACTAAAAACAACAATCAAAGATAAAATTAAAGCCATAAATGAAAGAGAAACTGAAATTGATTACCAAAATCGTAGAGAATCGGAGTTTACATCAAGATTTTTCAACACCCATGTCAATTGGTGAAAAAGAAGACCCAAAATCAGAAAATCCAGGATTAGAGAAGAAACTTGAGTTAAAACCTAAGCTAAATTGTGTTTTATTTAAGTAAAAGATGATGAAAGAGTGAATCTAGGGAAGAAGAGGGGAAGGATTCGACCTAAAGGGGAGAAAAGTGTAAAAAATCGAAGTGTAAAAGTGTCTCCAGGATGTCCAAAAAATCTGTGCAAGTGGTATTTATATTCTCTAAAAATGTGCAGGAAAAGTCATTTTGGCGCGCCCCAAAACTGCTTCAGTGACTCTGGTTACTCTCTGTTTCAACTTGGCGCGCCCCAACATCTTTGGCGTGCCCTAGACTTGTTCAGTGACTTATTGTGCATTCTACTTCAACTTTGGCGTGCCCCAACAGCTTTACCGTGCGCCAAACATCTTTGGCGTGCCCTAGACTTGTTCAGTGACTTATTGTGCATTCTCCCGGGCTTACGAGCACCTAGATCCTGCGTCACAACATCTAACACAAACCGAGCATAATTCCACAAGATAGATAGGGCTCGAATAGGGCCAAAAACATCATAAAATGCCGAGGTTTTCCATCTATATGACGGTTTACCCATGGTGGACGTGTAATGCGATTTTTGCCCTAAATAAGGTCTAAAACTACCCGGAATGAACCAAAAGTGCCGTAAAAGGGAGTTGAAACATGCACTGGAGCATAGTAAGGTTGACTCTCATCAAAATTCGCTGGCGATGCTTAAAGTAACCGAATATGTTTGACCAAGATGCCCATGTCCTTGATACTCAATTTGCAACATATGTCAAAAACTTCCACACACTAAACATGAAACGCTCAAGAGAAGCAGAATTTAATTCAATATTTAGGCATATTGTGAACGGGACAGCTCCGGAATGTAGCACACCATGGGAAGGTTGCAAGACATTGTATGTGCCGATGATAGAGAGAGATCATTGGTTTCTTTTGAAAATTGATTCTGAGTGCTAGGATAATTTTCGTATGATGACCTTCCGGGCATACCAGAAAAGTGATTCTTGCAAGGTGTGTCATGCCTATGCAAGTTGTCATACCGCTTTTAATGCAGAAGCTTGTAAAAGGATATGAGAAGTATTCTGAGAAAAAGCTAGCGGTGTTGAGCGCGAAGTTTACCTCTCAAGAGAATGGGTATGTTTGATAATTTATATTTATGCAATATATATAGAGATTATTAAGGATTTCGATTTTGTGACTGAATTATTATCTTGTAATTGTTGTAATTTGGTAGACTGATCATGCATTTTCGTTCTTAAATACGTGGAGTTCATCTTTGGGAAGAGTGAATATATCATTGATTGGGAAGGAGCATATTCCGATTGGAGAAAGAAGTTGGTTGGGGAATTGCTTTCATGGGAATTTCACCATAGATGTTAACGTCTATGAGGGTTTTGGTTATGAAAACCATAAACTAAGATGTCATTATAAACAATTTAACTCGTTTTTTAAGAAGAACGGTTTGAAGGAGAAGTAAATTGTTCTTTTGAATCAGGGTGTTTGAAAGGAGAACCATGGTGTTTGAAAAATGTGTAATTATTATTATGTATTGTAGTTGTAATTGTAATTCTCTCTTATGTTGTGAACTAGGGTTTGATTCATTAGTTTCTTATAACAGTTTTCGTTAGAATATGTTTCTGTTGAAATAAAGAAGTAATTCTCTCCATGTCGAGAACTAGTGGTTGATTCATTAGTATGCTTATAACATCATGGGGTCGTTAGAATATTTTCCCCTTGAAATGAAGAAGATAATAAGGGAATATGATGATTTGTCATTGACCCTTAACATAATGGATTCATTTCTTAATTTTAACTTTACACAGTTTCAAGACTGTTTCGACACAAGTTTGATTTAACGTTACACAAGTTCAAGATTATTGCGGGTAAGAACTGGAATTAAACTATTAAAAAAATGATAAAATGGGCCTATAAATAGTAGTATATCGAAGAGATACGAATGTGAAGGGTCTCATGGTAGTGTAAATCGAAGAGACACATATACGAATGTGAAGGGTCTCATGGTAGTGTAAATCGAAGATATACAGATACAAATCTGACGGGTCTCATGGTAGGGAAATCGAAGAGATGCCACCACCTTTAAAAAAAGATAAAATGGGCCTATAAATTGTAGTATAACCACAGGTGTACAATTCATATTTATTACAAATAAAAAGTAAAAGGTAAGAAGAAAATGGATAAGCATACTAAGGAGATCGCATGATTTAAGAAACCAGGTTGAAGAATTGGAAAGAAAATTGACGCCATGAAGACATGAATGCCATTATGAAATTGATCAACTGAAAATATGGATGACACAGGAGTCGGATTCCATGTATATTGAAGTGGCGTATATCAATGACAACATCAAAATAGTTAAAAAGAAAATCAACGATCTGATACGACTGTGCAATGATGCTTACAAAATTGCAGTGCGATGTGCATTAGCATTCGTGCACTATCGCATGATGCCATGGACGGGGAACGATAATGTTTCTTTGGCCCTAATTTGGAGTTGGGGTTCGACCACAAACTCTCCCAATAAGAGAGTATGTTATAGAGTTCTCGGACCATAGCATGTGATCAAATCCCACCCCCTATCCAAACCCCACTTTATCTACAAATTTGTATTTGCTTTAATAATATTATGTTGTAAAATTTTGTTATGAACTTGAAATTATTTATAATATTATCAGTCCGTTTTGATTGCTTGTTTGAATGATATTATGTACGTAGTTATAAATGATGATTTGTTATTGACCCTTAACATAATGAATTCAGTTCTTAATTTTAACTTTTGATTTGTTCAAACTCTCCCAATAAGAGAGTTTGTTACCGAGTTTCTGCACCATGGCCTGTGATCAAATTCCAAACCCCACTTTTTATTTCTGAATTTGTACTTTGTTTATGATTATAGTTTATGTAATAACCTTTTCTTATGAAATCATTTATAATATTATCTTTTAAGTGTTTTATTGTTTGTTTGAATGATATCATGGACGTAGTTTCTTTTATTTTTGAAACGTATGGATGTAGTTTCTTATACATCGCTTGTTGCATGCATGCAAATAAATTAGGTATTAAGGTTTGCAATTAATAAAATAGTAGAATAAGAAAGGAGGGGATTTGGATGAATAAAGAAGAAGAACCTTTATGTTTATGCAATTAATAAAAAGTACAATAAAAGAGGGGGAGTCTGCAAATAAAAAGTACAATTAATAAAAGAATATTGTTGTACCAATAATGGTACACTTTCACAGACATTGCTTAAAGTAAACTCGTAAAATGACCCCAGGAATCTTTTTGGCTTTTCTAGGTCATTGTTTTTCCAGTCATGGCTTAAATTCCTAAAATGACCATCTGCTACCAAGACCCTTAAAAAAGGCCTCTTAAAATAGCTAGTGTGAATCATTTTTAAAAAAAGACTCGTATATAACATTTTTCAATCTAAAGAGTGGAGACAAGTCACTTGTAAACCTTAAACAATGCAACAATACCAAGCCCCTATTGAAGAGAATGACGAGAATTTTATGGCTCAGACCAAACTAAACTCAAATATACATCTACCTGTGGGAGGTGGAGTCTTGTGTGATGGTTGAATATGTGCACAGGGTGAAGGACTGCACAATATCCATAGACTGGAAGGAGATGATTCAGATGTGGAATGTGAGTCTATCATCAGTAGGACCGAAAGATCCCAAGTTGGAATTCCTGGAAGCAATGATTCATAGTAATTTTTCTTCTTTTGAGAACATCCCCTCTCCTCACACTAGTATCATTAAGATCCTCATTTGGAATTGCAGAGGTGTCGGCTCCAAAGAATTTAGAGGCACATCAAAGAGTTTCTTTTGAAACAGAAACACGATGTGGCGATCCTTCTTGAAACCGTCCAGCGAAGAAATCCTTTAAAGCCATTGCTAAGATTGGTTTTAGGTGTTCCATAAAGTATCCTCCTCCTATTGGAAGATCTGGAGGTATTTGTATCATTTGGAATTCAGATTTGCTCGATATTAATCAGATTGAAGCCCGCCCAAATAGAATTCATTCTCGTCATCTCTGAGAATAATCTTTGTAGGATTGATAACTTCAAATTCAATGTCATTTATTGTAACTTGATAGATTTGGGCTACTCTGGACCTACCTTTACTTGGAGTAACCATGCAGCTCGCAGATCGGAGACTCTTGTATCATCAAGATGTAGGGACTCATCTCCTAAAGTACATTCTTAGTATTAAAAAAATCCTCCTTTAAATTTGATTTTAACACATGTTTAATGTTGTTATGACTATTGGATGTTCTAATTAATGTATTCTTTTGTGAAGGAGCCTCATTGATTGCTTTGGAACCTCCTCAACGAGGGTTGGATTAAGGTCAACACTTATGCCACGGTGCATGGATATTGATGAGAATGGTAGAGGCATGGTGGCTATTGGTGGGGTCTTCACAGACTGATAATGGAAGATTGTATAGAGGATTAAGTAGGATTTATGGGAAGAAACTCCATCCTTCAAGGGGAATTGCGGCTATAAAAGAAGCTTTGTGGATTGCTAAGGACTATGGTGTCACCAGGTTGTTGTGGAATCGACTGTCTCTCACTTGTAATGGCTATTAACGGTGGATCTAGGAATGATGACGGCAGACTGCTTGTTGATGATATCCTTGCCTTAAAGAATTCTGGCATAAATGCTAAGGTGTGCTATTCAAATAAAAGGCAGGATGATGGAATAATAGCCAAAGGTTAGTATCATCAACATTTAGATTTCTGGTTGTGCATGTAATTGTACTTCATTTCTTACTTAAGTTCATTTTGGAACTGATTATCAAGTTTAAACCCTATAATCAAGTTTAAAACGGCACCATATAACTGGACACAAAGTTAAAGTTGGGTAGAAAATTTGATTTTGATAGATATATTAAGATAATTAAAGAATAATCACGATAGAATAAAATAAAACCATACTCCTTAATTAATATAACTGGACACAAAGTTAAAGTTGGGTAGAAAATTTGATTTTGATAGATATATTAAGATAATTAAAGAATAATCACGATAGAATAAAATAAAACCATACTCCTTAATTAGTTCTATGGTTTAACATTAAAATACTCACGATATAATAAGGTAGTTGATTGAGTAAGTTGTGATATTATTGAAGGATTAATTATTATAGGAAAGGTTCTCAAAATGAATTTGTTTTGTTTTTTTTAAAGTAAAAGGTGGAATTTGATTTAGAAAATGTGAATATAAGACTTTGATTCGTTTCAACTACCAAAGTCACGAAGGTTTACGAAGCGTTGGAATTGTTTCAACTACAAAGTCAGTTTTTGAAAAGTGAAACGCCGCGATCCATTTAATTGCTTGCAACGCTTATAATTAACCTAGGGTTAACCTAGGCTATATATATTCGGGATGATCTTTGAGATAAATACCGTATGTCTCTAAATCAGAAGCACATCAAATAAAAAATGGCAATGGCAAGAAAGCGAATTCATGAAAATGCTGGAGGAAGAAAGGCAACAGATGAGAATCATATTCAAGCAAGAACTGGAAGAAGAGATGAAGTGGTTAAGAAAGGAATTTATGCACCAACTGGAGGAGCAAAAGCAAGACATGATGGCACAGAGATTGGAACTTCTTCATGAAACCGAGAACATCAACTTGAAGGTGGTTGAGGAGGTTGAATCAAGAGACTGTGCGGTGGCAAATCTGAAAGAGACAATGCAGACCTACAAGAGGAAGATCAATCAAGTTGTCCAGGTTTGCAACGAGACGACGGGGAAAAGGATTGCACATCCGCCACATTATCTCGTGATTTCGAAAAGCTGTGTTGTTGTTATGTTTGTTTGTTTAATTTTCTTTGTTTGTTTGCGAAACTTTGGTTTTAATTTGGTTTAAAATTTTCTGCTTGTATAATTTATTTTCATATCCCGAAACTAATGATTTTATTTTTATGTTCATGTTTATTGTATAATATATTTATCTGTATTATTTACTCGTTCTTTGAAATTACTGAGTTTGCTTTTGGTTCTAATGTCCTCTAGTCCAATTTGGTTTGTTATGCTTTTTCTTTGGGTTGGTTCGGTTTGTATATGTTACACAAGTTTAAGTCTGTGTCAATTTGAATCGTATGTTGTTATTTTAACACACTTGGAAATGAGCGGACTTGAATCATATGTAGTTTATAAGAAAATAAAATGATTTGTATTTCTTATGTGAGTTGAATGAAAAAAATTAATTAGTGTCTCGATATAAAAGAAAGAAATAAGATTATATTAATTAACGGGGTGAATTAATGTAATTCTAGGATTTTCATACTTTATAAATTATAATAATAAAGAATATAAGGAAGAAAAAACAACAAAGAGGATTGCATGAAAAAACTACTCTGCGTGATAAACAAGAAGAAAATAAAAGAGAGAATATACCGTCCCCATCGCATGCATGAAGGCGTGAAAAAAGTAGAAAGAGGACAAAGCAGACAGAATCGGTGGCAGGGGCCATTCTTGACCGGGGACCGTCCATTCCCCCTTCATTTCCATTCATTTCATTTTGTTTTAAGCGAGTAGATAATATTACCATTTTCTGAGACGACTAATGATAGAGGGACAACCGATGTGTCACGACGAGTGACATAACGGTGATTTTCACTATTGATCTTTTTAGATTTAAGTCACACAATAAGTCCATTTATGGTGTCTTATGTGAGTATATCACACAATAAGTCCGTTTATGGTGTCTTGCGTGAGTATGTCACTCAATAAGTCCGTTTATGGTGACTTACGCGAGTATGTCACACAATAAGTCTGTTTAGGGTGTCTTACGTGAGTATGTCACGCCATAAGGTCGTTTAGGGTGTCTTACGTGAGTATGTCTCGCAATAAGCCCGTTTATGGTGTCTTACGTGAGTATGTCACACCATAAGGTCATTTTGGGTGTCTTACGGGAGTATGTCAAGCAATAAGCCCGTTTATGGTGTCTTACGTGAGTATGTCACACCATAAGGTCGTTTAGGGTGTCTTACGTGAGTATGTCACTCAATAAGTCCATTTATGGTGTCTTACGTGAGTATGTCACTCAATAAGTCCGTTTAGGTGTCTTACGTGAGTATGTCACACCATAAGGTCGATTAGGGTGTCTTATGTGAGTATGTCACACAATAAGTCCGTTTATGGTGTCTTACTCACTCAATAAGTCCGTTTATGGTGTCTTACGTGAGTATGTCACACAATAAGTCCGTTAGGGTGTCTTACGTGAGTATGTCACTCAATAAGTCCGTTTATGGTGTCTTACGTGAGTATGTCACACCATAAGGTCGATTAGGGTGTCTTACGTGAGTATGTCACAGAATAAGTCCGTTTGTGGTGTCTTACGTGAGTATATCACACAATAAGTCCGTTTATGGTGTCTTACGTGAGTATGCCACTCAATAAGTCCGTTTAGGGTGTCTTACATGAGTATGCCACACAATAAGTCCATTTATGGTGTCTTACGTGAGTATGTCACTCAATAAGTCCGTTTAGGGTGTCTTACATGAGTATTTCACACAATAAGTCCGCTTATGGTGTCTTACTGAGTATGTCACTCAATAAGTCCGTTTATGGTGTCTTACGTGAGTATGTCACTCAATAAGTCCGTTTAGGGTTTCTTAAGTGAGTATGTCACACCATAAGGTCGATTAGGGTGTCTTACGTGATTATGTCACACAATAAGTCCGTTTATGGTGTCTTACATGAGTATGACACACCATAAGGTCGATTAGGGTGTCTTACATGAGTATGACACACAATAAGTCCGTTTAGGGTGTCTCACATGAGTATGTCACTCAATAAGTCCGTTTAGGTTGTCTTACGTGAGTATGTCACACCACAAGGTCGATTAGGTGTCTTACGTGAGTATGTAACTCAATAAGTCCGTTTAGGTTGTCTTACTTGAGTATGTCACACCATAAGGTCGATTAGGGTGTCTTACGTGAGTATGTCACACAATAAGTTCGTTTATGGTGTCTTACGTGAGTATGTCACACCATAAGGTCGATTAGGGTGTCTTACGCGAGTTTGTCACACAATAAGTTTGTTTCTGGTGTCTTACGTGAGTATGTCACACCATAAGGTCATTTAGGGTGTCTTACGCGAGTCTGTTACTCTATAAGTCCGTTTATGGTGTCTTACGTGAGTATGTCACTCAATAAGTCCATTTAGGGTGTCTTATGTGAGTATGTCACACCATAAGGTCGATTAGGGTGTCTTACGTGAGTATGTCACACAATAAGTCCGTTTATGGTGTCTTACATGAGTATGTCACTCAATAAGTCAGTTTATGGTGTTTTACGTGAGTATGTCACTCAATATGTCCGTTTAGGGTGTCTTATGTGAGTATGTCACACAATAAGTAGTCCTAATGGAATCGGAAGTCCGTTTATGGTGTCTTACTTGAGTATGTCACACAATAAGTCCGTTTATGGTGTCTTACGTGAGTATGTCCTTTGTTAGAAATCTACGAGGAATGAAGTGGAATTTAAGATTTTATTTCCTTTTAACCGGGATCGACTTCGTTTAAGCAATAAACAAATAAGCTAGTAGGCGGTGGTTACCTTGGTTGATCTAAGAGATCGACGCTTTGACCGTCTAAGGAGAGTAGTTTCGCATAGAGCCTCCCAAGTGTTCGGCCTCACCGCTTGTCCACACGAAGCACCCCACCGGAATCCCATCATGGATTGCTATTGGAAAACTCCAGTTGCTAGACCGTCCCTTTTCCCTCTCTCTAACTCTCTATAGGACACTCTCATTTTACACAAGAACTATTAGTTCTTGGAATTGTGATGTATAAAAGAGTTTGACACCCACCTCTTATTTATAGTGAGAGGAGGGCGCCTAACTCAGAGTGGAGGAGAAGAAAATATTTTCCTAAGAAAATAAGGAAAATATAATTGATTGATTTATCTCATTTATTATAATATCTTATATTAAATAAATCTAGGATATTGTCAATATCTTATATTGAATATTTCCAAGATATTGTCAATATCTAATATTGACTATCTTTACCTTTTATAATATTACAATAAATCTATTTACACATGTGTATATATCACATATACATAACACATATAAATCTATATACATATTTTAATTAAATGATACGGACATGCACATCATATGTGCAAGCCACGTATGAGTGCATATATATATAAATATTAATATCTAATATTAATATAAGGTAATACCATTAATTAAATTACACAATCCAAGTGTATCTTATACACACACAAATTGCGCCACCTTGGCCAATAAATTGGCATCCGGAATATTTTTTAATTAATATAATGCTATTAATATCTTGTATTTAATTTATTCATAATAAATAAACACCACCATATTAATTTACAACTATAACCTTTATAGTACGAGATAAACTTTCCTTATTTGGTTATCATCTATAACCACATTTTAATCCGGCTAGATGTTCTTATGTGTGTGACCCGATAGACTTCCGAATATGTTGGCCGTAGACACAAAGTGCAAATCACGAAAATGCCCTTCATACCTAACGATCACAGGATAGCGTCTAGCAACACACCATGACCCCCAATCATCGGAAGAGTCAAATGCAATGACTACTACCTTTCATGTGCTTGATTACGTGTAACTTACAATCCTATCGCTATAATAATATCCATACGATCGTATCTCGAGTGTCAATTCATTAACGATCGCATCTTATAACTGGATATCATGCTCTCTCGAAGTAACTCATTTACTCCCACTTTGCAAAGATTACGAGTAAGACATTCCTTATAAGAAGGCCCTTTCGGATATTCACCCTCTACCGATAGATGTACGCGATTCCCATACGACCAAACATGCATACTCTGCATGCTTTAATATCATACCCAATCACTACCGCATGATCGCCCGTGGCTGTGGGAAAACTCAATAGTGTCAAAGCATGATAATCCACACCGTGATGCCATGAAGACTCGGTCTAAAGGATAATTACACAAGCGCCACATAGTGCGACACTTAATGTAAGTGTAAATGGCCGGTCACTAACGTCGCATTCTCTAATACACGTCCACGTACAGTCCAAGTGTCTCTACACTTCGATAGACGAGATCTATCCCTGCCCTTAAAGACATAAGAAATCTAATATGTGCTAGCCTGTTCATACTATCATTGCCATGTTTAATAGTACATCAGCCTAGAGACATTTAAGTATCAAACTTATTAAAGTGATTAGAGATCTCATCAACCATAATCGCCTATCATGGTTTCTCTATCATAGTTTAATACTAAGGACGTTATCATATAACAATTCTTAATTGGTTCTTTAAAAGAATATATATATGACAAATGTAAAAGCCATTTTATATATGTATAAACATAAAGAAATAGTAGAAATGATCCGACCGGTCGGATCTGGCCCAACCCGATTGGGTTTAGGACACTATTCCAATAATCTACCACTTGGCCTAAAACCAATCACTCGCACACACAAGACCAAGTTGAAACACAAGAATCTCATTCAATACTCACAACCAAATTTCTAGCCATAAACGGATCGCTATCCGTGGGGACTCGAACTATCTTCATACCATGCTCCAAATGACCAAGTCAAAAGGAACCGCCTCAACACACACACGAATCTCACGGCGAGACCACGGTCCTTGCTTCAAGCAATAAATCCACTTACTATATCAGTTATATAGAAAAGGTGGAAGAACCATACAAGATTCAAGAATGAACCTCATAGATTCATGTACTGCTCCCGCTGCGCCTCTTAGGCACTATTGTGTTTTGGCCTGGTTGTAGAATTTACAGTGACCCATAGCTAAGAACATTTTTAGCTCACTGTATCACTTAATCAAAGTGATTGCAAACCCAGACTGTAGCTCCCACTTGCCTTCATAAGAATCAGGATATACGCCTGTATATATCTACGTTTATTTAATTCCAAGTTTCAATAAACTAGAACCTTTCCTTAACTTGTTTAAGGATATTCTCGACATTCACTGCACTTACTTTCATACTTGCTCATGAAAGTTCATGGACTATGAACATCTGGCATTACTTTTATGATGGTTCTATCGCAGTCGTGAAGGAAACCTTTCATAAGCATCATCTTTCACCTCATCTTTGGGACCAACGCCCTAACATAGATAGATCTTGAGAACAATGACTAGCAGTATCTCCCATCACGATCTTTTGCTAAACTCTTTTAGCATCACATCTATATAGGTAAACTATAATCTAAAAGCGATTAAATCTATCACTATAGATTCTTAAATCTAAAATAAGAATCGCTAATCCAAGTGCTTTCGTAAAGACCTTGAACTACCAAACATTAATTGACTGTGACATGGGGTGATAATTCTCGAGAGAGATATCCAATACCTTACTCAAAAATCGTAACACACTCCCACTATCCATCTTGCACACGGGCATATCCTTCTTTGACTAAGTCAAACTCCTTTGATTGTCAAACAAACAAATCGTCTAGAAAATTGTTTGAGTCCACAAATGGATCTCGTGGGCTCACATATCATGTTATCGTCTATGAACAATGAGTTTTTGCCCAACGTCTTCAACACTATCATATAGCCATGACACGTAGCTACAACAAGCAAGATCGAATAGTATTCAGTATGGTGGCGATGATAGCAAAATAATCGACCGCTAACCTTAACCGTGCAGTATCGGGTCAACGGTAGTATAGTGGTCTCAAGGTCGAATCCAAGTGAGGAGTAATGTCTAAGTACCAAAGTCGACTTAGAACTTAGTTCAGGTCAAAATAGTGGTGGAGAGATATTATACTAATGCAAAAGTAAAGATTATACTGACGAATTTACCTCTAGGTATTAAAGGGTATAGTCGAACTATGATCCCACGAGCTACTTTTACCACTAAGGAAGGACTTAACAGGGAGCGTGTCTTAACCGACCTACCTATCCAATGTAGTTTAACGACATCCACGGATGCCAACTCCTAGTTCTAGCGATTAGACAGAACAACTCGATCTAACCAACCTATGTGAAGTTAATTAATTCTCCCTTTAGAAAACCGATTAACCTAACATGATTAAGCTCTAGAGTCGCTCGAACAACGATGACAAACCTCTGTATTGGGTTCGGACCTAACAACTAGGCCGAATCTATGCAACGATCCTAAAACCCCTTATCCCACATCTCACCGCAAAATGCATCTATAAGTTCGATATGTGTGACAGCGAACTAGGTGATCAATCTAATTCAAAGATGTAAAAATAAGTTTTAGGACGTGGATTAATCGTTTAAACATAAAATTACGCACTACACAACTCCTATCTCATCCCCATGGGTTTTCGCCGCTTTCACATAATTCGACTACACATGAATTTAGCTACTCATAATTATGCTAATAAACAAAATAAGAATTGAAATCATGCTAGAAATAATAAAAAAGAAAGTATTCATTACCATATAAGCGAGGAAAAATCTGATCAAAGTGATGTAAGAAATAATCCACCAAAAGACAATATTTTGAACTTGAAACGTAAATCTAAGCTATGAAAAGTGTTTAGAATCAAAGGATGTAATCTATAGGATTAAGGGATCAAAGGGTGATCACACTACACTAAAACCGCACACAAATCGCCTAAAAAGAGTCTAAAGTCGGCTAAGGATGAGTAAAGGCTGAATGTCTTCGCGTATTTATAAGTAGGTCGAAGAATTGCCACTCGCATCGGTCCCGGACGCCATCCACGGCCCATGTCGAGGGCGCCCGTCGTGGAAAATAAGGGATATTAGGGTTCTACATCTTCATTGGGACGGGTGTTCGCATTCCACTCAACGCCCGTCCGGTGAATCATGGCTTTAGGCTTTTGAACCCTGGGCGCCCGTCTAGAACTCGAACGCTCGTCTGTGTTAAATGAGCTTGAATCGAAGTGAGCCTACTCAAGCGCCCGTCTCAGGGTCTTTCGGACGCCCGTCCCGCCCTAAAAATCAAACTTTCCGAATAAAGTGTCAATGATGTGGGCGCCGTGCAGAATGTGCAGACGCCCGTCGATAGCCTAACGTCGAGACGCCCGTCTGGAGTGTCTGACGCCCGTTTGGCTTGTCTTCACTCCAAACTTGTCTTTCTTCACCTTTTATGCTACATTCGGGCCCGACATTTCTCATAGTCCAAAACATCGCCTTCCGGGTCCTCGAGTCACCTAAGTCTTGCAATAACATAGACAAACAAACACCACGCATAATTCCACAAGACAAAAGCGCTCGGAAAAGAGTGAAATATCGCTAAAAAGGCGGAGTTTACCATTGATATGACAGTTTGACTCCCCGTGTATATAATTCTTGATATTCCTCTCGAAACGGCATAAATCTACCCAAAACATGCCAATACGGTGATAAACGAGGTTAAAGCGCACCACCAAAATGCGTAAAGTTGACTTCCATCGAGCGACATAAAGGTAATCATAAGGTTTTAGCCTCGTAATTCTTTAGCCATCAACTTACCTTACGGTAATCATATTACCATCCATGTCGACCTTTCGGGGACATTGTCGCGATGGAATCTAATTCGGATATTATGAGTCACGCCATATCTCTTAATCTTGCCTTTCAAACATTCTTTCATAAGTCGTGAGGCATTCATTCTTCAAGATGAACATACCACCAAAAGCCTTTCTGGGCCTTAGGTTATCTATAGACTTACAAAACTTTTGTGTGCACTTTGGCGATGTTCTACACCTCATCACTATGTGGTGTGTGCTCGTGTTCCAATGGTTGAATGTATCTTTGTGGTTCTCAAACTCTTTTGAGATCTTATTTACTCCCATTTGTCTCTCTTTGGAAGAGACACTTCCTCTAGAAGACTGACATGTTTGGAGACAAACATTTTGCTCTGTAGACAAGTAAATAATAATCTAAGCGTACTTGCTAAGATATTCCACAAAGTCGCATATGTCGTACTAGGCTCCAAGCCTTTCCGACTTTAAGCCTATGACAACTTCAAATCATTGGTTAAGATAGATTCGACATTATCATCTTCCATATCTAATATGGAATTTATTCAACCTTTATTCTTTAAAACTCGGTTAAGTATAAGGGCACTATCCGAAAGCGGGTAGGGGATACTTGCATGGCTTGCGCCACACCTTTATCATATAAAGTGTTTGTTTTTGGGAACACAATCTAATTGTGTATCCCAAAAGATGGTATCCTTCAAGGAGAATCTTATTCCTTTCCACGACTTAAGAAACACCCTTGTGTATTAATTACTTCAATCCAATTGAAGATTAATTCCTAAGTATCTCGTCAATCTCTAGCGTGAACTTTTGGCTTTCCGAATTGTTGTACTTCAATAAGTACATTCAACTATTTCTAAAAATAGCCATAGAGATTAGCCGTTGGTCCTTGGAAAGGCTAACACAAGTTTAGAGGGGGTGAATAAACTTGTCCCACAAAAACTGGATTTAAAACAAATTAAGGTTTAGTTAAAACTTGTGTGGAGTTGTTTCGACTAAGTTTGAGTTTAAGTCAAACTGAGTCAACCGAGTGGATATAATTCTAGCCTTTTTCTTGATCTTGTTATTCTATGTGAAATTTGAGTGTTTTGAATGAATTCGAGGAATGTTAGTTTGTGAGCATTGAAGTGTATAACAATCAATTATCAAAATGTCAGTAATTAAATGCCGAGTAAGTAAATAAATCGTAAAAAGTAAATAAGGCAAATATTATAGAGGTTCCAGGTGGTGTAATCCTGTGCACGTCCTCTCTTCTCCCTCAATGGTGCGGAGGAAAATTCCACCAGAACTTCTTGAGGTGAATCACATAAAAAGTCCTAAACATTAGTCCACTTACAATCCTCAGCTTCACTATCTAAATAGTTGTAGAAACAGGTAGAATTGCTTGCTCTTTAATTGCTGTAACAACTGGTCCTTGAAGGGTTACGTATGCCTCTTCACCATCTACCACCACAAACACGACCTACCTGGTCGCTTGTAACAATCGTCCTTGGTGAAACCTTCCCTGTTTGCTTCACGAGTCTAAACCTTTAATGTAGAATCAAAGTTGGGCTGATTGATTCTTGTTTGTGGTTCTTCAAAGTGTCTAATTCTTGATAAATTCTTTGTAGCTTGAACACTTGAAGAAATTCTAGATATGATCTTGTTATATGGCGAGATGATAGCAATTCGAAAGACTAACGACAAAAATGCTTGTAAAGTCATTAGTAAATTTTCATGTGTTATTGTTCTATATATTGTTAATCCTTGGTACATGATCCTCTGTTATAGTGTGAGGTCAATGTTCATCCGGGCTTGAATTCGAATTGTATCAACGTCTCATCTTGTAGCGGTTATACTTTCCGGCCGTTACGATGTGTCGATAATCAATCCAATAAAATCGCTTCTTTATAACATTCATTGTACTATCAGTTTGTTGGATGGATGACATGTAAGCCCGAGTTCTGATCGGTTTCATAATGAGAAATGTCGGTTGTCGGTTTCTTGACTCGACTTGGAGCATTATGAAATTTTTACTCTTCTTCAAATATCAAGACTCCATTTTCCTTCTTATTATAATTGACTTAATCGTAGTACACCATAAGCAAATATCATCTAAAATTCATTGTCCTTATGAATCTTAGGTCTTTATACAAGATCCATAAAGTCGATTCGTGTTACCACAAACTTGCAAATCTAATCGTTCATAGTCTCGACTTGTAATCTTCGCCCATTGAGTTTGACCCTCGATTCTTGATCTTCAATAGCGAGTGTGAACCCTCGATTCTTGATCTTAGATAAGTCAAGCGAGCTCTGTGTCCCTCAGCCGAACTTATTTTCTTGATTCCAATGGTGTATTACAAGTCGAGTTTATGCATGTCTTAGTGATTTCGAGTTTTAGATGACTTCGTTGTTTCAATTTTACGACACACTAACTATTACGAAGGCTTGTCGATGTAACTTATACAAATATCGGACTCTAGTAAAACCTAAACATTGATTTCTGAGACATCTTTTTAGCTTTTCACTATAACAAACTAGCTTTGCCAGACTTCATCAATGAGGTTAAAATAATACTTTGAATAAATATGATGAATTATCATCAAAACATAAATTTTATTTCCGACAATTTACCCCTTTTTTGATGATGCCAAAACTCTCCCTAAAGAAAAGCTTAAAGATCAAAACAACGTATAATAATGTAAACTGAAAGCTGATTTCATTAGAATAAGAAAATGGAATAGTTACATTCATCTCAAATTAGAGTAACTAGAGATTAAGTTCCCTTCGTGCTTTTGTATGACTGAGTCATATTTCCTTCCTTTTGTCATATAGGCGATAATCATACTTTAGTTTGAGTCTTACTTTAGAAAAGAATCTTGTTGTAGTCTACTTGACTTCCTTCTTCCATTTACTCCATAAGATTAACTTTGGTAAAGTTGATTCATTCAAGTAGTACTTTCTCAAATTCTACTACATCGACCTTCATCTGTTTCTGCTTTTATCTTTGATCTTCGGTTTGTCTTGATCCTTTGGTCTTTTTTATCACGAGCCATTTCACGATTGCGAGAATTCATCGAGGAAGTAGTTCAAGGATTCTTCAATGGTCTTATCCTTGTGCTTGGCTATTGGAGGATTATGATCTTTGACAAATTTTGACCACGAGATCCTTTGTAAGAGTAGCTCTCCGATCTCAGGGTTGGCTATATTTAACAATAGTCGAGCTTCAGCTGAGCTTAACTCTTTCTTTAAAATTTTGGATCTGATTTGTATCTTTTCCAACTGCGTCTTCAAAGTTGCTTCTTTTCCTTGAGTAACTTAGCTTTTTCTTCTTGGCTTCCCCACCTTTCTTGGCATCATATAAGCGATTCTACAGAGCATGGGTTGCTTGTTGGTATCGGGTGATATCGTTGTTTGAGAAAGCAATACTTCCTTAAACCGAGTTTCTAACCCGTAGATATGCTAATCTATACGCCGGTGAGATGTGCATGTATTTCCTGTCATCTTGCGGTTGAGTCCTCAAGTTTTTGTTTGAGTAACAAAATTTCTCAAGCGAGAACTTGACTGGATTTGTGAATCATCTCTAGTCTCGTATGGAATCGAGACATCACAGTTATAGTTCTATAATCTAGATATCCAAAGATATTTGATAAAAGGCCATTTTGTATATCTCTTTGGTCTAGTTACGATTTTTCAAATTTCATGAACTTTTGCCAACTCCATCCTTTGTTAGGATGTCGGAAGGAGTCATATGTAGCTTCTATTTGATCCTTAAGCGTAGTATCTTCAAGGATCATGTTGTTGTTTATTAATTTCATCAACTGCTATTTGATTGTCGATTTGTCCGATCTCCAATCGGCAAATCTTCTTCTTTGGTATTCTGATTTATGAGCTAAAGGTTGAGTTGAGTTTCTGTTTGCAAACTGTAGTTACATCGCCTTCTTTTCTTGATTCATCATTATCATCCTTTTTCTTTGGAAGTGACTTTGGGTGGAGGATGATGGTGTCTGATTAACTTCTTTGTGCTAGTTAGGTGAATCTTTTGAAGCGATTTTCAAGAAATTCGAAATAGAAGCAGAGTGTATAGATTTCTAACTTCCAATTTCTCCAAGAGTAGTTTCTTGATCTGTGAAGCGACATTCACGGAATCTTCACAGTTCTAAGCTTCATTTCATCGACTTCAAAAGCCTGAGTAGTTCTTTGATCTGATTGGTCTTATGGCTATAGAAGCACGGGTCGGGTAGTGATATTTTTCTTATGTATCTTACATTGTCGGTATTTGTTGTTCCCCTTAGTAGATCTTTGTCTTACTTGAGTGTTCCACTGTACAAACATCTTAATGCCTGATGCTCTTTTGTCGAGTCTGTTTTTAAGCTTGATGCGCTTGTGTTCAAACTTCCTCCTTTGAGACATACGCTTTTATCCGCATCTTACGGTTGGCAAGTGTTGTTCTTTGTAATGGTAGTATTTTCTCTCGCAGTTTGTCTTTCTTTCTTCCTGCCTTGATGTCTCTCGATAAAATTGAATTATTCTGACTTTGAGTGTCTTTTGAATAATCTCACCAGTGATTGCTTGACCTTTCACTGAGCTCTGTGACACTTTCCTAATGTCAAATGAAGTGTTGCTTCTTTATCCGACTGACTC